>VXAD01005109.1:78468-186292 GCA_013399195.1 Dicrurus megarhynchus | reverse complement strand
GGCCCGGCGCGGCCTGCGCGACCCGCCCCGCCCCTGCACGCGGGGCCGGCGGGAGCTACCCGGGACCGAGCTCCGGGCCGTTTCCCGACCGTGCGTGTGTTGCTTTTAGGTGGGGAAGATGCAGGGCAACAAGGGCTTCAACATGGAGAAGCAGAACCACGCTCCGCGGAAGCAGCACCAGCAGCACCCGCCGCCGTCCATCCCCGCGAACGGGCAGCAGGCCAACAGCCAGAGTGAGTCCCGGGCCCGTCGTGGGGGCCCGCCCGGCCCCGCTCCGGGTAGGCGCTGAGCGACCGCTTGGGTGCAGCGGGAAACCTCGGGGTAGCTGCGGCCCTCGGGGGTGCAACAGGTCTCGGCAGGAACAAAAGGAACCCGGTTTCCCGAGTTAAAACAATAAATCCTTAGATCCTCAAGCAGGCTGCAGCATCTCCTGCTATATCAGTTTTTCCCCCTTGTTGGAAACCATGGTTTTAATTGCGCCTGGGTTGTATTTGTGGGTTTTCTTTTGGTTTTGCTCAGTCCGCTCGAAGGTACACGCGGCTCCCGCGGCGTTTGTTTGTTAAGTTTCTTGTGTTCGTAAGTTTCTTGCTTTTCCAAAACCTGGGAAGTGATATAGAGGTTCCTTCTTTGTCTCGAAATCTTAGGAAAGGACCACTTACGATTTGGAAGTTACTGCGTTTTTGACAGTGTGTCTGTAAGCGTTGCGAATATAACAAGGTCCGTCTTTCATTGTCGGGTTCCTGTTTTTTCCTCGGGCATAACAGATGGCTTCTCAATGCAGGTTTCCTTAGGAAACTGGAAATTTAAGAAGCTTGATTGCTAAAGCGATTACTAGATTACTAGAGAAGTAAGTTTGCTCTCGGTAAAGATTATGTTGTAGTGAGAACGTTGTTACAGCGATCTGCAGGCAGCCCTTAAGACTCAATTTTTTTTAAATGAGGAACCAGGAGAAACCCGCCTTTACTTAGTATTCAAGTGCCAGTTGACATTGATTAAAGCCGTTCTGCCTCAGCAGGTTTCCGGGTTTTCCTGGTCAGTGTGGACTGGCGCTCCAGAGCGGGTGCTTGTGAGCTGGGACGGGACGCGTTAATAGCTTCAGGGGCCTGAACTGATCTAACCTGATAGTTTAGAAGTACGGCGGTGAGACATCGCCGTTAGCATTTTTTGGGAGGGAAAAAGTGCTTTAGTTTTATTAGATGTNCTCTCAGGGCCGCCGCGGTCCCGGTGCCCGTTTCCGTCCCGGTGTCTGTGTCCGGGGCCGGTGCCTGTCCCGGTGTCCGTGTCCCGGTCCGGTGTTGCCGCCAGGTGAGGCCGCGGGGGCGGCAGGGTCGCGGCTCGGCCCCGCTGCGCTNCTTGGGTGCAGCGGGAAACCTCGGGGTAGCTGCGGCCCTCGGGGGTGCAACAGGTCTCGGCAGGAACAAAAGGAACCCGGTTTCCCGAGTTAAAACAATAAATCCTTAGATCCTCAAGCAGGCTGCAGCATCTCCTGCTATATCAGTTTTTCCCCCTTGTTGGAAACCATGGTTTTAATTGCGCCTGGGTTGTATTTGTGGGTTTTCTTTTGGTTTTGCTCAGTCCGCTCGAAGGTACACGCGGCTCCCGCGGCGTTTGTTTGTTAAGTTTCTTGTGTTCGTAAGTTTCTTGCTTTTCCAAAACCTGGGAAGTGATATAGAGGTTCCTTCTTTGTCTCGAAATCTTAGGAAAGGACCACTTACGATTTGGAAGTTACTGCGTTTTTGACAGTGTGTCTGTAAGCGTTGCGAATATAACAAGGTCCGTCTTTCATTGTCGGGTTCCTGTTTTTTCCTCGGGCATAACAGATGGCTTCTCAATGCAGGTTTCCTTAGGAAACTGGAAATTTAAGAAGCTTGATTGCTAAAGCGATTACTAGATTACTAGAGAAGTAAGTTTGCTCTCGGTAAAGATTATGTTGTAGTGAGAACGTTGTTACAGCGATCTGCAGGCAGCCCTTAAGACTCAATTTTTTTTAAATGAGGAACCAGGAGAAACCCGCCTTTACTTAGTATTCAAGTGCCAGTTGACATTGATTAAAGCCGTTCTGCCTCAGCAGGTTTCCGGGTTTTCCTGGTCAGTGTGGACTGGCGCTCCAGAGCGGGTGCTTGTGAGCTGGGACGGGACGCGTTAATAGCTTCAGGGGCCTGAACTGATCTAACCTGATAGTTTAGAAGTACGGCGGTGAGACATCGCCGTTAGCATTTTTTGGGAGGGAAAAAGTGCTTTAGTTTTATTAGATGTGGATTTTTTTAAAGTTTGGATACTTTGGCTGTTCAGAACAAAAATGTATAGAAAAGTCACTTGTGCACTTTGTGTGAGTCCTCCGAGTGGGTTTTTTTTTGGGTCAAAGATACTGGGCTGGTAAATGTCCTGGATGTTTTTATTAGGTGGTCGAGCTGAACAGGCTCTTTATCGGTTCCCAGATAATAACAGACAAGGGTGGCAGAACAGTCGTTTCCAGTCAGGTTGAAAACAATAACAGTACAGCTGTACTGGGGGATTCCCACAGGGATCAGCTTGTAGTGAGTGACTGTGTCTCACTCCTTTGCATGGATCTCCTGAGGCAGAACAGTGGTACTCTGTGTACCGCTGAGTGTAACTGTGTTCAAATACCTCCTCTTGTATCCACAGGCCTTGCCCTTGATCCCCAAATACTCGTGGTAATGCTGTGAACAAGGCAAAACATTTCACTTCTGCACCTTTTGCTGTGTGAAGTCGATAACTTACTCCCTCTACTCTTCTCTAGATACACTCTGAGTCTGGTTATTTAGTGTTAGCTATGGAGCTGTGCTTATTGGGTTGTCCTTGCAGTGTCCTGCATGCATTGTCTTTGTATGGACAGTCTTTCTCATTCAGTGCCCTGCTTTGTTGCTGGAATCAAGCCATTTATGTTCACAGTTTATTTCATATGTGTGACCATGACTTGTGTCCCCTGCAAAGCAAAGGAGTTGCTTTCTGTGCCCTGTAGTCCTGTGTGGTGAAGTTCCATGTGTATTTAAGAAAATGGGGCACAGGAAGAAAAAGTGATGATAAATCTACTCCTGTGTCTGGCACATAACAGAGCTTTCAGGATCATGCTGGACTCTTGCTGAATTAAGGGTTAAAGATTGTATATGCATGTGGGGATTTGAGAATGTTACTGTTTGTGTTTATTTCTGTTGGATATCTCAGAAAACATTTTAACCTTGGGCTTGATCTTTGAGGTCTTTTCCAACTTAAAAAATCTCTTCTAGGATAACTTACTGAATAGAGATTTTTTTTGTAATTAATCTTGTAATTTTTCTGAGGTCTCACCTATATGGCTGGTTTTTGGGGTGGGTTTTTTTTTGAGTTTTGGGTTGTTTTTTTCCCCACTATTTTCACTATTCCAGCCTTCTCTTCAGTTTAGAACCCCATACCCTGGAACCCATCTCATAGAATGACAGCAATCTGAAATGTTATCTGTCTGAACAAAATTTCCTCTTATTTTCATATTTTTCTAGATATCTGGCGTTGTTTTGGAGTATTTTTGAGCAAAAATCTGTTTTCTGGCTAAACTGTGGCTTTTCTGTAATTATTTGTGTTGTAATAACAACATCCTGTATTGTGACTACAGTTGATTCTTTTGTGGGCCAGTTATCTTGACCAGTTTTCAAAAAGTTTGAGTGAAATATCTCATGCTATTTCAAGTTGCAGTGTGTTGTTTTCTCCAGTTCTAGACTGTCATTTGCTGTTGTTAATGAGCACTGAGGTTCAGTTTTCTTTAAAAAAAACTACGGGGCCATTCTGGAATAAATCCCCCTTGTTGCTGGAGAGATGGCTGGAGAGGTTTAAGACCAAAGTGAACGGGTGGTGTTACCTGTATTATCCTGTGTCTCTCTGGTCACTGTGATGAAACCTAATAAAATTTATCCCCCCAACTGTAGAGCAGCTGTGTACCTTATTCCCCTCAGATGAAGGCCTGACTATTGACCTGAAGAATTTCCGGAAACCCGGTGAAAAGACCTTCACCCAAAGAAGCCGCCTCTTTGTGGGGAATCTGCCCCCAGATATTACAGAGGAAGAGATGAGAAAGTTGTTTGAGAAGTATGGCAAGGCAGGGGAAGTCTTCATACACAAGGACAAAGGCTTTGGTTTTATCAGGCTGGTGAGTGACTTGGCACCTTTGGGGAGTTTTTGTGGTGATGGCTCACACTGGAGCAGCATTGCTAATTGAAAGTAGTAGGTGTTCAGATGTCTTGCTGATTCAACCTGCTGATGATCTTAGTAACTGGAATATGGGATTAGCTTCCAAATGGTTTGTCTAGAGCTTGTTATGAAAAGAAATGTGAATTTAGGCAGCTTGTGGCAGGAGTTATGAGAGATCTGATGAATTTATTCTGAAATCAGCTGGTAGAAAGCAGAAAAAAATCCCACATTAATATAATGGTATTATAGACAAAGTGGACTTCTCTATTTCTGGAATATGGAATTCCTATGGGCGTAGTTTGTCACGCAGTATTCCTGGAGTGATTAATGCTCTTGAGGTAGGGGATCTTTAGATGGTCACCTTGAAGTGTGTCTGGAAGGGAGGTAGCTATCACCATCGAGTGGTTCTCAGATTTCTGTGGCTAACGCATCACCTTTCTGAAAGCCCCAAGGTGAGTGGATGAGTTTCCCACACCCGTGTCTGGGCTGTTTTCCTGTGGTGCAGCTGCTTGGTAGTGACTTAAATGAGTGGAAAGGTGTAAAAGTGGCATAGAAGGTTTTTCATGGATTGTCATACCATCAGCATTTTCATTATCAGACTTGGTTAATAGTTTAATCTTGATTATTTTTTTAAAATGTATTTATTTTTAAAAAAGGGTGCTTTGTAGCCTTAATATAATTATGTGTGATAATGGTAATTTCATTGTTTGCCGTTGGACTAAACTTACATATTTGTTATATATTTCTCACCCTCCCCGCCCCCAAACTCTGCCTGTTCAGCCACTGATGATAAGAAATAGCTGTGGTTTTTTGGCACACTTCTTACCAAGCTGTGGGAGAATCATTTATTTCTCTCAGAAGTACATGTTACGGAGAAATAAGCTTGTGTTTAGTTCCGTGCCTCCCTGGGAGTTTTAATGGTGGCTGTTTTTATCTGCAGGAAACTCGCACTCTGGCAGAGATTGCCAAGGTGGAACTGGACAACATGCCTCTCCGTGGGAAGCAGCTCCGAGTGCGCTTTGCCTGCCACAGCGCCTCGCTGACAGTCAGGAACCTGCCTCAGTTTGTGTCCAATGAGCTCCTGGAGGAAGCCTTCTCAGTGTTTGGCCAGGTGGAAAGGGCTGTGGTTATTGTGGATGACAGAGGACGATCCTCTGGGAAAGGCATTGTGGAGTTCTCAGGGAAGCCTGCTGCTAGGAAAGCGCTGGATAGATGTAGTGATGGGTCTTTCCTGCTAACTACGTAAGTGCGGACGGGTAGAGGTGCTCTGCTGGCATGTGCAGGTTGGGTGGTTGGTTCTTAACACCACAGTGGGACAGGTGGGACGTGAGGTGGTAGGGGATTGGCCTGGGGAGAACTTCATTTAGCTTTGTTCCAACAAGAGACAGTCTGTGCTGAAGCTCAGGTCTGAAAACTTTCTTCTGGGAAGCTGCTAGTGGGGTAAGTGCATAAAACTTCCAAATAAACTCTTTCTCTATAAAACAACTTTAGGGCAATTAAAGCAGCCCTTAAGAACAGGACCTATTTCAGAGACCATCCATATAACTTGTACAGAAACAAAGCTCAAGTGTTTTAATTGTACACTGGGTCACTAAAGGGGAGAGTCTTGGGATGGGATTCCGCTTGGCAGCATGCACTGCTGGGGTGGAATGCCACTGTGGGCATGGGATCTGTTGGAGAGGCTGCTCAGATAGATTGGATTGTTTAGAGTTTTCACCATTATAAACTGTTTTCCCTGTGCTTGAATGTAATAAGGCAGAAAAGCATGTTCTTTCATAATTATGTGAACTTGCTCAAGCAAATAACCAATTCCAGTTGCATTCCACAGAGCAGTTTGTTGCTCTGTTAAGAGGGAGCCATTTCTGATCTCTTGGAAAAAAAATTACTGTATATTTTGTATTATGCTTCTAGAATTTGTGACTAGAACACTTCCTGAAATGGGGCTATATTTCTCATTTTTAAAGTAATTTTTTAAGTTTCGTGCTTCTCACCTCCTGTGGATCTGCAATGGCAGAGCTGTACACAAGCACGTTCAGTTTCAAAAAGCAGGTTTTGCTTATTTCTTTTTTAATACCTGTTTTTTCTCCCTGTGACTCCTTGAGGATAACCAGCATAGTGGGTAGTGCTCTACAGGAGGATTACTGTTAGGGAGCTTTTGCTGATTCAGAAGTCTGTACCTGAAAGAACCATGAAAACAGGTTTTTAAAAGTGATCATGCAAAACTAATCACTGCCAATGTATAACTGAGGTTAACATCCAGTCTCTTTATAGCTATCAGTACATTAGGTTCTGGTACCTAGGACCACAAACAAGTCTGTTGTTCCTTTCTAGTTATGGTTTGGTTTTGATTAAACTTGTTTTGGTTTGTCCTAGTTCAAGACAGGAAAGCTAGATAAACTGTTTGAAATTGGTTCATGTTAGAAAATAAGATTATTAATAATGGAATATGTCACATCAAAGCAAAAAGCTGTATTATGGATCTTCAGCTGAGGAAAGGGATTTTAGCTTTCCATATCCTGCCTTGCTGCTGGAACCTGGGTACCCATTGCAACTTGGCACAACAGGATCATCTCTTTATTTCCCCAGTCCTGGCACATGGGACTGAGGAGCTCATGGGAAGCTGGGGTGCTGCTTTGTGCTGGGGATGAGCAGTGTCAGTGCTGTGGTGGAGAGCTGATTCAGAGACCAGGTCAATACTTTCTTCTGCATGCAGAAGCCAGGAAGACAGAAGCACACATCTGCAGTGTCTGTTGTGAAGTGCACCAGTGGATTCCCTGGGGGGTGAAAATTCAGACAAGGGCCCAATGGACCTTCCTAGAGCACAGTTGCCAAGCAACAGTAGCACATGGTGGCCTCACCAGGAGAGTATGACTGGATGGAGCAACCTGCAGCCTCCAGTGAGGAGTGGTGTAGTGACTCTGCTTTAGACAGCCATAAAAAGGCACAGATGGACTTGTGCCACTCGAGACAAGACTTCATGCTGAGTAGATCCTACTGGAGCATGTCAGGATTCCAGTTAAGCTCTTAATTTGAACCAGTAACTACAAATATTTTTTCGGTACAATTTCGGTTTGGATTAAACAAAGATTTTGATTAACAGTTCCACTCCTATTCAAGAAAAAAAGAGTGTTCAAAGTGATTTCTGGTTTCACTTTGGTTGAGATCCCCAACTGCTCTGAGTTTCTTTGAGCAGTGCTAAAAGCAGTGTAAGTTCAGACTTACTACACATGCTTTCCACAACTGCAAGCTTGTTCTTGAATTTTCTTGAAAGCACCTCACCTTTTCTTTACAGATTCCCTCGGCCTGTCACTGTGGAGCCCATGGATCAGTATGATGATGAGGAGGGTCTACCAGAGAAACTAGTCATCAAAAACCAGCAATATCACAAGTATGTGCCTAGCATGCAACAGGAGATGAGAGTGCCTGTGGGCTAGTGCCTCAGTCTTAGAAGAGTGGTGGCTCATCAGGTCCTCCTTTTCTCCGTAAATGTGACCTGACTTTGGAAGGAGAATTACATTTACTGTTCTCTTGCCATGATTGGCTGAAAGAAAACAGTGGTTTTGAATCCACACTGCTGGATAAGACCGGTAGCTTTCGTGTATTTTGTATAAGTCCATTTCAGTTCTTGGAATAAAAGATTAGGTCAATTTGAGATAACACAGATGGGAAGTATTATAGAAAGTCTATGTAGGAAACACTTGAACCCACAATAGGAATTTAAGGAATTATGTGACTAGCATTAGGAGATTGTAGAGCTATCCAGGTGTAAGACCAGAGTTTTAGAAGGCTTCCCAGTATAAGTAGGAATCCTGTGATCTGAGCAGGTGGCATTAGCAAACCATGTGAGCTCATGAATTTTTCAAGTAAGGAAGATGAGAGCTTCAGGAGGTGGGTGACTGAATTAAGAATAGTCCTGCGCTACAGGTGCAGAGTGAAAATAACATGTACGTTTGGGCAGTGTTTGTTTCTGGAGTCCATCTGTCCATAAGATGTGCAGCAGGAGCAAAGGCTGTTGCTTTCAAGGGTATTTCTGAATCTCCTTACCCAGAATCTCTTGGTGTCTTATGAAAGCAGTGTCGTTGCTTGTTATGGAGGAGGACAGCTTCCAGGCAGTAATGAGATGATTCCTGAGGAGCAGACAAACTGATGTCTCAGGCACAGCTAACTGTTAAAAGGGCCTGCTATTGCATTTGAAACACAAATGGAGTTTTCTTGGTTCCTCCTTGCTCTCCTGAAGCATTCACTAGCTCTTCATTGTTTGACAGGGAGCGTGAGCAGCCTCCTCGGTTTGCACAGCCTGGCAGCTTTGAATATGAATATGCCATGCGTTGGAAGGCTTTGATAGAAATGGAGAAGCAGCAGCAGGAACAAGTAGATCGCAACATCAAGGAAGCTCGAGAGAAGCTGGAAATGGAAATGGAAGCGGCTCGCCACGAGCACCAAGTGATGCTCATGCGGCAAGGTACCAGTCAGAGATAAATACAGGATGGGAACAGGGCCCTGCACCATCTAGGAGTGGGTGGCTCAGTAGACTGGCTAGAGACCGCTGAAGGTGAGCTGTGGTGGTTGCTTGTCTTGTAATCAAGCATGGTAGCAGCAAATGAATGGAATCATAGAATCGTTTAGGTGGAAAAGATCAGTAAGTCCAACCATTAACCTCCTTTAAGGTACTTGTAGAGCAATAAAGTCTCCTCGAGCCTTCTTTTCTCCAGGCTGAGCCCCCCCAGCTCCCTCAGCTGCTCCCCATCAGCCTTGTGCTCCAGACCCTTCCCCAGCTCCGTTCCCTTCTCTGGACACGCTCCAGCCCCTCAATGTCTGTCTTGTCGTGAGGGGCCCAGAGCTGGACACAGGATTTGAGGAGTGGCCTCACCAGTGCCCAGTCAGGGGGGCGGTCACTGTCCTGGTCCTGCTGGTCACACCATGGCTGGGACAGGCCGGGTGCCATTGGCCTCTTGCCCACCTGGGCACACCTGGCTCATGTTCAGCTGCTGTTGACCAGCACCCCCAGGGCCTTTCCCACCGGACACTTTCCAGCCCCTCTGCCCCAGCCTGGAGCTGCAGGGGTTGTTGTGACCCAGGGGCAGGACCTGGCACTGAATCTTGTTGGACCTAACATGGAGAGATGTTACTGTATTAGTGAAGACTCTGTTACCTTTTTCTCTTGTGTGTTAAGGTTCTAGTTCAAGAATTCATAGGCAGTGGCATGGGAGATGAGTTTGATTGTGTTTTTTGCTGTTGTCTTACACAGATTTAATGAGACGCCAGGAGGAGCTGAGGAGAATGGAGGAATTGCATAACCAAGAAGTACAAAAACGTAAACAGTTGGAACTCAGGTAAGGGGGCAGGTTGTGAAATGCTGTGACTCCACAGTGGAATAAAACACCTCTTCACTGCACCTAATTGTTCATTGTGACAATTTAATTACTACCTAAAGTGTGGCTGTTACTTTGGACCCTTTTTGTTCATAGGGCACAGCTGGTTTAAGATGGAAGAGTTAGGAATTTCTTCCATTGATTAGTATTTCCTTCTTCACACTTTTGTGTCTCATTTAAGCTCCTTTAATGAGGCAGATAGAAAAATCAGAATCTCTGTGTAATTCAGTGGCTTCAGTGCTGCAGATTGGAAAATCCCATTCCATCATCTGTTTTCACTTGAGGGGTAACTTAGTCTCAGAGATATCTCTCCATTGTAGCACTTCCTGGTCTTGGGCTCATTTTGAGAAGGTCCGGGAAGATTACCAGACTCTTTGTGTAGTAGAAGGGGCTTGAGAGCTGTCAGGCTTGAAGCTTGATATTGTGTGTAGTCAGCATGCATTTGGGAGCTGCTGTGTACATAGAATCATTTAGCTTGGAAAATACTTTTAAGATCAGTGAGTCCAGCTGTAAATCTAACACTGCCAAGCCCACCATGTCCCTAAGCACCACATCTACACATCCTTTAAATCCTTCCAGCAATGGTGACTCCACCACTTTCTGGGCAGCCTGTGCCAATGCTTTGTAACCCTTTTGGTGAAGAAATTTGCCCTGATACCAAATCTAAATTTTCCCTGGTGCAACTTGAGGCCGTTTCCTCTCGTCCTGTCACTTGTTACCTGGGAGAAGAGACTAATTCCCACCTGGCTCCACCCTCCTTTCAGGCATTGTAGAGAGTGATAAGGTCCCCCTAGAGCCTCCATTTCTCCAGGCTGAGCCCCTCCAGCTCCTTCAGCTGCTCCTCATGAGACACGTGCACACAAGTGTCTCGTGTTTTTCTTTTACAAGAGCTCCTCAAAACTGAAAGTTTGAAGTGTAAAGTTGCCAATAAAGATCCATGAGGCAGCACTGCAGCACAGTGATGCAGGTGGTTGGTGTAGTGCTGAGCATCCTTGGACCTTTTTTTACAGGCAAGAGGAAGAACGCAGGCGCCGTGAGGAGGAAATGAGAAGGCAGCAAGAAGAGATGATGAGACGCCAGCAGGAAGGCTTTAAAGGGAATTTTGCTGATGCGGTACGAGCGCTTCTACATTTCCATTACATCTGTACACTCACAGTGGATTTTTTCCTTCCCCAGCACAGCTTTCTGTGGATGTTTAACTTGGTGGGAGGACTGTACATCAGTAGTGCATTCTACCCTAAATTATTGACTCCCTCCAATCTTAATACAGTTTAGCCTGGAAACTATAAATCCCCCAGTTCTGTTCTACTGCTCTTCATGTAGGACTCTCTGTAACTGTCTTGCTGTACAGAAAAATGTATGCTGACTAATTTTATTCTAACAGCAACACGTACATTGTCGTGAAGCACTGCAGCAGAACCCTGTTACGATTGTATGACTGGCTGTATCCCTAGCTTGCAGTCTGTCTGCAGTCATGATAAAATGATCCCAACTTGAGGCATTGTTGTAGGCATGGTATATGCTTGTACTTAAAAGTCCGTTGGTCAAGTATTTTTTTGTAGTGTAACCTGTGTGGTAATCTGCCTTTTAATAACAGCATCTTTGGTTCTATAGAGAAATGCCTTGCAATCTGTTTCCAGTCTCAGCCACCTTCTATTGTGGAGGCAGCTGCAGGGCTGTTCAGGTGGTGTAATGGCATTGATGCAGCTGGGGGGGCAAGTGTTTAATGCTTCCTAGTGAAAACCTGGCCCCTAGGCAAAATAGCTAAATATGTGTCAAACCAAAAGGGCCAAAAGCATGGCTGAGCCAAATGTGGGAATAGTCTCCTTGTGCAGCAGAAATCCTGATTCCTCTAAATAATACTGCCTTTGTATGATAAATAATGGCACTGAGACTACAGATGAAGTCAAATCTGTCTTCATTTACCACTGTGAAAAAAGTAGTGCCCTCACTGAGGTGAGGAGATGCTCCTGGTTTTGCAGTGAGAGAGATCTATGATAGGTGTTCCTGATGCTTGGTTAATAAAAGAGAAATTGAACTCACTAAATGGTATTTTAATGCAAGTGACCCAGTACTGTGTCTTTATGTAAGCTTGCGTTTCTTTCAACAGGAAAAGCTCCTTAGCTATGCTGAGGGAGTAGCAAAACTAATTCTCTCTAATGTGTTACTACTGCTCAGCACATCTTTCCATCAAGATATCTTTGGTAAAGTCTGCATGTGCAGCTTTGCTGCTGGATGTTTTATAGTTCTGAAAAACAATCTTTTAGAATGAGGTATTTTAAATAAGACCTGTTCATTCAGCAGCTATCATGTGAAGGTTGTTCCTGTTTTTCTCTGAGATTTACCCTGGGAATTACTTTTCTACATCTTGTTCAGTAGTAAATCCTCAGAACTCATTGAATGTGTATAATTACATTTTTTAAAAGCCTGATAATCAATTGAAATGAGTGTCTGTCTTTCCAGAGGGAGCCACCAGACATGCGAATGGGACAGATGGGTATGGGAGGTAAGAGTATTCTTTGTTCCTGTGCATGTTCATTTCCTCTCCTACAAAATCTGCACTTTTTTTTTTTCAGTGATCTCATTTTATTGGCTTCTTACTTAGAAATTCAGTCAAAGTAATCTCCCAGGCTAGAAAGAGGAAGTATTCATGTGACAGGAAACATAACATGCTGTAAAGCAGGATCAGTTTGTCTTGACCTCATAGTGCAAAGCTGGTTAATAGACTGGGGCTCTGTCCCTGCATGGAGCAGTGTTTTGTGGCTCTGGGGTGATGGGCAGACCCCAGTCACTGTGTGTGTATGCCAGGACTATTCCTCAGTTTTCCTTTCCAGGTACCATTGGCATGAACAATAGAGGAGCTATGGGTGGTACCAATGTCCCAGCTCCTGCACCTCCTGCTGCTGGTCCTGGAGCTATGATCCCTGATGGAGCCATGGGAATGGTAATGTATCTCCATCTGCTTTTTGTGCACACCTTTCAACTGCAGATGATGTTGTTCCCAGTATTAAGCACTAGCTGCTGAAGTTGAAGCTTCTTTATCTACCCAAACCTGCTGGCTTCACTCCTGCTGAAATCTTTAGAAGTTAATTTTGCCTTGTTACTAGCTGATGATTTTCAGGAGATTGAGCTGAGTCTAATAACTGCTTAATTTACTTCCAAGACAGCTAGTGCTAAAATGCTTGTTAGAAAGATCTTAGCAATACTATATGGTTATTTTTAAATGCCCTAATGGGAAGCACTTTGTTAAATTGAGGGTTTTTTGAGAGTAGATTCTTGCAGGCATAAAGCCAAGCTTTCAGGAGTGTTCTGTTCATCACCAGTTCTGAAAACAGTTCTCTCCTGTGCTCATAGGCTAGAATGAGTTCAGCTAATTTGCTTAGGAGGTCAAGACACAGAATAAGTGGAGGTTATGCTTATTTATTTAATGTTTTAAAATTTTTATATTTGATTTAGTTTCAAACTTTACTGCAGGGCTTTGCAATAGACTGTTGCTTTTGTGGCACCTGTCATTCCTCTCTGTCATACAGAGGATTGGTCCTGCCACAGTGTCAGCACTTCCAGTCACCAGCAGAAACAGCAGCAGTCATAGTAAATTTTGTCCTGAAAGTTCATCTTCATTCAGTGTTTTTTATGATCTGGTCTAATAAACAGTTTTCCTGCAAACCTTCCTACTCAGACTTCTTGCTCTGTCATGACTGCTATGACAAAGATATTTTTTTGTCATCAAGGACAGTTTTATTTGTCTAAAAACTTCTCCACCAAAGTGGTAGGGACAGCAAAGCAGCTGATGTTAAGGGAATGAGCACTACACGTAGAAATTAAAGGGGAAGATGAAGCCAGGAGTGGAAAGGGAAGGTGAGTTCAGATAGCTCACCTGCTGCTTAGCAGGGCCCTGGTCTGTGAGGTGGTGCACACTGTCCCAGTATGCCTGACTGCAGATTGTGTGGGGAAAGGGACTTTGTTTGCAATGATCCTGTCAGTCCAGGCTTGGGACTGTGGGGATGTTTTTGGTGGGGTGAAGGTTTGCACTGAGATCAGCCGGAATTGTGGAATCCTGGTAGAATTTGAATCAACTCAAATGGCTTTTAACTGCCCTTTGTTCTTCCTTGTTTTTCTCCCTGTGTCTTCTGCACTTGTCCTCGTTCCAAGACTCCACCACCACCTCCAGACCGCTTCGGCCAGGGTGGAGCCATGGAAGGCCTTGGAGCGATGGGAGGGAACCCGCCTGCCTTCAACAGAGGAAATCCAGGGGGGGATTTTGGCCCTAACAAGCGTCGCAGATACTAACAGGATTAAGCTATCCCCTGTACGCCCCAAAGAAAGAGATCTTGGCAGGCCACACAGGGTTCAACTTGGGGGGGGGGAAGGGGGACATTTTAAAGATAGTTAATTAGGGCCTGTTTTGGTAAAGCCACTCTAGGACAAGGGGAGTGCAGTCTGACTGGTAAAGGTTTTAGAAAATTTCATGTGGTGCATTCCTAATTTCAAAGTGAAAAATGGATTCTGGGAGGCTGCCGTGGTTCACTAATGGTAAAATCTTGCAAGGACCCTAATGCCTTGACCATTCCAGGTTTCCTATTTGCAGCTGAAATCATGAGACTAAACTAGATAAAATTTCAGTATGTCTTGGCATTTTTTTAGTGTAGTGTACCTTGCTTAAGAGTACAGGGAAGTCTCTGGAGAACTAGGGCAGCGTTTGGGTACTTTGCAGCTCCCATGATTTTGTAAATTTATATAGCTCCAAATGATCCGTCATGTAGTGAATTGGGGGAGATTTTGTTTGTCTCTTTTTCTTTTTTTTTTTATTTTTTCCTCCTAACTAGTTAGTCACTCTTTTTACCTGGACCATTTGTTTCTTTGAAGTAGTTGACAGTCATGCAGCCTGAATGGCTGGGAGGTTCTTGTTTGGATGGATTTTTTTGATAACGTGTTGTATCTCTTTATTTTTACTGGTAGTAAAGTACAATCTATTGGATAAAGATACTGTATCTCATGCTAAAGATTTAACTGAAACAAATGTTTGTATAATCCTAACCTTGCCTGTCGTTTGTGTAGAAGTACTACAAGATTTTTCATTTAGCGTAAACTGTTTGAACACAAACTGTAATTGTCCCACTAAAAAGTTTGAGTTTGTCTGAGGAATGTTACAGGAATGCTTTATTAAAGTGGATTTTAAGCCTTTTTTATCTGGTGTCTTGTCTCTTCTGTTTTTTTAGTACAAATGTCTACATGTGGATTGAATTTAATGAAGCTTCAGGTTATGGCATGAATGTTGTTCTTGCATAGCTCTGTAAAGAGGGTGTTCAACCCCTGAGAATTTTCTAACAGTTTTCCTTCTCACAGAACGAGTTTTATTTGTGTGGTGGAATGTGACCTTCAACTTCATCAGGTTAGAATACAGAAAGGGAGCTGCTGACACCATGTGTCTGTTGTGGATGCAGAGAGGTGAGATGAAAAACTTGTCCGTGTGTTGCTGGGAGCCTGGAGCTCAATTTCTGTCTCAGGTGCAGAGTACACAGTTGTCTGTCTGCTCTGTGCTGCAGTTGCCTCTGGCTGGGATGTTCCCAGAACTCCTGTGCTGGGATAGGAAGGAGAGGACTCACTACGACTTGTGTTCTCACACTGAGTCTCTAGAGTTGAAACTGCAAAGGAGGAAACTTAGAAATACATTTATGTGGGAAAGGGAGGAAGGAGAAAGTGTTACAGCCTAAAAGGATAAGGAGGTGCCTTGAAGAATTGTGAAATCGTAGGGAAGACAAAAACATTTTGAGGTGCCTGGTGTTACCAAAGCAAGAACCTTAAATTGGGGTTTGGTTCTGTAGGTACTCTTTAAGTAGGGGAAGATGAAATAATCACTCTGGAGCCTTGATTGGTTTACCCTGTCTTTGGCTGGCTTTTAATTAACCTGGAATGGGATGATAAGATGTATGGAAGAGAGGCTGCAGCCAATGAATGCTCTTTGTTTCTTTTTCTTAATTTGCTCTCCACATTTGAAAGCAGGGGCAGCTGGTTTGCTGAGATGATACGGTATCTAATGGTTGTTATCAGCTTGATTGTGAGCTATGAAGAGTTTGGTGGTGTTTTTCTCCTGGCTCATTTGCTTGGACAGCTTGCTGTTGCAAAATCTCAAGTGAGAGTGCTGATTAGCTTTTCTGTTGCCCTTTGGAGAGGAAGGATCTCTTCTTGTCACTTGTGTCTGGAATGAGGCTGGCTGATACTCAGTAGTGCCACAGCTGTTGGGTAAGTACATTGTTCAGAATAATTCTGAAGTGTGAAATACTACGAGAAGAAACCATGAAGTTGCACCCAGGTGTCTGTATTACCTCCTTCACCTGCCCATTGCTCAGCTGGCTTGTGTGTTAGTGAGCAGTCCAAGGAGGAATTGCTGTCCTAGGGAAACAGCAGAGCTCAGATGTTCAGCATCACTGCTGCTGCATCAATCCTGAGCCAACTCTAAGATAAGGATGGGTCTGGTTACTGCCTTTCCCTGGGAGAAAGGGGTGTGTGAAATCATGGGGAAGGAGGAATTTAGCACTGCTCAAAGCCCATCTAACAAGATTTTAAACATCTAAATTAAAGATTCAGTGTCAGCAAAGGAAGAAAACTAAATTCTGGTGTGAATACGAGAGGTAACTATTCTTAATTTGCTTTAAAGGAGGAAACTGAAAACCTGCAACTAAAGAAATTGTAAAGCAAACCTTTACTGAGATTTTCAGAGGCATGTGTCAGGGACAGACTGACTGTAGAGCAGGAGTGTTTACAGCCGGGCACAGAAGCAAGCAAGGCTGCCTCACTCCAGAGCAATTCCTTGCTCTGCTGAAGCACTTTGGGGTTTGGTGTTGGTGCTTGCACTGCCTGTTTCAGGTAGCAAGTGAAGCTCCTGAGGCTGGGCTGTGCACAGCACTGTGGTGATGTGCTGACATTCAGCCACTGTGCAGACAGGAATGCTTCCCTCTGCATGCCTTTCCAGAGTGCTGGCTGTTATGTAATTGCAGACTGATGAAATATTTTGACTCTTCTGAAGAGAAACCCTTGCCTTTTGCTGTCATATTTGATCAGCTGGTTTAAGATGCAGTTCTCCAGTATCAGTTCATATCACACCAAGAACTGATGAACAATTTGGTTCTTACTGCTTTGCTCATATCTTTAAATCCCTATCATTTGTGGACTTCAGAAGTTAAAACTTGTGCTTTATGCAGCTTTCTCTTCAACAATAGTGACTGCATTTGCAAGAATCAAAGATAAATTTGAAAAATCCAGCGGGTACAGGGATAATTTTGTCATATCAAAGCAGTAGACAAACATTTCATTTTGTTTTCCTGGCAGAGTGCCTCTCACAAGCAGCTGTAATTTATCATAGAAAGCTGCAAGTGATGGCACATGCTAAACTGCTTCTCCAGTGAGTGAGCTACCTTTGGAGGCTGAAAGAAGGAAGATGTGATTTTCTTTGGCCTTGCTGAAAGGCACCATCATTCTCTCTTCTCTTGGTCCTGACTTGGGTACCTGGTGCCAGACATAAGCAAAAAGAGAGTAAGAAAGCAAGGAGCTCAGCCAGGCACAACACTGGTTTTGGGACACTTTCCCTCACTACAGTTTGGCCACTCTGCTCTAACTGAGCTCAGAGTGACCTTGCTTTAAGGCACCAGGACCCTCGAAAAGAAAACTGCTAAAACCCCACACTCAGTGCCAGTTCAGGGTATTTCTGCCAGCAGATTTTGATTCAGGATGCCAGCTAGTGACACACAGCTAATTAAGTCTGAGGAGTAGACTGAACTCTTCTCTTTGGACTTGTTCCAACTGAGAACTAAAGTGCACTTTTTGATGATGAATATTCCATGTGCTTTCAGAGTGAGCACCAGAGTGAACGAACTCCTGAAGGAGCAGTTCAGCTCCAAGGAAACTGAATTATCTCTGGAGCAAGACACTGTCTGAACTACAGGGAGAAAATCCTTGTCAGCTGGGGTAGCTGGTTCCAGTTTCAAGTTGTAATTGTTCAATGAGACTGAAGTGTTGCAGCAATAGTTGTGTAATAACCCAAGCTGCAGAAGAACAATGGTCTTGACTGGAGTGATGAAGATTGCCCATACTCCAGTTTCTGGTAGTTTTCTGGTCTTTTCAAACCTGTTCTCTGAACTGTTGAGTACAAGCAGTGCAGACCCCTTGGGCAGGTGGTACATAACTCCTTGGCAGTGCTATCTGAGTAGTGGCCAGGCAGGACTGCTGTAGAATTGCTCAGCACATGTTCTTCTGAGAAAGATTTTATTTCCCAAATAAATAAAACATTAATCCTGCCTGCTGCATACATATCACTAATGTGTTTGTCAGGGATTTCCCTTCACCTAACCAGCCTTTTGTATGGAGGAATTACTCTGTGCTTTAGAAATGCAGTGCCTTGCTGCTACCCCAGCTCCACAGGGCATCCTGAATGACTGAAGGGTCAGGGGTGAGCCGGGTTTGTTTCCCTGGAGGTATCCAGCATGTTCTTCCCCAGGACCTTGCAGGGCTGTTTTACACTGACCCTGATTGTTCGAGGGCAAACACATTAAGCTGGGTTTGAGAATAATTTATTCTGTTTTTTCTACTTCCTTTTTTGTTCTGTTGTACATGAAATTAAGTGAACATAAAGCAAACAGGCCCTATTTTTAATTGGCAGCTGGGAGCTCAGTTCCTGTCTCAGGTGCAGAGTACAGAGTTGCCTCAGCCACAGTCCCCCCCTGGATACCTGCTGTTTGTCTCTGTGATGTGTGTCAGCTACATCATCCTGTTGGCATTCCCTCTGAGGTGTGTAGGGAAACCTGAGCTCCATATTATTCTCACTGGCAAGGGGACAGTGACAGCTGCAGCCTTGCTGACAGCTCGTGGAAGGAACAGAGAACTCTGAAACACTATAGCTCTGCTCAGCCCCCAAGATGGCAAATTCCCCTGTCACAGGCCTCTGCCCAGCTTCCTGGGTCCCCAGTGATCTTTCTCACCTGAGCAGAGGCTCTGAATGCCAGCAGCATTTTTTTACCCACCTTTGGGACTGTTGGGTCAGTTGTGTCCTGAGGCAGTACAGTGCTTTGAAGCCACGTGGCTCATGCTGGTGTGACAAGTTCCTCAGTGCCCTCCCGTTTCCCTCCCAACTTCTGGGTGGATATAGGTTTGTACACAGTGACCCAGGTATAAAGAGGTGTGACAGTGATAGACATCCTCCCCTGCAGCAGGGCTGGCTCCTTGCTAAGGAGCTGACAAGGGAAAGCCTGATGTTGCTGCTGGCTGGGGCACCTCAAGGTGGGGGTGGCAGAAGTGAGCTGGAGGTGAAGTAGCAGGACAGTCTGAAATAATCTGGAGTCATCTCCCTGATAAGCTCCAGAAATCTGGCAACACTTCATCCTAACTTTGAACTCTGGAGATCCCCTTGGGATGACAGAAAATTCTTCAGGCTTTGTAGAGGGATTAAGTAGGTTAAACAAACATCTTAGGACAGGGTTAGGGTTGCATCGGCCATGGCAGACCCTGTGGGCTCACCTCCTGAGCAGACTCCCTGGGCATCTTCTGCCTGCAGGACTTGTTCTTTGTACTGTCTGATAGTGCCAAGAACTTACATGGACCCCGGTTCCTGAACAGAAATGGTCCCCAGATGCTGTGTGCTCCTGGAGGTCAGGGCAGCACCCAGGAAACAGCTGTCCCTGCAAACAGGAACAGCACAAAGAAAATATTTGATTTACATGCTTATAGGAACTAAGTAAAACCTTTGATCTCAGGAGGGTTTCCTGTTTGTAGAGGAAAACTCTTGGGTCCCAGAAGGGGAGCAGGGAATTTGAGTAAACCCCTTCTGTGTACAAGGAACCCGAGTAACATTTTGTATTCTGTGATTACAATGGTCTTCCAGGGAACAATTTTCATCCCTGGTGTGATGACAAGGGAGGATAGTCAGGTCTGAGTCTCTGTATGCGTCCTTCCCTCTCCCTTTCCACAATCTCTGCTGGGCAATGTGGTTTGTCCTAAGACAAAAGCCTCAGGTGGATTTTGCAGGAGGAGCTCACTGACTGCTTGCATGCTTAATGTGTTCCAGAGATGGGGGAGCTGAGCTGTTTGTGATTGACTGTGGTGCACATCGACCTGCAAAAGGGTATAAAATGCTGCTGGAGTCTGGGCCAACCATGCAAACTGCTCTCCCAAGGTCACAGGCAGCTTCTGGGTGGTGTTTGTCATCCCTGCCCTCCCTGCTTGGGGACACCTTCAAGGTACGTCCAGCCAGAATACAAGGAACACACAGAATACTCACTTTTGGAGGAATAGTTAAAAATTGTAAGATCTGGTCAAACACAGAGGTGCCTTACTGCTTTGTAATTGTGAATTCTGCAAGGCCAAAGACTGTAAATCTGTATGTTTCTAGCCAAATCTGCCAATATTGTAATACTTTAGACTGCAACCAAATAGACATAGACTGTAACCAAATCTGAGACTAAGTGGACTGATCCACACCAAGACTTCTCTGAGAAGTTTAGAAAGTGAGTGGGTCTCACTGAATCTTGTGACTCAAGGGGAGGGACCACTCCTGTATACACCATATTGTGTAATGGATGGTAGAGTTGTTACTTAGATACTGCACTGGCAATATTTAAAAACTGTGTTAGCCATAAATCTAATCATAATCACCCACATAATCACTGTGTCCTACTTCTCACGTCTGGCCAAGAACCTTCCCTCGACCACTCTGTTACTCCTGGGCTGCACAAAAACCAGCATCACAAGATGTCTTGGCCACATGCACAGCCTTGATCTGCTGGTGCCTCTGTTTAGCAGGTGGTTGTGCCTTTTAGGGCTGGGGGAGATCAGCACGCGTTTTGCCCTGTGACTCTGAGAATTCTCTCCCCTTCAGTTTCAGGGATCACTCAGCTGCTTCCGTAAATGCTACAGAAGCTGAGCGTGGTTGGTCGAGTCGCCTGTGTGAGCATTGGGGTGATGCCGATGCCGCCGTGGCAGATGCTGGCAGGATGGCAGGCACTGGGACAGGACCTCTGCCCACCCCAGGCGCAGGGCCACCCTGCAGTGCCCATTCCCTCTGCTGGGCACAGGGCCAGCACAGAAATGCCTGTGGAGATAGCACAGGCGCCAAGTCCCATCAGCTGCTCTGTCCATCTTTAGCCCGGTCTCCGGTTACCAGCCACCTCCCACAGCTGCCTCCAAAGATAGGCAAAGCCACCTCCCGGCGCCTGGGCTGCAAGTGGGGAAGCAGAGCAGAGATCCCGGGCAGGGATAAACTGATGGGATTTCTGTGGAAGGAGTGAAGGACACTTCACGTACACCTGAGCTATGGCATTGCTGTGCTACAACAAAGGCTGCGGACAGAGGTTTGATCCCGAGCACAACGCCGAGGGTGAGTGGGCTCGCGTGCACCGGAGGGAATGGGAATGTGTGCTGCTCTCCCAGAGTGTGGCCTCGGCTGCCGTGCTGCAGCTGAGCTGCCAAGCCCAGCGCAGGCAGCCCATATGGCAGGAGCTGGCTCTGGAGCTGCTGGCTGTTGCAGGTGGCTCGTGGGCAGGATTGCTTCTCCTGAAAGCTTTTGCCTGGTTTTCCCTTTTCAGATTCCTGCCTGTATCACCCAGGTGTCCCCATCTTTCACGATGCCCTGAAGGTGAGTGGGGCAGGACCTGGGGCTGCAGCTGCAGGGAGTGACCTTGTGCCCAGCAGGATTGCCCATACCTGACCAGGCTGTCACGTCCTGGTGTTTAGGGCTGGTCTTGTTGCAAGAAACGTACAACGGACTTCTCTGAGTTCCTCTCCATAAAGGTGAGCGACCTGCCAGCCCAAATGCACCCATTGTTCCTCCATCCTCTCCTTCTGGCCCCTGCCCAGTCCTGTCCCATCCTTGTCCTGTGTCAGGGATATCCCTTTTGCCCTGCCAGCCAGGGATTTGCTATCTGCTTCCAAGGAGCCTCCAAACAAGAGTGCTGCTCCCAAAGTGCAAGGTCAGAACCCATCTCTGCAGGACACTGAGCCACATCATGGAAACTCACAGGGTTTGGGAGCAGCCACCAGGCTGAGGAGGACAAAGCAGTCATCAGGCTTGTCTCTGCTGCTCAGGGATGCACAAAGGGGTTTCACAGCAAGGAGAAGCCCCCTGAGCCTTCCAACCAAGGGAAGACCTCGGATGAGCCAAAGGCCAAACCAGTGAAGGAGCTCATTGTCCAAGGACCAAAATCAGCTGAGAAGATGCTGCGGGAAAGACCAAGGTGAGATAGGCTCAGCTAACAGTGTTGCCCTGTCATGTCACTTCTACATTTGTCCTGCCCTGCTGCTCTCTTAGGAGAGGCAATGACACTTAAATCACAGAAAAACCCACTCGGCCTTTGCTGCTGCTGTTTCCCAGCTCCGATGAGCCAAGACAAGTGCTGCCAATTAAAGCATCCAGGTCTCTGGAGCAGGCACTGGAGAAACTGAACCTGTCCTTCAAGGATGAGACACTGGAGAGCAGTTGTACAGGTAGGGATGAGCTGATAGATGGCACTGGGGTTGCACATGGCAAGTTCAGCACGGGGTTTTTCATGACAGGTTCAGTGCTGTGTGTTCAGCCACCTGCAAAACTGCATCTTGGAGGCACATTGGGATGGTCTGTGCTCAGTTGGGGAGCTGGCAGAGGGCTGAGGCAGGATTTGGGGGTAGGCATGGCAGTGTTCTTCCTGGGCGAAGTTGTGTTGCTCTTGCAGGTGAGGAGGCTGCCCAGGTGAGAGCTGGCACCAAGTGCAAGAACGCAGCCTGCAAGGTGGTGAGTACCTGGCAGGGTCCCCTCTTTGCCCAGCCTGTGTCTTGTGGCCAGGATCATCAGAGGTCCAAGAGCAGGGCAAGGTATCAGGCAGGTGGAAGGTGGCAGTGCCCACCTGCTCCGTATTTTCATCCCGCCCTGGGAGCAGCCACCTCTGTCACCTCCCAACCACTTTCCTGCAAGAGGCTTCTGGACTGGTGGTACATTTGTGTTTCACTGCTGCTGATTGCTTGCAGTGAAAAAGAGCACATATTCAGGATTGGACATACAGGCAAAATGCATGTGGAAAAATTCCCACCTGCATTGAACTGATGCAGCACAGCCCACTTTGTCTCTTGCCCGAGGCTGCCTTGTAGAATGCTGCCTGCCTCGAGGATGAGTGGGAGGGATTGAGGGATTGAGCTGCTAGGAAAGCAGCAGCGAGGGAGCAGGCAGGGAGCAAAAGGCAGGAGGTAGATGAGGACATTAGACTGACATGCTCCGGGAAGGAGGGGAAAGGACAGGAATGACAAATGACCTCCTGCACCTCAGAGTGAGTTTCTGTGGTGTCTAAACTTGCCCACTCTCCTTGTGTTGCCGAGCCCTGGGCTGGGAGCAGGCTGTGTTTGGGAGAAGGGTACAGAAGGGCTGCTGACGGGGTCACAGGGGTGACACTGTGGTCACAGCAAGGTCGGGGTGGCTGCCCTGCCAGCAGGGAGCAGGGACGAGTGCTGGGCTGCTGGCTGGGCATGGCCTCAGAGTGAGTCTTCACAGATGCTGGACCCGGCAAAAGGGTGATGTTGGGCATTGTGCTGTGCCCTCTACATGGGTGGGCATTGATGAGTGGACACCTGTGCCCCGTCATCCTGTGGCAGAGACACAGACAGAACTTTCCTCTGCTTCTTTCTCCACAGATCTACCAGGGCCCGGAGAGTAACACAGAGGTTTGTACGTTTCATCCTGGTGTTCCTGTCTTCCATGAGGGGTAAGAAACCACCCTTTATCAGAGAACAAGCTGACCCTGCCAGGGGCTGAAAATGCTGCACAGCAAGGCTGTGTGGCCCCAGCAGCATGGCCACTGCAGTTGTGGGTGACACCCCCCACGGGAACAGGTGGGCAGGGGAGCTCTTGGTCATGAGCCCCTCTCCCCCCCACCCTGCTGTGGTCCCCTCTCCTGCTCCTGTGTGCACTCCCCACTCAGGTCACCCTGCTCTCCTCAGGATGAAGTACTGGAGCTGCTGTGGAATCAAAACCACTGACTTCAGTGCCTTCATGGAGCAGCCAGGCTGCACCCGAGGGTGTCACTGCTGGACAGAAAAGAAGGTAAGGGGGCTCTCAGCAGAGGCAACTCATGTGAGCAATTGGCATTATTGGCATTTGAGAGTGTTCCTTCCCTTGCTCTGCATTCACACAGGTTTCTGCATTTAATTGTATTAATATTTGTAATTACTAACAGATGACTGCACAGGGTTTGAATGCCTAATCTTCACCCATCTGCCCTTTAAGATGCTGCTCTGCATTCACAAGATGTGTCAGCTCTCACACCCAATGGGCAGATGTACAATAGGAAGCTGAACGAGGCAGGACCTGGCCCTGGACATGGCATAGCCAGCGTTTCAGGCTGCCACATAGACAGGTGGCTGAGCACAGGAAAAGTCCTGCAGAAAAACCCCAAAGGCTTTGACAGATGATTGCAGATAACTGAGTTTGACTTTAATGAAGCTTTCACTCTGCAGCTGCTTCTCAGGAGGGATCTCATCCTCATACCAACAGGGTGTTGCGGCAGGGCAGTGGGGAGAAGGTCCCAATTCTCAATACTGTATGTCTGTAAGTTTCCTCTGGAAAGTTCTTGACTGCCAACAGGCTTGAGCTGGGAAAGTTGCACCAAAGCAGCCCAGGATAACCCTGAAAGTGCACAGTGTTCCTCTGAGTCAGCACTGGTCCCAGCAACACCCTCTGAGCCCAATCTGTTCTTTGTCCTGGAGCAGAAAACATATCCTGAATGTAAAGGAGGCTGCAGTGAAGGAACTGTGATGCTGTGATGCAGATATTTTGTGCTAATTGTCACCTAAGTCTGGGTCCAGGACGACTCCTGGAGCAATTCTTTGGCTGGCAGTGTGGAAGAGCTGCAGGGGGTCTGTCTCTAGGTGATGGTCAGAAATGAGCCTGGTGGGGACACAGGCCTGTCAGTGCCTGTGGTGCTGACAAGGTGGACAAAGGTGAAATGTGTCCAGTTGGGGCTCATCTGACTCCCAAATGTAGCATGGTGGCATCACCCATGTCCAGCAACAGCCTCTGCATTGCCCTCCAGGCTGAGTTTCCTGACTGTGCACAGCATTTAGGAGCTTGGGCATAGCAGACTGATTCTGGAACTAGAAGGGGCTGTCTCTGATCTTAACGTGTCCTGGAGGAGCCTCAAGCACAGCACAGATGTCCCATGTTGCATGGGACAGCATGGCAGGGGCTGCCCACCTTTGTCTGAACCATCTCCAGTCAAAAACCTGCACAAAAGGCAGGGTTTGTTCTTGCTTAGCTGGTGCCACCCTGAGCCAGCCAGCACAAAGCAGATGTGCAAGGGAACATGCTCTGGCTCAGACATCCCCTCTGCTTGAGTGGTGCCTGAGCCCCAGCTGTGCCATGATGGGATCCTCTCTCAGCAGGACAAGAAGGCGGTGCTGTGCCGGCAGGACTGGCACCAAACCAGCAGCCAGGTGGTGGTGACAGTCTATGCCAAGAACCCCCTGCCTGCCCTCAGCAGCGTGAAGGCCAATCGCACCGTGGTGAGTGGGGTGGGGATGTGCACTCTCATGGCACCACCTGAGTCTGAAGAGCCAGGAGCCAGCTGGGTGCCTGGTGCTCTTTGATGGCCTCTTTGGTCTGTTGCTACAGGCAGGGCTGGCACTGCCAACCTGCCATCCCCGAGCTGAGAAGCCTGGTGGCTTCACTGCTGCATCTGCTTGGCAGCTCTGGCTTTCAGCCTCAATGGGTGGATTTGCTGGCCTTGAATCCCTTGACCCATGACAGAGGTGAACCTGTCATGCTCTGAAAGGGGTAAAATGTTGCTGAGGGGATCACCAGACCGTTACACTGGAGCCAGGATGCGGGATGCAATATGGTGCTGAAAGGCAGCTGCACTGTCTGGGGGAAGAGCTCTGGCAGAGCTGCACTACCCTCTCAGATAATTTTCTGTTGATCTTTCAGCTTGAGGCTCACGTCATCTTTGAAGGGAATAAGATTTTCCGGGCAGAACTGGAGCTCTGGGGGGTAAGATCCTGTTTGCTTTGATTTCCCTGTT
Source organism: Dicrurus megarhynchus (assembly GCA_013399195.1). Lineage (NCBI taxonomy): Eukaryota > Metazoa > Chordata > Aves > Passeriformes > Dicruridae > Dicrurus > Dicrurus megarhynchus. The sequence continues at coordinate 160,713 of VXAD01005109.1, read as the reverse complement.
CCAGCAGTCTGCATGGGGCTGGGCTACAGTGCCGTGAGGCAGCCTGTGCTCTTCATCCTGGGCCAGGTTGTCCAGATACCGGCATTTATAGCCATCTCTGCTGGGAAATGCCTTAGGGCTTGTGAGGAGGCTGAGGTGGCTGCACTGATTGATCCAGGGCTAAGGTCAGAGCTGGAGGTCACTGCCCGCTCTGTAGGTGTTCTGAATTTGGTCCCAGGCTGCCCCAAATGTTCTTTGGCCCAGCAGGTCCCTGTCTCCCCCGCAATCCTGCTGTGAATTGCAGGCAGACCGCAGTCTGAGCGGTGAGACTCATTTTTCAGCTGGTTGCTGGCTGGGGAGCAGCAGTGAGGCTCAGGAATTGGCATGTGCATTTCTTGTCTGTATTTCTGGTGCGTGCTGCCTGTGCCTGCAGGCAGCAGAGAGCTGACAGGTGTGGGTATGGCTGTGTCTCAGCACAGCTCGCTGCTGGGGAGAGGCTGTGCCGCAGCTGCGCCTGTGGCTGAGGCGAGCTGAGCTCTCCTGAGCTCTGTAGGAGCACTGTAGTGCTGCTTAGACATAATAGTGTGAAGCTCAGCTCAGCTCAGCTCAGCTGCAGCCCAGGCTTCTCCTGGCGCAGGAGATTTCTCCTCTGGCAGGGTTTTGCCAGTAAGGGGAAGGCTGAGCGTGTGCTGCCTGCCCTCCCCTGCCCGGCTCACTGCACCTTTCCCTCTCTCCAGACCATTGACGTAGAGAAAAGCTTTGTGAGCATGGTCCCTGCCAAGGTGGAGATCACGCTTTGCAAAGCCAGCCCTGGCCCCTGGGCCAGGCTGGAGCTCCCCCAAAGCAAGTTGCAGTCCTGTGGTGAGCAAGAGAAGGAAGCTGCAAACACAGAGGAACCTGGGGCTGTGCAGGATGAGGAATCTGATGACAGCTTGAGCTGGTCCGAGGAGGAAGATGAAGAGTTGGAGATGGGAACACCGGATATGATAACACCGAGTAACTGAGATGGCTGAATGCTTCAGCAGCTGAGCGGTGCTGGTTCCTGAGCTGCTGGGCCCCTTGGCACCAGCTCCGCAGGAGCAGACCTAGTCTAGAACCGTGTGCAGGCTGCAGCAAGGCCTCTCCCCGGGTCAGAAGGGACAATTAATAAACACCCAGAGCAAAGGTTGTCCTCTGAAATCCGTGACGGGCGCTTAAGAAACATCAGCGGGCCAAACCCTGCCTTCTGTCGCTTCCTCTCCTGTGCCTGGCTGGGGCAGGACAACAGGAGGAGTCCCCGTGCCTGCACCTTCCGTGTCCCTGGGGACTGGGTGTTCAGAGCCCGGCACCGTGCCTGACCCTGGCATTTCCGGGGGTGGATACAGCCCTTCCTGCCCCTCCTGAGGGTGCTGAGCGCCGGGCTGAGCTGAATGTAAGCTCTTACCCTCTCCCTCTCCCGGCGCTGGGGAAGCCGGGCCCTGTGGCTCTTTGTCGGGAGATGGTGACTGCGGACACGGGAATGTCACCGCCGCCGGCAGTTCCAGCGGAGCCGTGGCGTCCCCTGCAAAGCCCCTTACAGGAGTGAGACCGCTCGGGGGAGCAGCGGGCGATGCCGAACGCGCCCCGGGCCAGGCGGAGGCTGCGGAGGCTGCGGAGGCGGGGGATCTCCGCGGGCGCTGCGCTGTGTAACGCGGCACAGCGCCGGGAACGGGGGCGGAGGGCGGCGCACGCCATGGACCGGAGCATTCCCCCGTGTAAAAAACCCAACCATCTTCTGCCACAGAGCCACTTAATCGCACAGTCTTGTGTAGAGAAAGTAAAAGCAATCACTCAGTTTTGCCATTCTTTCCTTTTCCTAGCATTATCTTTATTAAGGATATATTGTCATTGTTAAGGATACATGTTACATGATTGCGGCTGTGCACAGAGACACGCGTGCGTATTTCTGCTCATGGATATTGAAGTGAATCAACTGAGAAATTATCCAAAACCAGACCAAACCTCGCTCAAGCTATATTCGGACAACGCATAAACACAAAATAACCAATTTAGCATCTGCAAGATCTTGCTGCCGGCGCCAGGCAGCGTGGCGGATGGCGGGGCTGTATCGGAGCATCGGAGCACTACAGCGCGGCCGCAGTCGCGGGCCGGGCCGAGGGGATGCTCCGCTTCGCTCCGCTCNCGGGCGCCGCGGCCGGCGCGGGTCCCGTCCCGGGGGAGGCTGTTGCGGCACCTGTCCCTCCGGGACGCGGCCGGTTCCGGGGCAGGGAAGGGCAGCTCGGGAGTACCGGGGCCTCATCGGCCCCAGCCGCGTGGCGTGCTGGCTCCTCCGTGTCCAGGGGGGTTTGGGAAGTGGGATGCGCGCCCCGGCTTCTGCACTGGGCGGTGTGTGCGGAGGTGAATGTGCTCGTCGCGGGGCCCAGGGATGCTGGGAAGGGTTTGAAACGAGCCTTTCTCTGCTCCGGGGATGTGCGGGAAGCGGGAATGGCCCCGTGGCAGGGCAGGTCGCGCTTTTCCCCCTTCCGCAGTGTGCCAAGGTTGGGCCGGGCTGTTCTAACGCCAGGCTGATGCTAATCCCTATCAGGAGCACCGCGACAAATTTAAGGCGACCTCTGCTCCCAGCGAGTGTCATAAAAAGCTGGCACAGGACGAGGTAGCCTTTGGAAAGGTCTCTTGTTTCACTGCTGAGAGCGAGAGATACGTAAGGATATGAAGGTTGGATTTACTCTCTAAAAACTGGCAAAGTGCTGTCTCAGGAAGAGTAGTGAGAGGTGGTGACCTAAAACACTCTGAAGGATGCCAGGAGTCCCAGGTATTGTCTCATTTAGCAGCTGCCGCGGAGCTCCCCTTCATCAGCTCAATGGTTCTCTTCTGGAGTGCCTTTCGGTTTTATAACAACCTGCACCGAGTTCCTGCTTATCCTCAAATCCCGAGAAGCAATGCTGCTTTTTATTTGTTCTGAACTTCTCTCTGTTTTTTTTTCCCGTGTCGTTTTCTGTTTGGTTTTTTTTCCCCTAAGAACCAGTGAGTAATCGGTATCTGTTTACTCTTTATAAACGCTTGTGATTCCCACCATAATTACTCCGAGTTATAAAAAAAGCTTTAAATGCTTTAATTTAAATGTTCTTTATGTGTACCTTATGCTCGCAACATGTGTCCTGGGCTGGGGTGCAGTAGTTTTTGTAGCAGCATCATTAGCTCTTTGCCCCAAGCTTATTTTTTGATTTTTAAAAAGCTCACGTTCTCTTCCTTGTAAGATGTAAAATACATCACTCGAAGGCATACTTTGGAGCCAGTTTGCCACTGTTCACCAGCACAGCAGTTTTTCTACATGGAACTTAAGATTATGAGACATATTTGGCGTTTTAGATTAATATTTCCATTTCAAAAAGCTTTTAAATATTTTTCATAGAAGGAACTTTACACAGATCCTGGAAAAACAATAAAATATGTGGTTTGCAATTAGTAGGAGGAAACTGAATGTGTGGTTTGATTTGCTTACGTGGTGAGGCTGCGATTCTTTCGGGGTCCAAAGTATTTTCACACAATCTGGTGTCATGAAAAGATTCGTACCTTTACAGGGAATATTTTTTTACTTTACCTGCCTGTATGTGTAAATCTGATGAACTGCTGAGAGACTCCTTGACTCTGTTAACTTTTGCTCACGTTTTAGAATTGCAGTACTTGATACAAATGAGACTTGGCAATTGTTACAGTATTGTAGTGCACAAGCCATGGTAAAATACACACTGAGCGAATGCATTAACTCGTGTCTTAGTCATACCAAAACCCTCTTTAAAGATACTTTTGAAAAAACTGGTATTGACTGAGCAAGTGCATTTTTGTTTGTTTTTGTTTGGGGCTTTGTTTGTTTGTTTGTTTTGGTTTCTGTGTTTTGGGTTTTTCTGTTTTCATTTGGGGGTTTTTGTTTGATTTTGTTTCGGTTTTGTTTTTGGTTGGGTTTTGTTTGGTTTTTTCTTTGTTTATTCTTGTTTGTGTTTTTATTTTTTATTAAATCTCCCCCTTGACCCCCCCCCCCTCCAGTAAAATTTGGGGGGGGAGGAGGAGGAATCAGAGAAGTGCAATCAAATGAAAAGTGTGGAGGGGCTTTTTTTTTCTCACGGAAAGAAGCTTAGATTTTCCTGGTGTAAAGTTGCCGTTCGGATACAACAGCGGCTTTGTTCCAACTGAGAGTGCCAGCGAATGCCAGGTGACAAAAGATGATAGGAAGACATACTAACAGGTTTTGTTTTTTTTCTCTTTACCCCAAATAGGAATCAAGGATGCTTAAACTGGATTTGTCATTCATCCTGCAACGTGCTTAACACGCCTCTCCACTAAACCTTATGTCTGAGGTACTGTTCGTTTCTTTTAGCCAACAGTAGTGACTAAGGCCTTCTCAGAATTGATGGAAGGTGGGAAGGACATGGTTATTAACTTTTTGTGAACTGACTGGGAGCCCCAGGACCTGTGCAAGTTGCTTGTATCACCCAGGAGGTGAATTAGTGGGTGTGGGCACAGAACCCTGCAGCCCTGGCTCCTGTTCTTACACCTTCACTGTGTTCACCATCAGAGGGTCACTTGTGTTCAAATAAACAGTGAAGGGTCCCTGTCTTGATGAATCCATGCCTCTGCATGTGGTTGTAGGAGGAAAATCCAAGTTCAATACTCTGCAGCTTTTGATTACGGCAGGATATGTGTCACATTCATACACTGGGGATTAGGATATCTACTGAAGTCTTGGGTTTTAGTTCCTGTGGGCTGTGCAGCTGTACCTTTGTCAGGGTGTTGTTTCATCAGCTGTGCATCTGTTTCATGGGCTAATGCCCTTTGGAAATATTAATTATCCATTCAATATCTTGGATTCATAGAATTTAACGTCTTTGATGTTTGGTCACTAATATCATTACTCTCCTGTAAAATTTGGAGTATGAGTGCCTGTAGTAAGAGGTTTGTGTGGTTGAGCTGCCCAAATACCTCATGCAGAAGACTTTATTTTCACTGCAGTTTCCTAAGAAATATTGCTTATGTGTGTTTCATCCATGAAAAAAAAAAAATCTTTAAGTCAATAAACCAATTTCAGCCTAATTTGACAGAGGTGGAAGTTTTAAAAATATTATTTGGAAGGTTTTGAGGGGTTTCTTTTATTTCCTAGAAACAACTTTTTGCGTCAAAAGGCATGAAGGGCTTTCTAGCATTGGCACTGAAGGAACAACCAGTGAGAATTGCACTCCTGTTATGTGCTTGGGAGCTGAATTTATAGGCAAAGAGCTCTGGAGAGAGCAAGCTTCCTCAGTTCTGTTGTTCACGTGGAGCTCGGGTGGTGGACTGCACAGTTCCCGCTGTGCTGCTGAAATCTGCCTTCCCTTGTGGATTTTTTCCCCCCTCTGCTGCCACTCAGACTGTTGCAGTGTTGTTTCTCTTGCAGGTAAATGGCAGGACAGAGAGTGGTGTGAAAACTTTGAGAGGCACTGAGAAGTCCAAGTAGGTCATTCGTTGCTGAAGGATATGAGGGATGAGGTCTCCTATTTAACTTTTTCTGCTCTTTCTTGGCATGCATTCTTAAAGCCTGGCACTTCTCCACTCCTTTGGCACTTGCCTAAAACAATGGCGAGTAAGCTGAGCTGTTGTGGGATAGTAACAGAGTCTTGATTAAATTGCTGAGAGCCCCTTTCTCTTCCCTGCTAGGCCTGGTGGGTAAGCTGCACATGTGAATTAACTACTTTGCCTGGGTGAGGATGGTGTGATATATTTGGAACTGCCCAATCCACCCAGTTCTTTGTTGAAAGCTCCTTCCTGACTTCACGTTTCAGGCAGACAGAGTGAATTGTCTCTGATCTGGTTTCTGTTACTGAAAGATGAGCAATTAAATCATTTAGATTTCTTAACTTCTGCCTGCCCCTGGTAAAGCAGGATCTGGTTCTCCAAGACAGTGAGGGCTTGATGAAATGTGATGGCTGAGCAGAACGACACAGCTCAGTACAGCTGATTTCAGAGAGTTTTCTGCTCAGTTTTGGCCAAAACGGGCCCCTATCTAAACTGTAAAGAGAGATATGGCTGGCCTGACAAACTCAGTGAGAGTGAGTTTATCAAAGAGCAATATCAAAGTTAAAATCCACCTAACAAAGAGGCATCTGATGTTAACAGAGCAAAGGCTGAGGCATATCCTGCTAAGAAGTAGCTCTGCAAAGAGTTTTTAGAAGTGCAGGAAGTATAAAAAGCATAAATCTAGAAAGCTACAGAAGAATTCAGGTTCCTGTTTTCTGTCTGTTTTCTGTCACTGTATTCTTCCTTCTCTCAGCAGACAGGGAACTTCCCTTCAGGAGTGTCGAAGGGAAGATCTAGAAGTTGTTTCTCTCCCACAAAAAAAAATTTGATGCAACATGAAATTACTCTGTGTGAGTGTTCCAAGTAGTGAATTTCCCCAACAAATGTTCGTCGGGAGAGCGAACTGTCCATGTTAATGATACCAGAAAATGCTTAATTAGGTCAGAACAGGAGCAGCTCTTCAGATGATGTCTTGACATGTTGATTGAAATCTTGCACATTCCAGAGGAAGTGCCAGGTGTGCAGGCAGTGAAGGCGGACTTAGCAGCATCTTCTGAGAAGGAAACTTACCCCAACAGGGAATGCCAGTTTTTTAATTCAAAGTAATTGATGGACAAGATAGAAATAACTCTTATCTACACATTTTTTCACAACACTTCTGCGTGGGGTGATTTGGTGGGGTTTTTTGGTGGTTTTTTTGGTGTTTTTTTGTTTTTTCTTTTTTTTGTTGTTGTTGTTGCTTTTTAAAAAAATTATTATTTAATTTGAAAATTATTCCCATTCTGCTGTAAATGCTAGAACCTCAGCTGTAATAAAAGTCCTTTCTCTGGCAGGACTAAACAACCTGGATTACCTCTCACTACTTTGGATTTTCCGTTCACTTGTTTCTCTTGCTGCGTAACCTTTCAACTTGGCTTTGAAGCTTGTGCCCAGCTTTCTGATTCTAAATAGTTTTATTTTTTGATGTGTTGCCGTGTTAATCTGTATTTTTCTCTTTTTCAGTTCTTGTTACTTGTTGTATGTGCGGTTTTTATTTCTAAAGTTTCCCCAAAAATTCTTTTGGAGGTCACCAAAAAAACCCCAAACAAACCCTAAACCAATTTTCCTACTCTTGGTAATGTTTGTTGGTAATTTTTTTAGAGTATGGGGTTTTTTTCAATATATATTTATATTTAGATAGCATGCAGTGCCAACTTCAAGAGTGCTTTAGAAATAAGAATTTTCCATGCAAATTTGAACCCCAGCTTTTTACTATCTTATGAGAGTTTTATTGCTAGGCAAATTGTTTACAAGAAAAACTAAATAGAGACTTCACACATTATAAAGAAAGCAGTACATGGATTTAATAGAAAAGACCTGATGGAGGTAATATTAGTTTGCTTGGTTGTGACTTAAATTAAAAAACTCTTTGTCTTCCATATATAAATCTTTAACCAAACTACCCTTGCTCACAAGATAGTTTTCTGGAGCCAGGTAGCTTCTTTCTACTCTTTATTTTATGATAATTTATCTAAATTTTGTGTTTCAATACAAATAATGTGTATCCTGGTGTTTGTTTTTCTGTATTGCATATGCCACACATGATTCCTTTCAGCTCAGACAACCTCCTTTAAAGGGGCCCTTCAGAGAATCATACTTAAAAGCCTACAAGCTCTTTAGTTGTGTTTGTGTAGTTAATACGTTGCCCAATGCTTTGGCAGCTTTGCCGTGGAGTTATTTCCCATTGCGAATGTTGCTCTTCTAAAATCCGAGCTTTAGTGAGGTAATTCAAGGTATTAGTGCTGTGAAAAGAGCATTCATGTTTCAGGCTTTTTTTGTTACTTTATTACCGATTTCCAAATTGAAATCCGTAATGAGCGCTTAAAAAAAACCCCAACAAAGTAATCTTTGAGTAACACAGTTTCATTAGACATTTGAAGCAGGTTGTGTTAGCTGGATGGTCTGGGATACACGTGGCTTTGGAGTTTATCCATTAGGAAGCTGCCTGTGTTGCCTGACAGTGCTGGTGTGATGACCTTCCAGCCAGTGCCAGTCATGTGCAGGCTGGGGTGCAGTTTGGGGACATCCTGTCATTCTGTGCAGAGCTCTGGACTGAAGTGCATAGAGATTTAAGAGGTGTAAGTCCTTGGAGGAGCTTGTTTGGGTTTTAAAGAGAGATCTGTTTGCAAGTGTTTGCAATTTGTTTATTTTAGAAACTAGGAGCTGGGCATGTTAAAAGGCTTTGTGTATCTCGTTCTTCGTGAGACTTTTGTTGTTGACTTAGTTCTGCCATCTCTGTGATGTCACTTGTTACTGACTGATCAAAATGAATTATCTGTTGCACAGATAGTTCATTTGGGAAAAAGCCTTTGCTCTGGAAGCAGTGGTGTTGGTCACCACTAAGGTTTCTGGCACAGCATGTTCTGGTACTTCAGGGGTTTGATGTAAGTGCAGGAATGGGCTTTAAAACCTGCCCTGAGTGCTGCAGTCCAGACAGGCTTTGGCAGCAATAGCAGCATAAGGTGATTCATTCCCACCATGTGCAGCCACTGGGGTTTCTGTAGTGTCTGTGTACATACATTGATACTTCCTTAGGTACTGTGTGTCATAGTGACCAGTCAGAGTCACTCCAGTTGCCTGTTGCAGCTTTGTGCCAAAGCTCCAGGTAGCCTATTTTCACTTAGTTCAGAAGAATCACGTGTGCTCCTAGTGAGAATGTGGGTACAGATACAGACTTTGTGTAAAAGGACAAAGCTGAGACTTAAATGGGAATAAATTGTTGATTTGTTTGGATGGTCTTGAAGAGGAAGTTGCTAATTTTCCTATATTCCCTTTGCTACTTTGATGATGTTGGAGCTGAGATCTTTCTGGAATATGCAATCAAAATAGCTTAGGTTGGAAGGAACCTTTTAAAGTCATCTGGTTCAACCACCCTGCAGTGAGTGGGGACATTTCAATGAGATCAGGTTGCTCATCCAGCCTGGCCTTGAATGTTTCCAGGGATGGGGCAGCCACAGTTTCTCTGGGCAACTTGTGCCAGTGTTTCTCCACCCTCACTTCTATAAAAGTAAATAACTTCTACCTTATATCTAATCTAAATCAATCTTTTCCTAGTTTAAAGCCATTACCCCATGTTCTATCGTAGCAGTCCCTGCTAAAAAGTTCTTCTCACTATTCTCTTCCGTTTGAAGTAGGTATTTTCTGCTGGTTGCAAGTTGAGGATTACTGATAGTACCTCAAAGGCATTTGGGTGAGAAGGCAGATGCAAGTTCCTTCTTGTTCAGGCTAGCAGTGGAAGCTCCAGCACACAAGAAATGTACAACAAATGACTGCTCGTAGTTAGTTCCATGCTATTTTCAAACTTGTTGCTGCTCATGTGATGCCAGTTTAAAATTCATTGTGTTTTAGACTGTATCAGTTTGATTGTCAAACCTACTCTTCACATTTCAGGAAAGGAATATGAAAAACCTCTAAGCGTCAAGTATCTCCTGCATAACTGCATAATTCTCCAGGAAAGCTGTTTGACTGCTGATCTTTTAGGGCATGTATTTTTCTCATGCTCATTATTTAGAGGACACCAAGTAGCTCAAGCCTATTAAGTCCTGCTTGTTCTGTCAGTGATTAGTGAGAGTAATCTGTTCTTGGCTTCTTTAGAAAAATTCTTCATGGATTCTAATCTGGGTTCCTATGGCTAGTTATATTTCAAAGAACAGCTTTTCTTGAACGTGCTACTTTCTGAACCTTTTATCTGGTGTCCTCTAAAGAATGTAGTTTGTTCAGGACTGATTGATCTGAGTGTAGTGCATTACTATTGTAAACAGTAGCAGTGCAGCCCAGAAATTAATGTCTTGATTTTATTTATAACTTTTGGACCTTTGTGGCAAACTGTTTAGGCAGTGGACTGTGTAGACAAGTGTGAGTGTTGGAGTGTGTGTGTGTATACAGAGATGGATGTGTGAACCTACAAACCACGGAGTATCTTGTTACTGGGTCACAATCCCTTTCCACTTGCAGGTGCCTCTAGGGACTTGTCCTTTTGCCTGTGGGAAACAGTCTGGCAGTAAGGCAAGACTGTGGGAATTTGGCTAATTTGTACTTACATGGTTGGAATGCAGCCAATTGTCACTTAGCTCTCAACTCATTGCATCTCCATTTCACTATTGTCTTTCTAGCCCTGAGCTCTTCAGAATGGCTCAAGACACTGAATGTGATAGGAAATGGTCAGCTATATTAAAAACACTTGCTAAAGCTTCTCTTTAAAATGACCACCACTGAATGTGCTTTGCCTAACTCCTCTGTTCTTGCTTTGTGCAGGACTCTGTTTCTGGGTGAAGAATGCAGACTATAAAGTGCGTGGTTGTCGGAGATGGCGCGGTGGGAAAAACTTGTCTCCTCATCAGCTACACCACCAATGCCTTCCCAGAAGAGTACATCCCTACTGTGTTTGACAACTACAGTGCCCAGATGACTGTGGATGGCCGGACAGTCAGCCTGAATCTCTGGGACACTGCGGGCCAGGAGGAGTACGACCGCCTGCGCACGCTCTCCTATCCCCAAACTAACGTCTTCATCATCTGTTTCTCCATTGGCAGCCCCTCTTCCTATGCAAATGTGAGGCACAAATGGCACCCTGAAGTTTCTCACCACTGTCCAAATGTTCCCATCCTTTTAGTGGGCACGAAGAGAGACTTGAGAAGTGACCTGGAAACGGTTAAAAAGTTAAAAGAGCAGAGCTTGGCTCCCACTACCCCGCAGCAGGGGACTTCACTGGCTAAACAAATTGGAGCAGTCAAATATTTGGAGTGCTCGGCATTGAATCAGGAGGGTGTTCGGGAGGTGTTTGCTGAAGCTGTCCGTGCAGTTCTGTATCCTGTGACAAAGAAGAACACAAGAAAATGTGTCTTACTGTAGTTGCCTTGGGTGATGGATGTTGGAAGTTGACTAGAATCTTGGAGGGCTTTTTAACGAGTTAAATTGAAGATTTGCATCTTGCACTAACAGCTCTAAGCAAAAATGGTTTATACAATGAATATTCTTGCAGTCTTACTGCTTCAGGGAAACTGAAACAGAAAAGTTTTTTTTTCCAACTGAGAGGTCAAATACCTACTTTATTTCTAAAGTTCCAGTCTCCAGCTTCTCCAGGGATCACTTGATTATTTTAGTGGAGGAAAATAAAAGAGGAGACATCTTTGAAACCACTTCTTTACTAGATAGCCATCAGTTACTAGATTTGCTGAAAAGCACAAATTCTGATAACTTTGCTTTAAGTGTAGCTGCTGCTTTTCCCATCCTTTTTTTACTGATTGAATTTGTTTTACAAATAGAAGTCTGGCTGTCCAGTTGTTTTGTCAATTTAAAGCTTGAAAACAATTTGTTTACTTGCAAAAATGCCTGAAATATGAGTGAGATTCACCTTATAGTGAACCGTGATTGATTGTATGAAGAGTTAGGCATGGTTAATGCAATGAGCAAGACCCAGGGAATACCTGCAATGATTTATTAATAGAAGCAGGAGCTGATTTCTCCTTATGTAAGGAACTTAGAATAATCATGACTCACTCAAATGAGTGCTTTTCATAGTTTTGAGATAGAGAAGTGGAAGAGTAGTTTAGATCCAAGTCTTCCATTAATCTTCCAAACTGAGATTTTATTTCACTGTCCAAAGAGACTTTGCACCCTGAGAATAAAGTTTTAACAGTTACCTTCTCAGGCTGACTGAGGTATTTGGGATGACACTTCTCAAAATGAGATTTTCAGTGTAATCCCCGAGACTTGACAGCAGCCTGTTTGCTCTTGAGGAGTTAATTGCTTCAATTCTTAACGTTCTTGGGGCCACCATCTGAGATTTTTATGGCAAATTCCTTCGTTGTTTTTCTGTGAGAAGACTGACAGAAAATTTGGAGGTTCTGTTTACAGGAACCCCTGCTTCTTCCTGTTTTCAGTTCAGTCTGTAATGGTTAGCCAGTCACTGGATAGGATTACCTGGGCAGTTTTTTCCTCTCCTGGATGCTCAGTTATTATAAACTCTTTTTAACTGAAGTTCTATTTACATACTTTTTAACCTTCTTTAGCAGCTCTAGTAAGTGGCAGCTGGCTTTTATTTTCAGGATGTGCACTGTTCTTTATGTGTGGTTCCGGGACCAGCTGAGGAGTGAGCGCATGAGCCCTTCCTTAGACTCAACCTTCCAGCTCTGTGGTATGAAAGCAGCATGCTTCAAAGATACTTTGTGTGAAACCACTGGTGCTGGACTGGGCTTTGTTGTCTGAAGTTGACAGTGCTGTCTTTGTCTGGCTGCAGCCTCAATTGGTCATTCAGAACTTGCTTTCTTGTGATTCCCACACATGCAAAACTGCACTGGTGTATATACCCTGGTCAGAAAAAAAAGTGCCTCATTTTAGCAAGATAACAGAAAATACATCAACAAGATTATTAGGGATCTTGTGTTAATTTGACCTTGCTTTATCTGATGCTGGCAAAAATAGCAGGTGGATAAAAACGTTCGTATTTGTGCCCTGATTCCACTATTTGGATAGAAATGTTCGTATTTGTGCCCTAATTCCACTATTTGAAGAGGATGTGCCTGTCTTCAGCTGGTGTTACTGATGCTGACACTAACTGCAGTTTTTTTAATCTGAGATGTGCTCATTTTTGTGCTGCTTTAGCCAATTGCAACCCACAGATTATAAACTGCAGTTAATCCAAATCCTGGTACCTGTGGTTAGTGAACCAACACAGGGTTCCAAACGCTGAGCACAGGCAGTACCAAAACACCCGTTCTGCAGGATGTTTGCAGAAGCCTACAGACTCTGCACATTTTTCTTCACCAAGTGCCATTGCCTGGAGTGTCTTTGTGTCTCTTGCACTTGCAGGGGAAGTGCTGTTCCAGATGTGGTTCCCGCTGCAGTGCCCTGAAGGCTGCGAGGGTGTCGAGAATTCACTGAGATAACCTCTACTTACCACGTTCTGCCTTTGCTTTAGCTGTAGGCCTTTAGTGTGGGCTGGACTTGCAGGCAGCAATTAACTCTGTGCCTTGTAATTCAAGATTATTTTCTGTAGGTAAATTTCAGTAACTGAGTAAATAGACTTTATCATGTTTAAAATGTATTTATTTAAGCCAGTGCACAAGGTTTGTTTTAATGCTGGTCAGACCTAAATCAACTGTCTAGTGACCCCGGTGCAAGCCCATAACCTTTGCTTTATTCAGAAGTGTACTTCAAAAAGTCTGTGATATGTTTGAACTAGTCTTAAGAGGTGCCTGAAATTAAAAGTCTACTTCTTTTTTTTTTTTTTTTTTTTGCTACGTATATTTGCAGTTTTGTACTGAAGCTACTACTGTTTTAAAAAGTTTTTACTTTTTTACATACTGAAGTCTTTTAATCCTGCATCTTTTGTGGTTATTCCTAACTGGATTGCAAGCATTTTGTGGAGAAGAAATCTTGTGAGCAAGTATTATTGCACAACCCCTGCCCCTCCATTTCTGTGGGCTCACAAGCAGCCATCCTGGTGTGAACTGGAAGAGAGTATAGTGAGATAAAATTCAACTGCTTAATCAATTCATTTGATTTGGTTACACTGTTGATTACATTATGCCAGAACACCTTATCCCTGCTTAGATTACTTCATAGATGTATTGCACAACAGTACCGAGGAGAATAACACGATAGTGATGAAAATGAGCAGAGAGGGAACTTTGAACCATCAAAGACTTTTTTACTGACTTTGGAGTATCTGGTTATTTAGGTGCTTTGTACTTCTGTCACCTTATGACAGGAGTAAAAGTCCTGGCTAGTAGCTGGTTTCCTCCAGCCTCTGCTTTTCATGAGGATGAGCTTCAGGACAAATCCAATGAGCTTTTCCATTCAGTGGGCATTCTCCTTTTGTGGTCTTCCTTCCTTTTTTCCCTCCTAAAATTCTTGGTGCCTTTTATTGTAAGTAGTCCAGTGCTTCAGTTTACAATCAGTTCTGTTTCTCCCATGCTTTATTTTTCTTCTGTGGGCAGTTGACAAATACAGACTTCACATGATCCCATGGCTGGATTTTGTCTCGTTTTGGGAGGTCAGAAAACCCAGTTAAGCTGTGTGGGTTTCCTGAACTGTTCAAGATCCTTCGGTTTGTTACTGAATAGAGATGCAATGTGTATGTCTTAATTCACGGAAGAGACTCACTGTGAAGACACAGATTTTAACCTTTGCTTTGTGAATGATTTCTGAACTACTTGGTTGTTTTTTTTTTTAAATACAGATGAAACTGAGCAGTTCAGGAATTTGTGTCCAAAGGATGTTAATGAGGTGTGCTTAGATGTGGAAGTGCTTTCTTCAGTTTACAGCTGTAGCTATTTCTATGAAATTTAAACTAGAAGAACCTCCCTGTGCTTTGTCTCCGGGTGCTAAACCTCACTCTGTAGAAATCTTGGTGCTGCTTGGGCTGATCCCGAGAAGTGGATGGATCTCAGGGGGGTCCCGACCCCCAGAGTGGGCAGCAAGGACCACCCATCAGCAGTGGGAGCCCAAGACTCTGAAGTGTGGTACTGATACATACACTGGCGACTTGATTTTATGCTATAAAATGATTTGTATTACATCTAACAGTTTTAAAGGATTTTTTTTCCCCTTTCTATAAAAATAAATTATGCGTAATTACATTGTAATAAACCTTTCCTTACCTCTCTGGCTGTCGCGTTAACTCGCCCTGCTGTTTGTACCGCACCTGTGCTCAAGGCAGCTCTTTCCTGTGGAAAGCCAGACCCCGGTTCCTCGAGGCAATAAAGGAATTTTTGGGAAGGGCGGAGCGTCTGCGCTTCCTTGCTGCGCCGCGGGGCGGGGCCGCGCGGGGGCGCTGTGGGCGGGCGCCGTGTCCGGGCCCGGGGCCGGGGCCGCTCCCGCCGCCGTTTCCGGCTCCGGGTCGGTCTCGGTCTCCTCGGTGTCGGGGCCGAGATGTCGGACTCGGAGAGCGAGGAGGAGGCGGACGGCGGCCGCGCCGAGCCCTTCTCCCTGGCTGGCTTCCTCTTCGGTAACATCAATGAGGCGGGGCAGCTGGAAGGGGACAGCGTCCTCGACAAGGTAGGGCCGTGTCGCTCCGGGAAGGCACGGCGGGCAGAGGGACGGGCGTGAACCGGGGTGCTTGGGGCGACCCGGGATATACCGGGGTGTTCGGGGTAATCCGGTGTGTGCTGGGATGTCCGGGGCTGACCCGGGTGTCCCGGGGTGACCCGGGTGTCTGGGGGTGAAGCCGGAGTGTCCCGAGGTGCTCGAGGGGTACCGGGATGTCCCGGGGTGTTCTGTGGTCAGCCAGGATGTACCGGGCTGTGCCGGGGGATGCTCGGGGCGGGCTCCGGGACAGGACCCAGCAGGCGACCGAAGGGCTCGGCCCGGCCCGGCGGTCGGAGCCTCCCAGCTCTGGTCTCCCCAGGAATCCAAGAAGCACCTGGCCGGGCTGGGCGTGCTGGGGCTGGGCAACCTCATCACCGAGATCACGGCCAGCGAGGAGGAGAGCGCCGAGAGCGAGGGAGCGCACCTGGACGAGGAAGGTTTGGCGCTGGGATAGCTGTGCTTGGGTAGCAGAGGGGCTGCAGGCTCACAGCTCTTGCCGGAGAGATCAAAATGCACCTGGGTCATCAGGGTCTGCAGGGGATATCGTGGTGTTCCCTGCTCAGAGGCCCTCTGTTAAAGGCCTTCCCTTCTCCATCTTGCCAAACAGAAACCCGCAGTAGTTCCTGATCAATTTTGCACTTGTTCCCTTTAATTTTTTATGAGATTTTTTTTTTTTACTTGTCTCTCCATGAATAAGTTTAGTCTGTGTTTGTATTAAAGAAGCCTACTTAGCACACAGTGTTATAATATCTCTTATTTCTGAACTTGTTGAACAGTTTTAGTGAGTAAGTGATAGGTGTTCCTTGTGCTAAGGTTAGTTGTTTACCAATCTTTTAGGGGACATTCAGAGCTATGAGAGCTTTTGATTAGAATGAGGGGAAAAGTAGTCTGGTGGGAGATGTTAATCAGATAGTTTTGTTCCTCTAAATAAAGGAAGCATAGCAAAGGATTCATAAGTACTTAGTGAAGTCTGCACTTACTAATATAAATTAGGATAAAGTTTTGTGTGACGAGGTTTCTTTCCTTCCTAGGCTGGGTTAAGAGCACAGAGGATGCTGTTGATTATTCAGATATCACCGAAGTGGCAGAAGATGAGAGCCGTCGGTACAAGCAGGCGATGGGCAGCCTGCAGCCAGCTCGGAGGCCAGGTAAAGGGGATCAGCATTACAGCTCTGCCTGTAGGAGGTGTTCTGGGGCATTGTGCCTTTTCACTCCTTGCTTCAGGAGCCCAGTATAAGCTTTTGTGGAACTGTCTTCATTGGATGAAGCCACTGCTTGCTATCTTCCTCTTTTAAGGAATCAGTTCCTTATTGTAATCACTTCAGTCTTAGTATCTCTCTCCTGTTTTACTCTTGATTTTTATTTTAAAAGGCTTTCTGCAGAAGACATCTTGGCTCTTTTGTTGATCCTAGCTATCTCTGTCTGGCCTAGAATATGTTTTCAAAAATAAGCAGCTTTTCCATTTGAGTAGCTGCTGGTGTAAATGCTAAATCTTGGCATATTCTTTAAAGGTGTCTTACACTTAACCTTTCTGGTGACTTATTGTGGTTAGTGGGATATAAAGGTGGTTTGGACTTTTTAACCCACATTTTTCTTACTTCTCTAGCAGCTTTATTTGTTTTACAAAGTGTGAATAAAAGGATGTGATAGCAGAGTATATAAACCCATAGGCAAACTGTGAATAAAAGGAGCTAATAGGAGAATATATATCTACACATAGATTTAAGTGCTTCAGTCATCTTTCTGTCAGTTTGTCTTTGTCCTTCCCTCCCACTATTTTTTAAATTTACATCTTGCAAATGAGTTTCTGCAGGAAGCCGGTAAGAGTTTTCATCTAGTTACAAGATGAGCATGGTGTCTATGCCATCAGGTTTGAGACAGAATAAATGGAAAGGGTGCCTGGATTTGTTTTATTATCTGCTTAACACATAGTCTTGTCTCCTGCCTGGTTAGATGAAGATGAGGATGATTACGATGCTGACTGTGAAGACATCGATTCCAAGCTGATGCCGCCGCCACCACCACCTCCAGTACCTGGAAAAAAAGAAGATGAAAAGGATGCAGCTGCCACTGGTGAGTGAGGACTTTCTTCTTCTCTCTGGCAATGTGAATGTCTGAAGGAAGCAAATGCCTCTGTGTAGCAGTTCTGCGGCACCACACGTCACCAAAACTCGGTCTGCAGGCTGCATCTGAAGGTGAGTGTTTGTGATGTTGCAGGATTGCCCGAAATCTAGGGTGAAGTATTGTATTTCCAGTGACTGTTGAAATACCCATATTGACAATGAAACTGCTTTTTTTATCTCATCCTCTCAGTTGTGGCTGGGGAATTCACCTGGAACGCTTAGGATAAAATGAAAGGTTAAACCAGAATGGTACTCAGAACGCCTGCACAGGCTTAATTTTTGCATAACTTGGTATAAACAGTAAATGTGGCACTATGGGGTTATGCTAGGGGAGAGGGAGGAGACCTGTTTGTTTATGAGGTGCTTGTTCTATTGTAGTATCTGAAGATGGAGACGGTATCATTTTGCCCTCCATCATTGCTCCTTCCTCTGCTGCCTCCGACAAGGTGGATTTCAGCAGCAGCTCTGATTCTGAGTCAGAGATGGGACCTCAAGAAGCCAGGCAGGCAGAATCCAAGGAAGGCAAACTCACACTTCCTCTTGCAGGAATCATGCAGCGAGATGCTACCAAACA
Source organism: Dicrurus megarhynchus (assembly GCA_013399195.1). Taxonomy (NCBI): domain Eukaryota; kingdom Metazoa; phylum Chordata; class Aves; order Passeriformes; family Dicruridae; genus Dicrurus; species Dicrurus megarhynchus. The sequence continues at coordinate 142,941 of VXAD01005109.1, read as the reverse complement.
GTTGCCAAGTGTTACAGAGCTCTTCCCAGAATTTCGACCAGGCAAGGTATTGTAAGAGATACGTGGAAGAGGTGTGTGTCATGTAAGCACTCTAAATATGCATTGTACAGTATTTAAGGGTATGTACTAAGTAATCACATAGATATTCTTGCTCACTCACTCAATACTTTCTTTAGTTTCTGTGTGCTGCTGTTTCCAGATTGCTTTTTATCTAATACTTTTCCTGCCATTTGCAGTAATCTCTTCTAAAGCGTCCTATAAATCAGGGTGTGAATGTTTTGCTTTTCTGTAAGACTGTAGCACAGGCCTGTTGATTTGATACTTTGGCCAGATGATTAAAAACCAGTGCTAATCTGTCTGCTTTCTGGCTTTTCTGGTAAATATTTGCTCCTCCTTTCTTGCTGTCCTGAACTTGGTGTGCTTTTCCAGAAACAGTTTGTGATCTGTATCTTTACTTAATTCTCCCGTGAAACTGCTCTGAGTATAAATAAGAAATCACCTCAAAGCAAGTTGGTTCAAAGAATAGTTGGGTTTTGCACAAAGTGAATTCATTACAATTCTTTCCTAAATGCTCCCAAACAGAAAATGCAGTTTAGGTATTTCAGTAATTTTTTTGGAAGTTTTAAAGCTGTCAAGAAGAGAGGAAAGGTAGGAGGAGAAGGACAATGAAGATGAGCTTATAGTTGCCAAACAGATGGTTGTGAACAAGGATAACTTAGTTTTATGTGTGCCTCAGAGGATTTGTGTAAGGAGCCGAACAATTTGCATAATTAAATGTCACGTTTTGATGATTTAGCTAACCACTGTCTGTTGGTAATCTAGGTGAGGCTCTAGCACAGAAGTTTCCTTTCTCAATGTTTTCTAGGCTTTTGCGAACTTGGTGTTTCCTGTGTATCAGTTGGTGTGTTCATTTCTTTGATGCTCAACACGTATTGTCAGAGACTGGCTCAGTGTTGGATGTGCCCAGTGGGTGCAGAAATCAGTGCAAGCAATTAATGCTGAGCACTTTCCGTGATTAATTCATGAGCACTAAAATCTAAAGCCCTGTAGATTTTGCTATGAGGATGGGTTGATGTGCATGTTAATATAACATATTTTTGGATGAAACCTCCTAAAATAGCATGTGCAGAAGCAGACTTCTGTGTCCATTTAAACTGTTATCAGCTTAACTATGTCTGAGACCTTTGCCCTTCATGACAGGTCACTGGAACTGGATAAAGGGTTCAGAAGTAATCTGTGGGAGTTTTGGGAAGAAGGTTTACATGGATGTAGGCAGAGATGGACAGAGTGGTCATATAAACATTATTTCCTTTGGGGACCAGTGTAACAGATTAACAGGGAACATTAATAGGGTGTATCTGCAAATTTTTGGTTCCTGTTTCCTAAATGTGCCAGTTAATTTAGAAACAATGTTTTACCTGTTTAGAAGAGTTCTTAGAAGGAAAAAAATTGCAAGTGCCTAAAACCCAGCAATCATAACCATAGAAGGAACAGAAGAGAAAATTTATCATTACCCTTAGTGCAGGTTTTGGAGGTGTGCAGTATTGGGGAACTACATTATTATGGAAATAAAAATAAGTGTATTATTTCTGGACCATATTATTTATCTGTTTGCTTAAGAAATCTCTATATAACTCTCTTTTAGCTTGTCTCTTTTGCTGATAATTTTATGAACTCTTCTTCAACCTCCATCTGTCTTTCTGAAGAATGTGGATCATTCAGAATGAAAATCAGTTATTTCCAGGTGGTGTCTAACCACATGTCCAATATGTAAAGGCAGTCTTTCTTCCCTCTGACTTTCTTTGTGTCTGAAATTAAGAATATATCCTTTTGAGAAGGAAGGATCCATCAAACAGAAGGATCAGAAACTCTTTTTTTTCAAGTATAACCAAGAGATTGTTGATTGCATTGGGAACTGGGATTGTACCACCGGCCAAGCTTCTGAATTTCAGAGTGCTCTCTTTCATTGCTGTTCTTCAGGTGAAGGCAAGCATTCCACAGTGTCTTTTTTATTCTGATCCTCTTGTTTTTTGGTGTTCCAGGTGCTGCGTTTCCTGCGTCTCTTTGGCCCTGGGAAGAACGTTCCGTCGGTCTGGCGAAGTGCCCGGAGGAAACGCAAGAAGAAGCATCGGGAGTTGGCACAGGAAGTGCAGATACAGGAGGGTGAAGTTATGGTTGAGAGTGGAGTGGAAGGAAAATCTCCTTGGGAGTATGAGTTTGCTGCTCCTCCCCCTCCTGAGCAGTGCCTTTCAGATGATGAGGTGGGATATCTGAGACTTAGAGAGGGTCACCAGCTAGTGCTGGGGGTAGTAGTGGATTGGACAGCGACTTCTAGAGGAAGGAGCTTTTCCCTCAAAAGAAAAGTGGTGAACAGAGTTGGCTTATATTCCATCTGGGCAGCAGCTCTTCTCCACATTCTAGTCAGTGACTTCAGGTGATTGCTTCTTACTGAGAAGGCTGCAGCCGTGGTACAGGATCAATAGGAGAGCTTACCCTCTTTGTATCCAGAAGAAATCTCTGTGTTCTTGGAAGACTAATTGCAGAACATTCTTGAGGCAGCTAGTAAGTATGGAAAAGAACTTCTTAGAAATGCTTTTCTTCTACGAGAATAAGCTGGGAAACTTGGAAGGAAGAGACCTCTTACTGACACTTAGATAAACCACCAGTGTAACCATTCCCTCCTTTGCTGTGCTTCAGATTACCATGATGGCACCTGTGGAGTCGAAATTTTCCCAGTCGACTGGTGACATAGACAAAGTGACAGACACGAAGCCCAAGGTGGCCGAGTGGCGCTACGGCCCCGCCCAGCTCTGGTACGACATGCTGGGCATCCCCGAGGACGGCAGCGGCTTCGATTATGGCTTCAAGCTGAAGGAGAAGAACGAGCAGGAGGCTGAAGGACACACGGATGAGGGGGTGAGAGGGGCAAAGTGTGGAGGTGGATGTGGGGATTGCTGCACAATGAGAGTCTGGTGATGGGCTGGTGGATTGTTGTGCGCCATGCAAAATGAGACTTTGAATTTTCCTCCTTTAGCTTGGAAAGATTGTCTTTCGAGTCAGGTCTTCCAACAATTATTACGCCCTTCCAGGATGCAGAGTCGACGAAGGAGAAGGATGATCTGCTAGCTGATGAGCACTTCCTAATGGTGACACAGCTCCAGTGGGAGGATGATGTCATCTGGAATGGGGAAGATGTCAAGCACAAAGGGACTAAGACGCAGCGTGCGAGCTTGGCGGGCTGGCTGCCATCCAGCATGACCAGAAATGCCACTGCATACAATGCCCAGCAAGGTGATCAGGGGTCTGACACCGGTTTTACGTGCTGTAGTTGAGCTGAGTCATTGCATGTTCAACTGCAGCATGTAGTACAATTGTACGTGTACAGTTGCATGTCTCAAATGAGGAACATAATTCTCCCTGTCAGGGAATGCTTTGTGGCAAAATCACAGCTCCACTGAGAATTCTGAGACTTTAATATCTTTCCAAAACCATAGTAGGTCCTTTCTGTTAGAAAAACCCCCATCCCATCTCTGGCTTTCTTCTCTCCATGGGGAATACCAGATGCTGGATCCACCTACGTTAATATCAAGCAAAGCTACCCTTAGGATTTCCTCTTTTTATAGGCTAGTGGAATTTTGTTTACTTTTGTTTTTAATTGGAAGAATTATGTAAAAGTCTTCAGAAGTTTCTCCTCAACTAGAAATGGTATTTTGTTTTTTTCTAGATAGGAAGTAACAATTCTTACAAGGCTCAGACTTCTTTTAGGCACGGATGGATTTTAAATTGAAATTGCTCATGTAGAATGAATGTTTGTTGTCTGTTTGTTATATCTTATCCTGCTTCTACAAGGAAAGACCAATGGGAAAGTCAGATCTTTATTGGGTTCTAGTGTCAATCCTTTAATGTTCAGCTGTGAGTAAAAGACACTGAGGGGTTGGGTGGGTGAATTGGAGATTCTTTGGAGAGGCTGCAGACCCCAGCCGTCAGCTCTGGGTGAAATGTATTTTTTTAAGTTTTCCCAGTTCTAATGACATATGTCACTCTTTGGGATATGAACAGTAGGTCCATCAGGATGAAATTCACTCTCCATGCAACCCCCAGTTCTGATTTAAGGCACTGCAGTGTCCCTGGCCCTCCCACTCAAGCTGACCTTACTTTTGTTTTCCTTTTCTCTAGGTTTGAACCGCAGTGGCTCTTTGCTCAATTCACCAATTCCTCTAGCACAGAAACCCAATGTAGCAGGAGTCCTGGGCATAGCAAAGTGCAAGGAAAAGGCCCCTGAACAGCAAGGTAATGGCCCATGAGTAGGTGCATGTGACACATTTCTATGGTAGAAGGGCTGCTTGTTTGCTCTGAAACTTTTTGGAGCCTGTGTTTCAATAGAGCAAAATCTCTGAGTGTTGGTAAAGCTCAGACTTGGGGCTCTACTTCCTCTTTGCTTTCAAGATCAGTTTTCTTTTGCCTTTTAGAGGTCCTGCCTCAGGAAGCCTGAAAGATGGGGAAGGTTGAGGGAATAAGATGCGGGGGTGAGATCTGAAATAGTTTTCTGCCAAGGCTGCGTATAAAATTCTTGAGGGTTCTACTTTATGATTGTTGCAGTTTCCCTGGATGAAGACAAGCCCTGGTACTCCATTTTCCCAATTGATAATGAAGAGTTAGTGTATGGCCGTTGGGAAGACAATATCATCTGGGATGACCAGGCAATGGAAACCTACTTGGATCCCCCTGTCTTAACACTTGATCCAAACGATGAAAACATAATTCTAGGTATGTTTATGGCATCCAGAAATTTGACTTGAATGAGAAAAGACAAGGGGAAATGAAAGCAAGGGTTTATAATCACACTGTAATGGAAATAAATGGACTGGGGCAATACTTGTGGACTTCCTTTGTTCTGGCTTTTGAAGTTAATTTGCAAGTCAAAGGCCTAAGCAGGAGGTGGAAGTGCTAATAACCTTTAATAGTGTGGTGTACAGATTCAGCTTCCAAGTTAAATGCACTGACAGGAAAGCAAAAATTAATGCCTTGAAAGTTAAATTTAACATGATTAATCTGACTCTTGATGTGTTTTAGGAGTGCTGTCTTAATTTGACTTGCATGCATGTTGGTTTGAAGAGGGAAGGTAGGGATGTAAACTTGTACTTTTAGAAATTCCTGATGAAAAGGAAGAGATGACTTTGAACTCTCCATCCAAGGAGAACAAGAAAGAGTCTTCTCTAAAGAAGAGTCGAATCCTGTTGGGAAAAACAGGTGTCATCAAGGAAGAACCACAGCAGGTCTGTTTAAGCTTTAGCATCATCTCCAGTGTTAGGAATGATGAAGAAAGAGTGAGTTTTTATTTTTTTGACACCTCTCTCTCTGTTTAAAATTGAATTAGAACATGTCACAGCCAGAGGTGAAGGATCCCTGGAACCTCTCCAATGATGAGTTTTACTACCCCAAACAGCAGGGACTTCGAGGAACCTTTGGAGGCAACATCATCCAGGTAGTCACAATAGTGTTCACTGTGGAGTGAGGGAGAGCTAAAGTGTCTTTGTAGGAGGTTTCTAGCTGAGGGTAGGACTTAGGATTTGTAGAAAAACAGAACTGAGATTACAGCAGGTCAATTAAGTGTTCATGAGAGATATTTTTAATGTTCAATTAAAGTTAGGAGTTTGAACTAATTTTTATTGACTGCCTCATCAAACCGAGGTTTAGTTGCTTGATCTTGCTGTGTCCTACTCGCCATGCTTTTGTTTGGTGTCTCATTATGTATTATTCTTTGTAAACCAATAGTGGGAGGGGAGAAAGAGGTGCAGGTTGTACTTCTGCTGCTACTGTGTGTCTTAGTCTGAATATTATAAAATTAGTTTAGTTACTGATGAATTTCAATTACTGCTCACTAGCCCTAGGTGAGGAGGTGATGTTTTTTTTCTTCCTTCATTGTGGAATTCAGTGACTTCTAAAACCTCATCTGACTCCAGCATCTTCTGTAATGGGAAAACTGTATGTAATTCCAAATGAATTTCTCTCCCACCAATAGAGAGAATGGCTTTACATGTAGTTCCTGGTTAGGAAAAAGATCCCATCATTGGGTACCATTTGAAATAGTAAAATTGAAGTCATCTCTGTACACAGAGGAAAGATCTTTATATGGAAGTAAGCACTTTTCTGTCAAAAGGCAACATTTATGATGACAAGTGAATTTCAATGTACTTGTGCTACTGCTAAGAGACCTAAAAATATCCCTGGGCTCTCTTAGGTAAGACTTAACAGGATAGGAGGATGGTCTTGCTTTTGAGGTGGTGCATGTCCCTCTTAACGTGGATTTTGTTCTGTATCAGCACTCTATCCCAGCGGTGGAGCTCCGCCAGCCGTTCTTCCCCACCCACATGGGTCCCATGAAGCTCCGACAATTCCATCGGCCTCCCCTGAAGAAATATTCCTTTGGTGCCTTGTCCCAGCCCGGGCCCCACGCTGTGCAGCCTCTGCTGAAGCACATCAAGAAGAAAGCCAAGGTACAGTTATTCCTGTCAGCCTCTGAGTGTGCCTGGGCTGTTTGATGAGCTGCTCTCCTGACACTGTCCCTTGTCCCTGGCGCAGATGAGGGAGCAGGAGCGCCAGGCCTCTGGCGGGGGGGAGATGTTCTTCATGCGCACACCACAGGACCTCACTGGCAAGGATGGAGATCTCATCCTTGCTGAGTACAGTGAGGAGAACGCCCCTCTGATGATGCAGGTTGGCATGGCAACAAAGATTAAAAATTACTACAAAAGGGTGAGTATGTAGATTCTGCTGTTGGACAGTGATTTCCCTCTGCCTCTCGCTGAGAGCTAACAGCACCTTCATTGCACCTTCCAGAAACCTGGTAAAGATCCAGGAGCTCCAGACTGTAAATATGGAGAGACTGTTTATTGTCACACTTCTCCGTTCCTGGGTTCTCTGCATCCAGGCCAGTTACTCCAGGTGAGAAATGAGGTTTTTACATTTAAAAGACAGATAAGTTGGATGTGGACTAATAGGCAGAGTGCCTATTACAAGCCCTATTTATTTAATCACAAATAATGCTCGGCTTCCGAAATAAACCCAGATTGCTTTTCATTTCCAGTTTATGGCTCTTTGCTTACTGACAGTAATTCAGTTCTTAGCTTTTAAAAGAAAAGAAAAAATCTCTGTTGCATACTTTTTTAAATTGTTGTAGGAATTGTAGGAGTTGCAGATAGTGAGTCTTTGCTGTTTTGCTTAGTAATGGCATTAGAAATAGTGTTAGAGAGGACTGAGGGGAAAACCAAAGCTGCTTGAATGCTGGGGAGCTCAGTAAATAGGTGTTGGAGGGGATAGAAAACGTGGATTTATCACAATCCAGTACCTTTTGTGTACTTTCTGAGAACTGCTCTTCTGATTGTTGGTTACCAGTTACTAGTCAGGTGTACAGACTTCTGCTTTCATGAGCCTCTCTCTGTTGTTAAAATACATACATTTGAGATGGGGAGAGGAATTAAGAATATTAGAAGGAACACCTGGTTCATAGTCCATAAATGTAAATATAAATGGATTTCAGTTAATGCTAGCTGCTCTTGCTGCAGCAATAATTCTTCCATTCTGTACCACAGGAAAAAGGTAAGGTGAAGGTTGATATTAGAGATTCATCACAGAACTAACAATGCTAATTGTGTGTTAGGCTGGTGTCTGTGGTTATTGTGCTCTTTTGGAGATGTGTTCTTTCTGTCTTTTTTTGAAAGTACTTCCTTAAAGGTCCTAAAGTACCTCCAATGTCCAAAGAGCCCTTCAATCTCTGCATTCTTAAGTTTCTTAAGCTTATGTTCTTCATCCTTGACTATTCCCTGCACGTCTGCATATGTTGTGATACAAATGATGGTGTACCATTGCAATGAGCCTTGGCGTGTTGGGTTTTTTTAAGATCATTTTTGTAGATTGAATCACGGAGGATTTGATCAAACCTTGACTTTTGAACTTGGATCTGTTTCTCTTAACAGGCATTTGAAAACAATCTCTTCCGGGCCCCCATCTATTTACATAAGATGCCTGAAACAGATTTCCTGATCATCCGGACACGACAAGGCTACTACATTCGAGAATTAGTGGATATTTTTGTCGTTGGGCAGGAGTGCCCGCTCTATGAAGTACCTGGTCCCAACTCTAAACGAGCTAACACACACATCAGAGATTTCCTGCAGGTATGTGATAAAAGACTGTTTGGGGATCTTTGGAGAGAGCCCATGGCATAAGCTTGGGCCTCAGGTGGACAGTCTTGATTTGAGAATCTCATTGTCCTGCTCTGCCTCCCTTTTTTTGATTGTTTGTTTTCTTGTGAGGCGAGAGCACTGCAAGAGTTGGATGTTAACCAGGCAGCCCATTTTGGTTTTCATTTAACCAAAGATTTATAAGATGTCTCTTCTGTTTTAATTGCATCCTATCTGATAAGTAAATGATAAAGGCTTTTTATTACCAAAATAAAAGGTTACAAGATTGTATATAAGTGTACGAAACTGAAGAAGTTAGACTGAGTTTTGAAATGGTTGTGCTGTGTAAATGACAGATGGATTTTACTTAGAGACAGTAAAGGAATCTTAACACAGTCCTATCACACAGCACAGAATTAGAGTTGCTCCATAGGTCTTTCTTAATTTTTCTAGATCTTGTGGTGATTAAGCTTTGGGACCATCCATGAGCATTCAGTAATTATCCCCAAGTTCAGATCTTGGAAAAAATTTCTAGTAATTTACTGTCAATTTAACTCAAAATTATAACTCCAGAGGTATTTGCAGAGCAGGAAAATCCCTGCTGTTCACAGAATTTCTGTGCCAAAGCATGAACATTCCTAATGTGATAAAACAAAATTTCAAGACAAATATTTTTTACACATCTCATTCTCAAAAATAGCTGAACCTGCCGCAGGCAAGTGGCTTGGAAAACTTTACTGAGTACATTTATGAGAAACAATGGTTTTCAAGTAGGAATTCTGAAGCAGTCACCAGAAACATTATCTGTACTGTCTTTGCAAGTTTGTTTATTCTTACTTTGAACAAATGGGTCTTGTTTTGTAGGTTTTTATCTATCGCCTCTTCTGGAAGAGCAGAGACCGTCCCCGGAGGATCCGCATGGAGGACATCAAGAAGGCCTTTCCCTCCCACTCCGAGAGCAGCATCCGGAAGCGGCTGAAGCTCTGTGCTGATTTCAAACGCACAGGTAGCGATGGGTTTTATTTGGTTGGTCAGCCATTCTTTGCTGCTCTTGGAGCTCCAAACAGAGCAGAAGGAGGGAACATCTCCTCCTGAAATAATAATAAACCATTCTTGAAAGCATCTGCTTGTAGCACTGAAATGTAATCTGACAGAGTTTTTTTGTTCCAATTTTTAAGAATGTGCACTTTCTTTTGGCACAAGTGTGCTTGATGGTGAGAAGTGACTACAGTTTAGACATTTTTAATAATCCTTTGGGCAGTGATTTACTCATTTAAGACACCAACACAAACGCATCCCCTTCCCTCTGTGTGTGGCTGTGTTGTGTTTTGCAAGCAACTACATGCAAATGGAAGCTGGGACTGTGATGGCATCCAACACGTGTGGGAAACTACTCAGTGTTTGACTTGTGCATTTTTCAGGGATGGACTCCAACTGGTGGGTTTTAAAGCCGGATTTCAGGTTGCCAACAGAGGAGGAGATCAGAGCCATGGTGTCCCCAGAGCAGTGCTGTGCCTATTACAGCATGATTGCAGCCGAGCAGCGGCTCAAGGTAAATCCTGCTTGGCTCCAAGGAAAATTACTGACACCCTACGAGGGGTGAGCCTAGGTAACCCCTTCTGCCTTTGCTATAAAGTAGGCAAATTAGGTCCCTAACTATTGTGCCACTTGCTAAGTTTGCTGCTGCATAAAAGGGAGTTAAGTTTTAAAGAGAGAGACACTGTGTTCTTACCACCTATTATCTGGATATTGAATTAGCTGTGCTCAAAAGTACCAAAGGGAAGGTACAAGAAAGGGCTTATGTTTATACCTGGAGCTCAACAGCAGAAAGTAACCAGCAGGTGGCTGTAAGAGACACTGATTATTTTTTTGAAGTTGAGTGCACTGTTTAGTTATGGAGGTTGTCAAAATACTGGGGAGTTTGACATCTGTGCTACTGTGGGTCACAGTGAATCTTGCAGACAACTGTCTCTGAAAGTTTGCTTGTTCAGCATGACAAGTCTTCACAGAGACACTTTTAGTTCTCTCTCCAGTAACCTTTTTAAGACTTCAGCTTCTCATTTTTTCCCTAATATTTCTCTGCAGGATGCAGGTTACGGGGAGAAATCCTTTTTTGCTCCGGAAGAGGAGAATGAAGAGGATTTCCAAATGAAGATTGATGATGAGGTACCATCAGAGTGATGCATGAGTGTATACACCAATATATATATTTGAATGGCAGGAGAAAAATGAGGTCTTTATATTTAAAAGACATATTTAAAGTGGGATTCGGTGGTTCAAATGTTAGCACAACTTTCCTGGGAGCTTTGCTGCCAGCTCATACCTGTCTTTGGTGATTGTTCTTGCAGGTCCTTTCAGGACTCGGCTTTTTTTACCTTAAATGCCTTTTGTGAGTTACTTAGCACTTTGGTTATTCATTGAAGTGTTATCAGGGCAGCTGAAGGATCAAGAAGTGAAATTCACCCTCATTGTGTCAGTATGAAAAGTTCTCAGTATGACTGGAAGAATCCCAAAGTAAAAGCTTGGAATGTAACAGGGTTACGAGAGTTTCTCTTCTCGCTGGCAGGTGCGCACGGCTCCCTGGAACACCACACGAGCCTTCATTGCTGCTATGAAGGGCAAGTGCCTCCTAGAAGTGACTGGTGTCGCAGATCCCACCGGTTGTGGGGAAGGATTTTCCTACGTCAAGATTCCAAACAAACCAACCCAGCAGAAGGTATAGTTCCCAAGGAGCAATAGCTGGGAGGTCATGTGGGAGAAGTGGAGTAAATATGGGACATAGGCAAGAGAAAGTATCAGATGAGCTTAGGAAAGACTGTTACGACATTAATAGACCAAATCTTCCTCTGAACAGGACGATAAAGAACCTCAGCCAGTGAAGAAGACAGTGACTGGCACAGACGCGGATCTGCGCCGACTTTCCCTCAAAAATGCCAAACAGCTCCTGCGGAAATTTGGAGTGCCTGAGGAGGAGGTGAGCGTGAGCCCAGAGCAGGCTGCAGACTTCACTGGCGGATTTAGCAGCTGACAGTGGAAGGGATGTATGAATTTCTACTTTGACCTTGTGTGGAGAGGAATTGAGATCCATAGCCAGCTACCTCAGCTCTCGAACCTCTCTACGTCTCTAAAACCACTCTTTGTCTTCCTCTTTGCAGATAAAGAAGCTGTCCCGGTGGGAGGTGATTGATGTGGTCCGTACGATGTCCACAGAGCAGGCACGCTCAGGGGAAGGGCCTATGAGCAAATTTGCCCGTGGCTCTCGGTTCTCTGTGGCAGAACATCAGGAGAGATACAAAGAAGAGTGTCAGCGCATCTTTGACTTACAAAATAAGTGCGTTCTTATCTGATGTTCACAGCCTTGAACCCCACCCCGTCCCCACCTCATAAGTCCAGCACTGTGCATGCCTGGGGCTCACTGATATGTGGTGGTGTAGATGTTGATTCAATTTGTTGGGGCCATGAAATACAGCACTAAGAAAGAGGCCTTTGGCTGGTAATAGAAACCCTCAGGTTTAGTGTCTTTGCTGTCACAAACCTTTTGGAAAGGCAGAATGTGTTGCAGAGTCACGACATGAGATGTTCTGCAGTTCCACACATCAGTAGCTGACCACTTTATTTCCTTTCTTTTTTTTTTTCTTTTTTTTTTTTAATTGTTATGAGCAGTTTGCCATCTCTCTCTTGGGTAGCAGCTACCAATTCTATGTCCTGTTCTTCAGAACTGCCAGAAGAATTCATGCATTATTCCTTGTTCTGGCCTGAGACCTAAGAGTGGTGAGGGAATAAAGTGCTGTTGATGAAGAAGAGATCAACTTTTTGGAAAAGATGGTCTTGGAACAGTTGATCTTTTAGACATGGGGGCTAAAAGGAAGGCTGAGAAGGGAATATATTATGCCCATTGTTGTAGTAGTGATTTGTATCATTAATTCTCAAACCTTTGCATCATTTTTACCTTTGTATTTCTGGGAAGGTAACAGGCTGATTTTTTTTTTTAATTTGGGAGGGCAACATTCACTGACTTTCAAGATGCCTCCTATTTCAGGGTGCTGGAATCCACTGAGATCCTGTCAACAGACACAGATAGCAGTTCAGCTGAAGACAGTGACTTTGAAGAGATGGGAAAGAATATTGAGAATATGTTACAGAACAAGAAAACTAGTTCTCAGCTCTCTCGGGAAAGAGAAGAGCAGGAACGGAAGGAATTGCAAAGGATGCTCCTGGGAGAAGACAGTGGCAATGACAAAGACAGGGGCAAAAAGGACAGGAGAGACAAAAAGGGGCTGTGTAAGTAACTGCAACCATCAGAACTTGTGCCTTGGAAGGGATGCAGGACTTTGTGTGTCAGGCTGCAAAGTATGCTGATCTGGCCTCTCAGCAGTGTGGATTCCTCAGGGAGAATGTATAAACATGTTTATCTGGGGCTTTTCCCTCTCTGGGGGTTCTTCCTTCTCTTGAGCACTTACTGGCTGAAAGTGCATGTGAGGTGTATTCTTTGCCTCTTATCTTTTGTTTATTTTGATCTATAAACTTACTCTGGTATTTCTGTAGATAGTCACTGCTGCTTCCTGCTAAAGTTTCCTTTTTTTTTAATTTTGAGTGGGGGTGGGTCAGGGGAAGCTGTTTTTTCAGTACTTTTCTCAAGATGTTTTCACTTACAGTTCCTGGAAGGAGCTTATGGTTCTGTAGTTGGATGTGCTGTGTACACACAGCTCTGTGTGTGAAGCAGGCACAATCTGCAGGCTGATAGCAGTGTCTGTTACACTGTGTGCTGTGGCCATGTGTTTGGAGATAAACTGGGCAGCTCCCAGATTTGGATCTCCTGGAGATGTGCTTATTTTAAGTACATTCCAACAGAGAACTTGACATGGCCCAGGTAAAACATTTGACCTGTGAATGAATTTTGTAAAGGTGCCCATGACCACTGTGACTTGTTGAACATGTGTGAGCAAAGCTGAGCTCCGCATCTGGGTCAACATTATTGTTGCCATCTATTCTCAAATTGGGTATAAATCACTAATAAATAGTTACTGGAATCATTTATAAGGGATATGTGGAAGATTTTTGATGATTATTGCCTCATGAAAAGGTATCCAGTGTTACCTCATACAAAACCTCTCAACCTGAATTATGAATGGTGCTGGAAAGATTCTGTGGTCACTGGACACACTGGCTGGAACACTCCTTGGAAACCTGGATAATTTTTGACCCTCAGTTTCTGCCAGATAACCATACCTATGATGAAAACCACTGTAACCAGTCCATCTGCAGGGCCAGAACGCAGTTGCAGTTTGCACCTGTGGGTCCTTGTTGACTGTAGCTGTTCCTTCTGGCTTTATAATCCATGTGGAAAATTCAGTATCTTTGATTCAGCTTGATTTCATGTCATGATAAAAGAACATGAACAAGCAAGGGAAAGACTTCTGTTGCTTAGGTTTTCCTGAATTTGTGTCTTGGAAGTTTTTAAGCCAAAACTATCTGCTGTATTTAAACAGTGATATTTCTAGAGTGTGGAAAAAAATGAGAAGCAAATAAAGCATTTTCTCGTGGCAACAGCTTCAGCAGCCTCAGCAACCTCTCACAAGGATGATGACACTGCCTCTGTGACCAGCCTGAATTCCTCTGCCACCGGCCGCCGCCTCAAGATCTATCGCACGTTCAGGGACGAGGACGGGAAGGAATACGTGAGGTGTGAGACCGTGCGGAAGCCCGCAGTCATCGACGCCTACTGCCGCATACGGACCACCAAGGATGAAGAGTTCATGTAAGGCCTTCGTGATCTCTTTTTTCTCCCTTTTTAACTTTGCCTGCGGGCTTCTTTCATTCCACTGACAGTATGAAGAAATGTAGAATTGAGTGTAGAAGCCCGGCACTGTAATTGTGGAGAGAAAGAGAGATTTAGTGTCCATTTGGAGGGTGTCACAAACTTTGTGTGGTGATTGACCTGCCAGAAGAGTACTTGGAAAATCATGAGCTAGGCTGGAAGACTTCTGTATTTTTTTCCCCCCACCCAGACGGAAGTTTGCTCTATTTGACGAGCAGCACCGTGAGGAGATGCGGAAGGAGCGGCGCAGGATCCAGGAACAATTGCGGCGGCTAAAGCGGAATCAAGAAAAAGAGAAACTCAAGGGCCCTCCAGAAAAGAAGCCCAAGAAAATGAAAGAACGTCCAGACTTGAAAGTAAGCTTATCCATACAGGTTTTGGCTACTGGAGAAGTTTTCTGTTCTAGTGATGTACTAAAGATCTCACTGCGGGATTTGAATGATTCTTTGACTCAAAACTAGGAGCCCATATATGAATTCTGATTTGTCACCTTCTATTTTTGCAGCTGAAATGTGGAGCATGTGGTGCAATTGGGCACATGAGGACTAATAAGTTCTGCCCTCTTTACTACCAAACAAATGCCCCACCTTCTAATCCGGTTGCAATGACAGAGGAGCAGGAGGAAGAGCTGGAAAAAACAGTCATTCACAATGACAATGAAGAACTCATCAAAGTTGAAGGAACGAAAATTGTCCTGGGAAAACAGCTGATTGAGAGGTAAGGGAAAAAGCAGAGATACTGGTGGGGATAATAAGAAGAAACAATGTAGAGCTTAATGCAGAATACTCATACGTATATTAGTCACAGGAATAAAGTGACAGGGCTTTACATAAACTGCTACTACAGTATTTCAGTTGTGCATTTGGTATTATGGCAAATGGGACCAAAGCCAGTACTGGGGGACAAATGGTCTTGATTCACGTGAGGGCTGGAGGAAGTATTGTGCTTTTTTGTTTGTGCCTAGTGCGGATGAGGTTCGCAGGAAATCCCTGGTCCTGAAGTTTCCTAAGCAGCAGCTTCCTCCGAAGAAGAAGCGTCGCGTAGGGACGACGGTGCACTGTGATTATCTGAATGTGAGTGAAGATGTTACTCAGCTGATTGTAGCATCTCCATTTCAGTTTGTACCAACTGGCCAGGCCCTTAACTGCTCCTGTGCAACCTCCTCATACCTGCCCAGAAAATTAATAAGCTAAATTGTCTAGAATTTCTGCGAGTAAATGCTTTGCATCTTGGAACTGCCTTAATTTTTCTGCCTCTCATTTCTTCAGCGTCCCCATAAATCCATCCATCGGCGGAGAACAGATCCCATGGTGACGCTCTCATCCATCTTGGAGGGCATCATCAATGACATCAGGGATCTTCCCAATGTAAGTTTAAGCTATGACACCCAAATCCTGCATCTTAAGCAATACAGTTGAAGTAGGTTATGTGTTGTAGACACCAGAATTTGGCTAGTTTTGTATGGATACATTTTCAAAGCTGGTATGTGATATTTAAAAATTTTTTTTTTCAACAAAACCAGCACAAGATGCATGAAATGTAGCAGTGTGTAATGCTTTTATATATGTGGCACTGGAGAAGATCTATACTTCGCTCTTTTCTGACCAGACTTTACCAGAAACTTGAAAAATCAAAAGATTAAATGGAAGATTTGAGTTGAAATGAGAATTTTAAAGTTCAGTTTCTTGACATTTGTGCTGCAGTCAAAAATACCATCTGAGAAGTCTCTGTGAGATTTTCCTTCTTATAATGCTATTAATGAATACTGTGTAGAAGAAAGTGATAGCCATTGTGGGGTTGAGCTCATTCTATTTTCTCTGGTGCAGTTAAGGAACTGATTGTGTAAAGGTTTTATACATTAGTGCCTATTTAACTGGAGGTTAAACTGAGATTAGCTGTGCCACTACTGTGCTGATAATCATTTGTTTCTTTTCCTCCTCAGACATACCCCTTTCACACGCCTGTCAATCCAAAAGTTGTCAAAGATTATTATAAGATCATTACCCGGCCCATGGATTTACAGACCCTGCGTGAAAACGTCCGTAAGCGGCAGTACCCATCCCGGGAGGAGTTCAGGGAACACCTGGAGCTCATCGTGAAGAACAGTGCCACATACAATGGTAAAAGCACAGGGAAATCCTGTTTCTGCTAATACATTGTGCATGGATGAGCTTTGGAACTTTTAGAGTCGACAAAAGCAACATAAAAGCAGAATAAATTCACTGCCAGGTGGCAATAGTGAACATATATTTTTCCAGATATACCTGAAAGATTATTTTAATGTTAATGAACTAATTCATAAATAAGAAAGGAGTGAATTCCAGCATGTGGCAACAACTAAATGATGACTGTGATGTGGTAGTTGAAGTTCAGTGATGGGTCTGTCAATGACTGAAGACTTCTGCATGTTTCAAGTCCTGCCTATCTCAGGAAACTAGTTAAAAAAAATGGAAGAATGCTAGTTGAAAATTAAAGCATAGATTCTGGGATAGAGCAGGTATCTGCTGGGGGAAAGTGCTGATTCATTGGGGGTCAGCTTTATTCTGACTGCTGATAGAAAGGTCTTTGTCCAAAATATATTAATTTGACAGAAAAACCTCCCAGCTGCACTGAGTCTCTCTAGGCTGTGCAGCATTGAGGCTGACACTGACAGCACTGGGTTTGTGTTTTTGCTGCTTCTTTTATTATTTTGACAGTTAATCGTTGATTTATCGTAATAAATAATACTTTTTTTTTTTTCATAGTTCTGTTGCAAATGCTTGTTTCCATGTCTGAGGAATCCTGAAATTATTTAAAGCTGTGGGTTTTTGAATGTTCCTTATATGTCCACCTTGTCTTCCTTAGCAGTTCTGCTTCACTGACTGGACTTAGTGAAGGAAACAGAAATTTCATGACCTGTACTGTGAATATTTGGCAGAGGTGGAGGCCTTGGAGGCCAGTCTTCCACAGGCACAGCTGCTTTCCAAAGGGTTTCCAAACTTCAACAGAATGTATGCCAGAAGTGGGAATATTTGCTACAAACAACTTTTTCTCATATAAAATCCATGTTGAACTTGAATAATTGTGTGTATTGAGAATATACTTGAGTGTGTACTCCCAACTGTGCTAGAAATATAATCAGTGATGCTTTAGGAGCAAAGATAAATCATATTGTGATGTGGGCCTTTTTAATCAGGCTGCACTTGCTGTGTGTGTTTGCAGGGCCAAAGCACTCACTGACACAGATATCCCAGTCCATGCTGGACCTGTGTGATGAAAAGCTGAAAGAGGCAAGTCTTGTGAATGAGTTGTGGTCAGAATGGAGGGGGAGGGATGGTCGGGGTGGTTGAATACTTTAATGATAGAGGATGTGCATAGGCAAAACACAGGGGTTTTAGGGAGAGTAGTAGAAGATTAAGGGAACTCTTCCTCCCACCCCTGAAGGTATTTGAATTTTTACCATTTGAAACAGTTCCCATAGGAGTTTTGCTGAAAAAACCACAGACTTGTTTCTTACTCTAGTTACTTTATCTTGTCTAGAGGCTTATATCTTGGCTATTACCCCCTGTTATTTACAAGTGTTTCCATAAAAAGGTGCATGGGAGTCTCTCTGGGACAGAGTATCATGGTAGTACAGTTATTAGTCTAGGGTCAGCCACTGATGTTCCTTATTTCTATTGCAGAAGGAAGATAAACTGGCTCGATTAGAAAAAGCAATTAATCCTCTCCTGGATGATGATGATCAAGTGGCCTTTTCTTTCATTTTGGATAACATTGTGACTCAAAAGATGATGGCAGTTCCAGATGTACGTAGCTTGAGTGACTGTGTGTGTGATGTGCTGATCTTGTGATATTAAATAGAAAAGTCTTCTGTAAAATCATTATTTTGTATTATATGTTCCTACTGTCAAACAGATATCAACAGGCCTAGTTAAAAATCCACCTGGTAGATCTTTTCTCTGTGTCTTTCCTGAACCTAAATGATTGGATTCAAGAGGTCTTGTTATAAATACCTTAAATACATTTGGAGTGTTAGTCAGTTCTGCAGGCTTGTTTTATGACATTTGTAGCTCAAACTGTAGAAAATTCTACACAGAAGCTTTCTAAACCTGTTTTCTTTTTCTTTCAGTCTTGGCCGTTTCACCATCCCGTTAACAAGAAGTTTGTTCCTGATTATTACAAGGTGATTGCTAATCCAATGGATCTGGAGACCATCCGCAAGGTGTGTAGCTTGAACTGAGCAGCCTCTTGAGAGGTGTTTAGACTTGCTCACTTACTGGGTGACAATTCTCTTCCAGAATATCTCCAAACACAAATACCAGAACAGGGAGACTTTCCTGGATGATGTTAACCTCATCCTTGCCAACAGCATTAAATACAATGGTAGGTGGTGGAAATAAGGCTTCAGCTACCTTTTGTACTTAAATTAATTCATCTGGGTACCTGTGCTGCCAAAGTGTGTTGAAGCCCGAGGCTGTGAATCATGAACACGATTGTTTTCCTTTCCTGAGGAAAGAGATGCTTAAACAGCAATGTTTTCACTGTCACACGAAGCTCTATTACCATCTGGTGCAGCATGGGGCAGTTACATTTGGGGAGGATGTTCTGCTTTCTCAGTACACATCTCTGATCCAGTGATTTGTTTCTGGGAATTTCCTTGAGACAGACAGGGTACAACCTTGCTGTGTCCTAAATCATACTTTTAATGCTGGGACAAACTGGCTGTGCTATTTTAGCTGAATGTGAGCCCTGCTTTGTATTTCTCCTTACATCAGAAGGTGTTGGGATTTAGGGGCCTGTGTAACCAAAACCTGTCTTGCTGTCTCGGCAGCTGGAATTGAACAAACATCAGAATGTATAAAGAGATTTGTTTCTTACTACAGGGTCAGACAGCCAGTACACAAAAACAGCCCAGGAGATTGTAAACATCTGTTACCAGACCTTAGCTGAGGTATGTGGACAACTTTACTGGAATATTTACAGTTTGAATTTTCTGTTCTGCAACCTTAGCAAGCTTTTTTGTTCTTAGTATGATGAGCACCTGACTCAACTCGAGAGAGACATCTCTACTGCTAAGGAAGCAGCACTGGAGGAAGCAGATCTGGAAAGTCTTGATCCTATGACCCCTGGTCCCTACACTCCACAGGCAAGTGACCAAGCAAGGTTTTCACTTTCTTTGTTTTAGTTTCAATCTCCTGAGTGTTTGATCCTGAGGTTCTTCCTTGTTTAGTGTTCCCATCTGTCTGCAGTTTGTCTTTTAGTAGAGTATCTTGTTGGATGGTGTGCTAACACTTATTTTTTAAGAATAAATACGAGAAGCAGTTCTGATGCTTCAGAGAGTGAGATACCTAAGTCAGACATTTCCCAAGCAAGTTGTAAAACTGGTTCAAAGATGAGCTGTGTACAGTCAGGTGCAGCTGAGTGTTGGTTAGAAGTTGGAGGACTGTGCAAGTGTGACATTTGGAAACCCTCAGAAGACAAGCAGTGGACAGGTAAGGAGAACATGAGGACACAACGTGCATGTAGTGCTGAGAGGAATCCAGGGAGCTGTTTGGTAGTGGTATTGTTGGAAAGGCTCATTGCTGTGCGTAAAGAAACTGCCTAATATGGTCAGCAAAGTCCAGCTGTGCCCTCATTGCTGGGATTCTTTACATCTCTTTGTTCCAGTTCTAGTGGAAAATAACGTTTTTTAACCTTTATCATTATTTTATAGCAGACAGTTCTGTGTGTCAGGTATTTTCTATGTGTTACAGAGCAAGTTGGCAGCACAATTCATGTTGGGCTGCTTTTTCAATGTTTACAGTTTGGCAAAGATTTATAAACTACTTAGACTTTTTAAAAGTAATTCTTCTTGTTTTGGGTTGTTTGGTTGTTTTTAAAAACATCAGTAAAAAACTTTCACCAAGAATGACAAGTTAATTCATGGAAACTAAAATTATCTTTGGAATTTGCCTAGGAAAGCAGGGAATGTCATCCTACTGTCTGAGATGTGCCTTTTGTTTATTTGGAAAAGTTCATAGGCCCTGGGAAAGATCTCTGTGTGGATAATTGAATGATCAAATGCAAATGCTGTGGTATAGGAAGACAAGCCAAAGCTTTCTTTGCAGTTGTTCATCCCAATTGTTAACCAGTAATTTTTAGATTCTGTGCAAATGTGATGTAATTACATCTGGAAAGCTGCATTTAATTTTAGCGAAGTCACAGCAGAAAAGAAGGGCTTGAAGTTCAGGTACAATTTAAGATCTTATAAAGATTATTTTTAAGAGAAAAATGAGTTTAAAATTTATTTAGGCAAGAAGTATACAAAGACTGTATGGCTGAGCCAGGATAGCAGGACACATATGGGTTTGGGGCAATATTTAACACCCTCCCATCCAACTCTCCTGACAAAAAATCCCAAAATGTAGCATTTTAGGAAGGTGGAAAGTGTTTGCTAGAAATGATGATCAAATTCAGCAGGGTGGGAATGCTGAAATTGAATATCATGGAAAAAGAGCCTGCCAATAGGAAGTATCGGGCTGCAAGACAGTCTTTGGAGATGAGTTATTGAAACTATTTGTTGACATATTTCAAGATTTAAATGGAATCAGTGGTGATCCCAGTACATGAGAGAGGGAGGGACAAAAATGCCATTCTCCTATCTGATGGTTTCCTTCCCAAGAGCAGTATTTCCTGGTCTTATTTTATTCCAAACTGGTGATCAGAAGAGAGGAAAAGAGACCTGAGCAGGGAGCTATCCTTGGTAAGAGGAGAGATCTCTCTGAGCTTCTCCCTTGAACTTGTTACCTGAAGGCCACCCTTTCCCTCTGCTCCTTGGCTGGAGGTACAGTCCCACTTCCCACACTCCCAAACTTGTCACAGGTGGCAGGTCTGGTGGAGATTGCTTGACTTTAGTTCCCTTTATTTTAAATGCAGTTGTGACAGCCAACATTTATCTCCCTGTATGGGTCTTCAGAGGTTGGACTCCAGGATATAAAAAGCAAATACAGCTGAGAGCTGTCTGTGCTTTACACGGCTGTTTAAATTCTTACAAAGCCCATTTTCCCTAATTTAAGAATTACTGCTGCTGTTCTTAAGGCTTTCAGTATTGTCATGCTCTATGAACTGCATATTATAAGGGAATTTTATCAAAATCCTAATCTGAAGTTCTTCATTAAATCTTCAGAGGTCAATCTGCATGCAAACTGCAGGTTGGCTTTTGGAACACTTTATCCAAATCCCCATTTTTTCTTGCTTGTGTCAGCTTTAGGGGTTGAGACAGTGATTTACATAGGGTTGATTGGAAGCTGAAGCTTTGCTATTTCATATGTGAGAGACTTTACCCAGTTCTGATTGGAGCATTTGGGGCTACAACACCGTTCCCATTGTAGGAAGTAAATGAAAAGGGCCATGCTGAGTCAGACCAAAGGTTGATGTAATCAAGTCTCCTGTCTCTGGCAGGGAACAGAAGTAGGTGGATGCAAACATGCAGTGATCATTTTTACAGCAAACCCTCTCTTCTGGGAATCGGCTGTTCAGGCACCTTAAACTGGTGTGGTACCTGGATCATTGTATTCATGAGCTACAGAGAGGTCTATTCTCTACAAATTTATTGAATCCTTTTGGAGCCCATTTATGATTTTGGCCTCTGTAGAATAGCACTGTATAGAAGTACTTCTATTTTAGAATCTGCTATTTGGCAAACTTCAAACCTGAGGTTGTGAGCCATTGCATTTACCATGTTTGTTCTTTATGAATAATTAGCTCATTTTGATTAAACAGTGTGTAATAATATAAACACCGTGCCAAAAAGATGCATTTTGCATTTAGTCCTGAAATCCCAGTCTTGCCTCTCAAGATACTGTTCCAGTCTCAGTTCAGTGCCTGAGAATGTTCTGTCTCCTGTTTCCACCTATACTTTAGCCACCAGATTTGTTTGATACCAGCACTTCCCTCAGTGTGTCCCATGGTGCTTCATTCTACCAAGATGAAAGCAATTTGTCTGCTATGGACACTCCCATCACTACCACAGGGAAGCGAGGAACTCAGGTCAGAATCCTCCATTTTCTCATCTGGTTGGGGAGTTGTCTTGTATGAGCAAATTACTAAAAGGAGGCAATGACTTTGTAGGAAACAGGTGACAAAGATCAAGTTTTCCAAGCAGAGAAGGGAGTATCTTCCAAAAGTTATGATATTTCTTTCATTTTGACTGCTCTGAGGGAAAAGGAAAAAAGATTAAAGAGCACTGGGAATTGAGACACTGCAAAACAAAGAATAGAGAATTAAAAGCTGCAAAAGAATCTGCCTAAGGCCACGTATTTGTTTGCTTCACTACTTCTGGAAGTGGAAACATGGTGACTCATGCTACAGAGGGTTAATATGCAATCCCTTGTTAATTCTGAGTAGGGAAATGGTGAAGGATATTCTACAGACTCAGAAGATCATAATTGGATTATTATTATTAGATTATTATGGTTGCATACAGTGACAATTAGGAGCTTGGAAGAGATGGTTGCCAGTGTAGATACCTTATAGTTGTAAAAGGGAAAAAAAAACAGCAGACAGGTTAAAGGTATTAAATCACTATAAATGTTACAGTAACCACAGAATAGTTTTCCTTAGTCTTTATTCTGTATTAAACAACAAAAAAAAATGTTGAAGGAGAGGGAATAGCAGAAGGAGATGCAGTAATAGGACCATAAAAATAAATTACCAGGAGAATGAAGAATGTGAGGAGCCACAAGACTGAAGGTGGTACCAGAAAGACTGGTGAGAGCTATTCTGAACAATGCAGGCAGAGATTGGTTATGAATAGTTCTGTCTAGTATGGTAGCCATCTGTAGCTTTGTGAATGCCTTCTAGATTTGGAAGTCTTCAAGCTTTCTGTAGAAATTTATAGTATTTGGGACAGAATCTGCATGTCCTCTTTATCTTGGACTCATGGGGACTGTGGGAAGGACAGGAAAAGACTTGGTGGAAAATGCTGTATGCTTTTAAAATATAGTATGAAAATAAGCACTTTTTTTATGACCTAGTGCTATTTTCCAGAAATAACTAGTTAAACAAGGAACTCTGGTGCTGTAGGGCTGGAGATTCCCAATTCAAGGATGAGCACATCAGGTGGAAGTGTGTGGAGACTGCTGTCTGATCTTGCCATAAAGAGATAAAGGATCCTTGCTCTGAGAGTGATACCCATCTATTTTCCTTTCTGTCTTTCCCTTCCTGTACTCCCACACCCACCTCTGTGGCCCAGGTGTCCCTCACACCCCCTGGGTGATGTCCAGTAGTGCCTTCCTCAGTGCCATTGCTGTTTGTGTTCCTGTCCAGATGCGCCAGGGGCGAGGCAGGCTGGGAGAGGAAGACTCTGACGTAGATATTGAAGGCTTTGATGAGGATGATGATGGGAAGCCTAAAACTCCAGCCCCAGTGAGTATATTTACAGAAATCCCAGCCACAGTGTACGTGCTGACTCGCAGGGTTGTCTGTTGTGTCTGCTGCCCTGAGCCAGACTCTGAAATGCAGTTTGGAAATGTTAGCACTGTGAAATGAGGGAATGCTTCAGTGTGGACAGAGTGGGAAATCTGTGATAGAAGTGGCAGCATGCTGCTGGATCTTCACCACCCCTGTTTGTATGACCCAGGAAGTCGAAGATGCAGATGGTGACCTTGCTGATGAAGAAGAAGGATCAGCCCAGCAGCCCCAGGCCAGTGTCCTCTATGAAGACCTGCTTATGTCCGATGGAGAGGATGATGATGATGGGAGTGATGAAGAGGGAGATAATCCTTTCTCATGTAAGTGTCCTTTTCTGGTTGTTCATTAACCCAGCTGATCTCATGCTTCCATCACAAAAACATGCAGTAGACAGCAAAGGGGCAAGATAAGGAAACTGGGTGAACACAAATGGAACTGAAAACGAAAGTGGAATAGGAATGCTGTAAGTACAGACACAAAAGAAAGCAGAGTTAAGACAAGATCTTGTTGACTGTATTTCATAAAGTGAAACTGCAAATGGTTCTGAAAACACTGTGAGTATGATTTGGTATGCAGAGCTAGGAATAGGCAGTCTAGTAAAAGCACAGCATTTATTTTGATATGATACAGGGTTATCAATGTTAAATGTAAAATGTTAATGTCAAAACAATGTTATCAAGAACTGGAAGAGGTGTACAGAGGTTATGCAGACTGTTTCTAGGTTTTACTAAAGCTCATAGTGGTATTTAGCAGTGACTCCTGAAAATTATTAGGGGGGAAGAAGGGGAATTTTTCAGAGTAGACAAGACATAAGGCCTTTTTGAGTAATGGTGGTAATGAGATTGCTTTGGAATAACATCAGAATCGAGCACTCAGTAAGTGGTATCACCTCCCAGACACCTTTTCTGCTGCCTTGTGGAGACACAACTTTGTAAACTTTCCTTACAGTCAATACTGCAGCCTTTAAGCACAGACAGTGGGTATGTAAGTGACAGAACAAACATGTCAATTTGTGACCAAACATTGGTTCATTTCACAGCTATCCAGCTGAGTGAGAGTGGCAGTGACTCAGATGTGGAGCCCAATGCAGTGAGACCCAAACAACCTCATGTTCTTCAAGAGAACACACGGATGGGCATGGACAATGAAGAAAGCATGATGTCCTATGAAGGAGACGGTGGGGAGACATCTCACGTTATGGAGGACAGCAATATCAGGTAATTAGAGCTGAGAATCCTGTTAAAATCCCTTCTTTTGAAGATTTTGAAGTGTTCATCATAAAAACCTGAAGAATATCTCACATTTTTCTTAAAGTTGTCTTGTGACTGTTCTTACTGTTGCAACCATAATTACCATTTATTCTTACTGACAGAAATTTGGGGTTGCTGTTAAGATTTTCGCTAATAAAAATATCAGTTAAATTTTAAAAAACCCCACCCAGTTCTTTCTTTTAAGTTAGATGATTTCTTGCACATAGTGGTTTTTGATGGCAGGACAAATAAAGGTTTTTACAAGCTATCTCAAACTATAAGATGCCTTTGAAGTTCAAAAGTGATTTTGCAGATTAACTTTTTTTTTCCCCTCTAAGAACAAGCACATCCTGACTTGAAAGGCAACTGCTTAGTTGAAGTCCAAAAGTATAGGAATATGCATATTCTGTATTTTGGAAGGCATTCCATTATTAGAAAATTAAAAGTACAACAATATCAGCTTTATTTTTTTGCATTTGAGAGAACAGCAACCTGCTCTCCCTTCTCTGGACATTCTGTGTTCTTCTACTTGTGGAATTCAGTCCCTTAGTGCCAGTATTGATATTTGCCTAATAAATCACAGACATCAGAGCTGATAGGTTGTGCTGGCAGGGAATGGTCAGTCCAGCCCAGGACCTTGACAAGAGTCAGCAGGAAGTGCTAGAGAAGATGAGAATGGGCTGAAAACAGTCCTGCACTTTCTTTCAGCAGTGAAGGTGACAGAAGGTGTAGGAGCAATCTGTTTTTCCTGCCCTGAGTGCATCAGAGTGGGGTAAAGATAATGGAATTGTTTCATTGAAGAACTGTTTTTTTAAAAAATTTTATTTTAAAAAGCTGGCCAGTGACAGAATTGAAGTGCACAGTGGTTCCTAGTGTTCACAGGACTTCAAGCCAACTCTTACAGCAGTTAAATACAGAATGGTTGATATCAGCAGCTCATTTAAAATTACTCTCTTTTTTCTTCTAGTTATGGCAGCTACGAAGAACCAGACCCGAAGTCCAACACAAGAGACACGAGTTTCAGCAGCATTGGAGGGTATGAGATCTCAGAAGAGGAGGAAGAGGAAGAACAGCAGCGCTCTGGGCCAAGTGTGTTAAGTCAGGTCCATCTGTCTGAGGATGAGGAGGACAGCGAGGACTTTCACTCCATTGCAGGAGACAGTGATCTGGACTCAGATGAATGAACTCCTTTCCCTGAGATGATGGTCATCCTGGGCCACTCTTGGATCTTGAATTTCTCTTGTCCCAGTTTGGTGTAAGGGAACAGTGTAGCATGGACTGTGTTAACAAGAGGTTTTTTTTTAAGATAGAATATTTTAATTGATTATAAAACATGTTATACGAATGAGTAAACGGTGAAAAATGAGCTTTAGACAAGCATGTCCTGCTGAAGCCTTGGCTCGTTGTAGCCTGTTCTGGCTCCAGAATCCCGATACAGATTTGTATGGTTTGTTCTTCAGTCTTTATAGATGTAAAGTAATTCCTCAGAAATACTGGTTTGTTTGCATACATGCATGTCTGTCTGGAAAAAACACTTGCTCAGAATGAAATACTTGCTGTTGAGAAAACAACTGTAAGGCAATTTTCATTTCATAAAGGAGAGCTTTTTCTCTGGGACCACAGCTATAGTGTGTCTCACCCTTGAGTGGTTTTGGGAACTGCCTAACTACTACCAATACTTCAGAAACAGCTGCCCTCCTTTTTCTATAAGTTGCAGTTACTTCCAGAAACCAGAATGTGGTAATTTGAGCCTTTAGGAAGGTGCATGATTCACCGGAGACTGCTAATTCTCAGTGCCCCCGAGCAGCTTTGTGCAAACCCCGGGGCTCCGTATGAAGTCCTGGCGTGTGGCTGACAGCGCTCATGGAAATAGAGCAGGAATGGGGATACAGACGCCTTTCCTCCTGTTTCTCTGTGCACCGGTGGGGCCGGTGCCCGGTGAATGAGTGCAGGTACGCGGTGAACGCCGGTGCCCGGTGACTGAGCTCTGCTGTCCCGGTGTTTGAGCTCCGATGCCCCGCTGTTTGAGCTCTGCTGTCCCGGTGACTGAGCTCTGCTGTCCCGGTGACTGAACTCTGCTGTCCCGCTGTTTGAGCTCCGCTGTCCCGCTGTTTGAGCTCTGCTGTCCCAGTGGCTGAGCTCTGCTGTCCCGGTGAACGCCGGTTCCGCGGGGCCACGTGCGGGAGTACCGGGAGACAGCGGCGCATGCGCAGTCCCGCCGCCTTTGGCGCAGCGCTGCGCGCGGAAGGATAACTTCGGTACTCTAGTACGGCGATTCCAGCGGGTCCCTCCGCCCGCCGTACGGCAGCGCTGCCCGGCGCCGCCCGGACTCTTTTCCGCGGAGATAGTTCCGGCCGCGGCCATTCGGTACTGCCGCCGCCGCCATTTCGGGAGCGCCGCTTCAGCGCGCCGCGACCGCGGGCAGCTCGGCCCGGCCCGGCCCGAGCGCACCTTCTGCCGTCGCCGCCACAGCCTCCCCGGCCCCTGTCCCGATGGCGACCTCCGTGGGGAACGTGGCGGACAGCACAGGTACCGTGCGCTGCAGCGCCCCCGGGGACGGGCTGGCCGGGGACAGCGGGGGCCGGGCCGAGCCCTCGCCCCCAGGGCTGCTCCCCGCTCGCCGGGCCCGCGCCCGGCGGAAGTTTCCAGAAGCGGCAGGGCGGGGGTGCCCCCGCCGCCTTTGTGGGGGTCTGTGCGCTCCGGGCCCGAGCACGGCCCCGGGTGCGCTCCGGTGGGCGCTGCCCGTGGGCAGCCCCCGGGACGCTGCCGGGGAGGCGCGGGGAGGTGTGAGTGCGGCGGGCTCGCTGCTATATTTATCAGACTATCAGGTGACTGCGTTAGAGGGCGAAGTAGGGTAAAAGCCTGACCCAAAATATGTGTTGGTTTGCCCAGAATCGCTCCCTGCACTTGGGACTTTTTTTCAGCAGTGTGGTCGAATGGAAGGTGTCCCTTCGCGTGGCGATGGAATTGGAACGAGATGATCTTTAAGGTCCCTTCCCTTTAAGGTTCTATGATTCTGTGGCATAGCCGAGCACTAAAGCGCTTTTCTGAACAGTACGATAGCGTGTTGCATCAACGGAAGATCCTGCCCTAAATTTAGTTTGCAGATCCAGAACTTGAGGAATGGAGGAGAAATCTGACTTTCTCTGTAGAGCAAAAAAAAAAGTGTTATGCTAACTGAAAGGATAAAAGGACAACACAGCTTTATTCCCCAGATTTTGGGGGTTTCTGTAACCAGAGGGGCAGGAGGAGCTGAAACGATGTCTGGGAAAAGTAGAAGGAAAAAGCGGATTTTTGGAGAAAGAGACGGGGTAGCAGTGCAGAGATAGGGATCTGAAGAGAAACGGTAGTGATGCTGCAGTACCGTGTTTCGTACCTTCTCAGCTAGAACTGTGTCTGGTCAGCGAGGCTGCAGCATCCTCTTGTAGCCTGGATCCCTGGGGGTAGAAAGAGCCACGTGCACGCTGGGAGAGTCCTGTGCTCATCCAGCACCTCCCAGCTGGACGTAACCACTGCTCCTGTCTGGACCAGACTGTATCTGAACGCAGGGTTGAGCATGAGTGTATTGCAAGTGTTTAGGATGCTATTGGCGGGGGGAGAGGGGGGAGGGAATGGCCTTGGGCACGTTTCTGATGATTCTGTGCAGCTTTTTGTTTTGCTTGTATTGTCTAGAAGCCTCAGGGAAGGTCATTGTCACAGCACGTACTAGACTTTTCCAAGGTCATAGTCAAAGCGTGCAGCACAAGTTAGCATAGGTACAGAAATTCATTTATGCAAGACTTGATACGGGATTTTCCTGTCTGTGAGACCTCGCTGCAGTTATTTTCTTTACAAACTGATTCAGTGAGCATCCATCCATGGGCTGTCTTACGGATATTTTGCACTTCCTAACTTCCAGCCAACTTTGTATTAAAAGTTTTGCTCGGTCTGAACTTTATGATGTGGCTGTCCACTTCCTCCTTTTCAGTGAACTTTTTCAGAATCGTTTGTAAAAGAAATGCTTGGAGGTAGATGACTGGCAGTTTTACACTGAGTTTGCCTTATCTCTGGGGACAAAGGGTGGGTTGTTTTGTAAACAGAGACACTTGATAAATGAAAGCAAATTTCAGTGTTTCTTCTTTTGTTGCTTTTGTTAGTAGTTCTCATTGCCAGGTGTGAAATCGGCACCGCCTGCTCTTGCCCTGGAAGTTGCAACTTCAGTTTGACTTCGTGCTTTAAGCAGGCAAAATGTAGCATTTAGATCATGATTGAAAGCTTATTTCCCAGCAGTCACAAGTATTGAAGTGTAAAGTCTTGGGTCGTTTTGTTTTGGTGTGCTTTTTGGTTTTTTTAGCTTTGAAATTTACTGAAACAATTGAAATGTATTTGAATTGGAAATCCAGTTCATGAGACATGCTCTTCCTCTATCTGGTTTCTCTGTGCCATCAGCGGAACTTGAAAATGTGCTGACTGCTAGAGGGGCAAAACCTGTTAACAGCAGAAGGGCCAAGTGAGGAACAGTCTGCTGATGCTCCAGTATTACCATCAGCACCATTTAAAAACGGTGTGGTTTTCAGCCACAGTTCAACATTCTCATGTTGAATAAAGGTTGTGCGTTTTTATCTTTGCCAGTAGGTTTAACCAGATCCCGAAGTCCATTTCGCCCTTAGTCAGGGTTTGAAAAACAGGAATCTAATCTGAATGAAGATACTTGGTTACTAATTTGGCAATTATCTGAAAATGAGTGGCTTTGGTAGTTCCAGTTTACTGTGAAATAGTTTATAGCACTGACAGAGACAATGTACCATCTAGAAAAATTACTGTACTTACAGAGCACTTGTAGTCTTATATTAAAACCTACTGGTAGTAAAAACCCACATTTGAAAATAATTTAAATAACTTGCATCAATCCCAACTTCTTAAAATTATCACTAGGTAGTAAATCTGTACCTAATCTCTTTATGATTTTTTTTTCGTCACCTTTAAAGTTCTCACAAAAGCATGAGAGTCTCTGGACTTTTGTACTACCTCACTACAAAAATGTAGGCTCAGCTATTGAGGTGCTTTCTTGTATTAGGAAAGGTTTATCTGTTTCATTTAAATTCAGAATTTTAAAACTCTGTAGGATGAGGTGGGAAGTGTTTAATGAATGGAATTAAGGGACTGCAGAGTACAGGAGGAAAGATGAGAGATACTTGAGGTAATCAAACCTTTTAATAGTAAGAGTCTTTAGTATAAAGGCATAATTTGAAGGTCAGCACTTCTTTCTAGGATGAATGGTTGTAGGTTTTCTCCAAGCTGCACTCGTTTATTAGTTTGTAAGAAATTTTACTTACTTTTCTCACTTCCAGTTGTTTTCTCTAAAACAGGTGGTGTTTCATTTAAGTATTTTGTTCTCCACAGTTGGGTATTAAATGCTAAAACCATTTTGTCACTCCTGTTCCAGCTGAGCCTCCAGGAGCAGTAACTCCTTTCCTGTACCCTGTCTGTTTAATGGTTCCTCCTGTAGGCCAGTTGCATAATCATTGAAGTGTGTGTTTGTCTCTCATCAGACATTATTGTTCCAAGACCCGTTTTTTTCCGTGAAGGGATTTTGACTCCTAAGAGAAAATGTAGGAGTGTGCAGGATTCAAGGAATGTTACCCGTTGTGCTTTTTTTTCCTTTTTTTTTTTTAAGGGCTTTCACTACTTGTACAGCAAAACTTTCTTTAGTTCAAGTCCTTTAAAGTCTTTGTCTCCTGTCCTGCATTTCCCTATTAAATTGTTAGAACTTTTTTTTACCATAGCAAAGGATTTTCAGTCGTGGGGGAGGGTGAGGAGAGTCATTGTTCTGTTAGCAGCACTTCCTCTGTTAGGAAGCAAAATGCCATATCATGACAGGAGTCACTTTCAGAATAATGGAAAATGATTGACTTGCATTACATATTCACAGTCGTTACAGTCTGCATTTTTGCTATTATTAGCTGATGGAGTCAAGGACTGGTACAGATAAGATTTTAGAGTCCCAACTGTCACCTGCTGTAGTGTTTCATATAATTTCAAACATTTTCATCCATTAGTTGTGTACATTTGTTTTCATTGTTTTGTTTTGTTTTGTTTTTGTTTTGTTCCCATCATCTAACTTTTTGTTTTCCCCCTTTAAATGTTTTGGTGATTCTCCAGAACCAACGAAACGTATGCTTTCCTTCCAAGGGTTAGCGGAGTTGGCTCATCGTGAGTATCAGGCAGGAGACTTTGAAGCAGCAGAGAGACACTGCATGCAGCTCTGGAGACAGGAGCCTGATAACACTGGTGTGCTTTTGTTACTGTCGTCCATTCACTTCCAGTGTCGCCGACTGGACAGGTAGGCTTCTTCCCTCTGGGATTTTGCTGGGGTAAGAGAAATACAGATTGGACTCGTTAGCTTCACAACAAACAGGAGGTCTTGTCATTATTCTCATGTTATTTTAATATCATACCTATTAACATTGGAGCATCAGCCATATTGGTGTGTACTGGCAGGATTTACATGTGTAATGTTCATTCCACCTACAGTCTGAGGTGGTTTTGGGTTTTTTTTTTAAGTTGCAAGACTGTTTCCTGCACAACAGCATGTTTAGTTAAAGGGGCTTTCTGGTCTGAAAGTTGTTTCTATGTTTTTTTTACTTGCCTGTTCCTGATCTTGCTCTCTGTGCCTCTGGCTTTTTGAACTTCACTTTTTCTAGCTGTAAATTCATGTTTGCTGGTAAAGGAAGTAAGAACATTTGACTGAGATTTGTTTTATATAGTCTTCTGATTGAAGCTGTAGTAGTTCAGATAGGGGAAAATAAAATGCGTGAGGATACAACAGAATTTTACATGTAAGCCATGTTCTGCTTCTTGAAAAGAATATCAAGTGGAACATTGCTTAAAGGATACAGATGTTGGAAGAGGGATTCCTGTAGTGTTTTTTCTAAGTGTGTTGCGCTCAGGTTTGGTGAGGCAACTTGAACCCTTCTGACTGTAAATGAGAGCTGTCTTTGTTCAGTACAACCTAAAATGGGAACCAGGGAGATCAGAGTTTAAGGTGGGAGTATAAACATAAAAGACAGCTCTGTAAGTCCAGATTTATTGGCTGTATGTTTGGTTCACTTAAGCATGACTGTTCATTAGGGTAGCTTGATAAGCAAACACTGAATGTTGAGGGTGGGTTTGTTTGGGTTTGGGTTTTTTTTGTTTGTTTGTTTTTGGGCTGTGGTTTTTTATTTGCTAACTTGTCTGTTCTCTCCAGGTCTGCTCACTTCAGCACTTTGGCAATCAAACAGAATCCACTGTTGGCCGAAGCCTATTCAAATCTAGGCAATGTGTACAAGGAGCGTGGACAGCTGCAGGAAGCAATTGAACATTACAGACATGCACTGCGCCTCAAACCAGATTTCATTGATGGATATATTAATTTGGCTGCTGCACTCGTAGCTGCAGGTGATATGGAAGGAGCAGTACAGGCATATGTGTCTGCCCTTCAGTACAACCCAGTAAGTAATGCTTTCTTTTATAGAAGTCCATTCTTTATTACTGCCCCAGGACACAAAAGTAGCAGCTTTCAAAGAATGAACAAAAGATAATCCTTCCAACCTGTATACTATAAACTTAATGAAGTAGTTAATACTATTTTTAAGGATCTTTGAAAGGCTTCTGTAACAAAAAGTTGTATATTGCAGTAAGGGCTGCTGGTTGTTTGCTTTTTTGTGTATGTAACATACTTGAACTGTTTAGATGTAAGAAAAGCAAGGGTTTGTGTTTTTTTTCCTGAAGGCAGAAGCTTCAATGAAGGGCCTTGTATTTAGCTTTGTGTGCTTTAAGGTAGTATTACAGTGAGGGAATTAGTGCTTAGAGCTGAACGTGGAATCTTGAAAAATCACCAGGTATTACTTTATCATGAAGTCAGAAATTTCATGGTGCTGAGCGTTGCCTTGTTAGAATTCTGCTGTAGACTGGGTTAGATTTCCATTGTGGACTGGTTTACAGAAGTGTCAGTTTAGATTCTACCGGGTGAAACTGACTGTAAGTGACTCCTATAAGATTGATTGGTCTGGTGTTTGGATTTTTGGTTGTAACTGTTTCAAATTGGCTTTTAAGTAAACATTGTATCAGACTGCTTTCCTTTGTTTATTTTGCGTCATACTCATTAAATTTGTATAGTATTGCTCAGCATGATGAAGGTATTTGCTTGCTCTTTGGTCAAACATTTTGATAAAAAGTACTTAAAGTGCAGCATTGGTCCTGTGTGCATAAATCCTTTTTCTGTAGGAAAAGCAAAAGCAAACCCAGTCCAACAAGAGCCCAGAATCTCATTTCTCTGTGTTCTTCAGCCACTGTGAACTTGTCTAACTTAATATGTGTCTTGGGGTGACTAGTGGATGCACTGGTTAGAATAATGTGAAATGGTGAGGTTTTTTACAGGGGTTGAGTTTTGTTTAGGCTAGTAAATCCTTTCATTAGTGTTGACAAAATGTGTCCATTCTCTGTGGTCTTCACTGCTAGATAATGCGGTTGCAGACTGTGCTTTCATTTCAAACAAGTTAAAGAACAAGAACATGTGGTAAAGCTGTTGGAAATGGATGGATTACTGGGCAAAACAGGGAGAAAAACTTCTTTAGGGATACAGGTAGCAAAACCACTTTATATATTAATGTAAAAGCCATAATGGCAATGGTGTATCTTAAGAGTACAGGTTTGGAATCATGGTTTGGAAAAAAAAAATAAGTGGGGCTTGAAATACTTACATATGGCAAAAGGACTTAAGCTGCTGGGGGACATTTGTTTTCAGTTTTCTATTTCTATATAATAGGAATTGTATGAAATACTACTCTTCTTTTTAATTCTTTACAGTTGTTCGTTACAGTACTAAATTTGGTCAGATTATCTGTTGTCTGTAATGCTAGGTCAAGAAAAATAATTTACGTTTGTGATGTATCTACTAATAATCTAAACTAAGCTTTAGAGGACTGGGTTGTTCCCTTGCAAGTTCTCTGTGAAGACCTGTAGGGCATTTGAAGTCCTGAAGATGATGGTGTAATTTTGATTTTTTCAGGACTTGTACTGTGTTCGTAGTGACCTGGGGAACCTGCTCAAAGCCCTGGGTCGCTTGGAAGAAGCCAAGGTAGGTGTTGGGTAGAATACATGTAAACGTCAGTGTTTTGAAAACTTGAACTTTGCACCAAGTCTTCAAATCTGCGTTGATCTACAGACAGTCCGAGAAACTTCTGAAAACTGAAGGCACTGAAACACCCCAGAGTAGTTGCAGGGCAAGATATGGCATGTCCATGTTTAAAAAGTTGGTTTAAGTCAAGAAATGGAAAGTTACCGAGCCTTGCTGCTGAACTAGACTATCTGATACCATTCTGAAGTATTGGGCAGGGGCTCCATCATGCTTTCATCTGGAAATAAGTAACAATCCTTCAGATCTGAGGCTTGCCTGCTGGTGCCAAGCAGAGAGCCTGTGGTTAGCTCGAGATCCCTGTACGATGCAGGTGCTATTGAAAAGGCTGCTCTTCTAAAGTCCTTTGTGGCTTGTAAGTGGAGAAGAAACTTATCCAAATGTTACCTTGTAATATTGGCTTTTAAAGATTTTTATTCTTTTAACTTTTCCCTTCCCTTGATAGTGGAAGAAAGGCTAGTAAATAATAGCTGCAGTATGCGACACACACCACCCCCCCACCCCCATCCCCCAATATCTTTTCTTCATGTCTTCCCTCTCCCCTCCCCCAAAATAAAGAAATCAGAAGGACAAAGCTGGTTTGTTTGGTAAATGAACTGATCAAAAGAAAACTTGCTGTAGTGGAAAGGTGGCTTATAGCAGTCTTGTGTTTCCTAAACTGAGAATTCGAACACCGAGATGAGTTTAAAATTCTTGGCACCTTAAAATTTGGATTGCAGAAAGAAATTGTCTTGTTACAAGCCACCTTACGCGTCCGCGCTGCAGGGGTGAGGAGTGTGGAGAAATCAGAACCACTCTGGACTCCACGGCTGTCGCTCCAAGCCCCACGCGCATGCTCAGAAGTGGAGTGTATGAACAGCGTAGCTGTCTGTTTGGCTGCAGCACCATTTGGGGAGGGTGGGGATCTTTATGGGGTAACGGGGACTGCAGGTTCAAAATTCAATATTGTTTGATTTCTCATAACAACTTGGATGTGTGTACCACCCTAGGGCAGCCTGATTGATTTGGTCGGATCCAGGTTGAAAACATCGTATAGCAGCATTCAGAGTTAAACAGTCTTTGAGACACTTGGTTCTCAGCCCACCAAGCGGACAGCTAACATGAATTGCACTTCACTGCAGCTTTAGTGTGACTGGTATAGGCCAAGACACTGCGCCTGCCTTAGGTTGCTGACTTCTTTGTTTCAGAGCTCTGGAGACACCTAGTTTGAAAGTGTTATTCCGTTTTGTGAGAACTTAATAAACGAGGAAAAACATCTTGAGTAAATTGCAATGTGTTTCTTTGGTTATCAGTCCATTTGAAAGATCAAGCCAGCAGATTCCTTACAGTTTGAACTAAAATTTAATTTCTTTGTAGATATTTCAGAGCCTTTCTTCCAAAAAAAAAAAAAGTCCCTGCTGTATGCAATTGCCCGATTAACCCTCTCCCTTCTGCATGTCTCCCTTGTTACAGACAGATTATCCTCATTCCCATGTGTTAAGACATATCCAAAAAAATGCAATTGCTTTGTTGAACTCTTACTAATGATCTTGTTTTATTTTCTCTCTTGTTTTTGGTTTTTCACCACTGATATTGTATTTAGAAGGTTTCAGGTGGGTGAAACCTCCTATTCCATGCGTAAGGTGCCTCGCTGAAGGGAGCTCGAGGCCTGGATCTAGGGCAGACACACACCTCCTCCTCCTCTTCCAGCAAGGAACGCACCGAAAAGTCACATGATGAGAAATATGGTAACGGGTTTGTAACTGCCACAGCAAAACCATTTGCCTCCATGCCTGAATCTTCTGTCTTGTGGCTTCAGAAACAGCTTAAAATACTTAATTACAAGCAAGTAATGTAAGAATATTTTATACTATTAGCCACAAATTCTTTCAAAGAAATAAAGTAAAAGTAAATTAAAATATTTTTTAAAGAAATAATTGGAGATAGTTAATAGTAAAAGCTTCTAACTCTTCTGGTTGTTCATTTTTTTCCTTTTTTCTTCTTTGTTTGGATTGCAGCGTTCTGCTCTTCTGATGATGCGCTGTGATCCTGCAGTAGCGCAAAGGCTGCGCAGCGGTAACGCGCATTGCGTGCGATTAAAGCCCCCGTGAACGGTTGACTCGATGATTAATCTCTGATCGGGCGACTGCCCGAGCTCCAGGCTGCAGCCTTTTGGATAAAATTGGGTTGTAACGCATTTACAGAGTCCAGACATCAAATTTAACATGCGAGTTTTGTGTGGGCCTGTCTGGTAGATTAATGATTCTGGTTGGCCGTTCACTGCACCTTGGGGCAATCACTAGAGCCAAGCAGTTCGCAGCGATAGCGTGGCGCCGTGCTGGGTAGGATGCGCAGCGATTTCTTGCGCTTGCATTACAGGGACCTAAACCTTCATGCAATCCTGTCATTTGAGGTTTTGAAGCTGCAGGAGAGGTTGAATTGTATTTGAAGAAACCGGCAGACAAGATACGAATTGGGTGTGTCATCTCGTTTGACAAGCACAGTTAAAAATGAGGAATGGCTTTATCTTTTTCAGTAGCTTTTTTGGTTTTGGTTTTTTTATTTTTTAAGTAATTTCTGTCTGATTTAGAATATTGGAAAATTTTGTTTCAGAGTGAAGTTGTTTTTGCACGGTGATTTTTTGATTTTTACACACTTGGGGGCGGCAGATGTTTCTGGTGAATTACTTGAATTGTTTCTAAGATGATTTCTGTGGTGATCCAGTGTCTGAAGGAATGTTTAACTGTTACCAGCATAACTGAAAAATGGTGGGCTTGCACCTGGGTTTTGGTTTGCGCTGGCGCAGGATCAACAACAGTTTGCAGCGCATTAGTTTTGGCGCAAGCTAGCCTATACTGCAGGGTCACTTTTGGCTGGTTAGAGAAGGCATACTAACAATTATTTTTTCTCATTTTTTTCTTTTTACAAATATTCCCCTTCCCTTGTATCTCTCTTCTTTAACTATTCCAAGGCCTGTTACTTAAAAGCAATTGAGACTCAACCAAACTTTGCAGTGGCTTGGAGTAATCTTGGCTGTGTTTTCAATGCCCAAGGAGAAATTTGGCTTGCAATTCATCACTTTGAAAAGGTAACTACCTAAGGGAGTCAGCTTCACTGCTAGATTTGAATGTACATGCAGTTGTGTGCTTGCAGGTGATAGAAATATTTTAATAGTGGAGAACTTTGTATGATCCTGTTAGTTAACCGCTCATTGTTAATTGTTTTTATAAACTTACTCGTGTTTCAAACGACCTATATGCTACTAGAGAGAGATGCTTAGAACTGCCCTAGGGCTTCACACATGTCAAGTATGAAAAAATTAATTAAATTATTCTTCAGCCCTTTTTCAGACTAAATTCTTTTAAAATCTGATTTGATGATAATGTTTTGCATGTTTTGTGTGTGAGAGAAAGAATCAACTTGATGCTTAAAATTATTTTTCATTGTGATTTTTGTTTCAGGTATTACTGTCCTTTGAGTAACTGAGAAGAACAGTTTTAAGTGACACATTAATTCCTCTTCTCCAGGGTTATTTTTCACCACTGTACAGACTTCTCTAGATTAATGTCATTAACTAGTTGTCTGATTCCTTCCAATTAGTATCTAATTGGCATTGTAATTAATTTTGTACCCCTTTTTAAAGTTTCTAGAGTGCCCTAAAGCTGGATTTAAGATGTGGCAACAGTTTCTTTCTGAAATTCATAGCTTTAAATCTACATAAAGCTGCTCAAAGATTTTTTTTTGGGGGGGCGATCTGTGTCTAGTTCGTGATGGATGAAGTATTTTAATTTGGAATTAATAGTTCCCATGAGACTGTAAGAGTGGGGCTTGTCAGATACTCACATGTAGCTTTGTACTGCAGCTTCTGTAACTTCATCAGTTTCTCAAGTGGTTTTTTGCATTTTATTAGTTTTGAGGGAAGCAAAGATGTTCTAGTTTAATGGCTGCTGAATTTTCCCCGCACGTGATGTATTTGCTCTTTCCTTGTTCTTGTGCACAGTCTCTGTTTTTCT
Organism: Dicrurus megarhynchus; assembly: GCA_013399195.1. Classification (NCBI taxonomy): domain Eukaryota; kingdom Metazoa; phylum Chordata; class Aves; order Passeriformes; family Dicruridae; genus Dicrurus; species Dicrurus megarhynchus. The sequence goes on along the minus strand of VXAD01005109.1, from coordinate 105,112 downwards.
GCACTGGTAAAGTTTTAAAATTCTGTCTAACTTTGCAGTAGATAAAGGATACAGATAAGGTTTTTTAGGGTTTCTCCTCTAAAAATAAGCTAAAGACAACATAGCACCACTAGACAGGAATGTTAAGTATGACCAGCCTAATGTAAAATAAATGCTTAGCACTTTATTCTGCAATAGTTGCAACTGAATAGGTAAGCAAACAAATAAATTTGAAGGTAGTACATTTCTGCTGATAAATAACTTTGCTCTGTGATTGGTTTATGTAAGTTTTCCTTCCTTACTAGGTTATTGATAAAGTCTTAAAAGCTTACAGATTATGTTTATCAAATTTCAAAAAAGCAACAAACAACTCAGTTTCATAGATAATGTTTTTGTGTTAAATGCTCAAAACTTTTACTTCAAAAATATTTTCAGGCTGTAACACTTGACCCAAATTTTTTGGATGCTTACATCAATCTGGGAAATGTTCTGAAGGAGGCAAGGATATTTGACAGGTAAGCAGATCAATACTGTTGCTCTCTGTGGCTTGTCAGATGTATCAAGATACAGATTATGTTCCTTCTGTAAAGTGTCTATAGGCAGGGGTAGCAAAGCCCAGCTGTCAGCTGAGCAAGCAAGTGGCTTTGAAGTGCAGACAGACCAGGCTATTGGTCTATTTAAATAAAAATAAAAAATGTCAGTGAAATGTATTCTTTCACATTGCTTTCTTGTACTCAATGCATTGTCAAGGATGAGAGTTTCTGATGAAAATAGATGTGAAATTAAGGCTGGGGAGGGTGAAAATAAGATGCATGAGAAAGGCCTGAATGCGTGAATTCTCTGTTTTCATTTTGTGATTCAGAACATAATTTGCAAGTGTGTGTCTTCTAAAATTTTCCTTCTGTGTGAGACAAACTGAAATGCTGGAATTCAGCTAAGCATCTGATTGAATATTCTGTATTTGTGACATGTCTGCCTCATGTTATTGCCTTGGGTTGCAATAGTGCTGCTGTCTTGTTGAGCTGACCTGTTCTGAGATCTCTAATCTGATACGTGAATCTTTTGTTTCTGGGAAAAGATCCAGGCTGTGTTGTTTATATGCAATGTACCATATTGCATCTGTTAATTGGTGTATAATTTCTGATAGCTGTGGTTTGTGGCCCCAAATTTAATAAAAGCTTGCAAGGAACAGGTTAATTATCTGCATTGCACACAGTCTAAATGATTCAGCGGTATCTGATTTAACCATGAATAAGTGGACCAAACAGAGGCGTGTTTTTTCATAATTTCAGGTTTTGCATCACCTTTTAAACATTTACTTATGATGTATGTTGTTAATGATTTTCCTAGAAACTGGATTTGAATGCATCAGCCATTTATATAGTGCTATAGGAGCATATAGTTAAAGATTTCACTTTTGAACAAAGTGATAATTGAAGTCTTAAGTAAATCATGGTAGGTTACTGGAGAGAATAAAGACATAAGATGATACCGTTTATCTTGTTAAAGTGGAATAATAAACTGGCAAAAAAATGGAGTAAGGAAAAAAAGGTGTTTTTCCTAGTAATGAAGAGTGTTTAAAAAAAGTAGCTGAAAGCTTTGCTTGTTTTCCAGCAGACTTAATGTTGCTCACTAAACACTGTACCAAGGTAAATAATTCCTGCTCTCTGGAGGATTGTTTACCTTCTCTTTTTTTTTTTTCCTTTGTTTTGTTACAGAGCTGTGGCAGCTTATCTGCGAGCCTTGAGTTTGAGCCCAAATCACGCAGTTGTGCACGGCAACCTTGCCTGTGTGTACTATGAGCAGGGCCTGATAGACCTGGCCATAGACACCTACAGGAGGGCCATTGAGCTCCAGCCCCACTTCCCTGACGCCTACTGCAACTTGGCCAATGCCTTGAAGGAGAAAGGCAGTGTAAGGAGCACTTCTTAGAATTGCACTGAATGCTTTTTTAATACCAACTGTTGCCAGTTTTGTTAAGATGGATGTTAACCTCACTTACTTGAAAGTGAGAATAATTCAGGAAATCTCCATCTTGAACCTTTTAAAAAGTGATTGTATAATGACTTCTCATAAACAGTGCTTTTACAATAAATGTTACTATATTAACAGTGCCCCTTTTTTTCAAGGTGGTAGAAGCAGAAGAATGCTACAACACAGCCCTTCGACTTTGTCCCACTCATGCAGATTCCCTCAACAATCTGGCAAACATCAAGCGGGAGCAGGGCAATATTGAGGAAGCTGTCCGTCTTTATCGGAAGGCTCTTGAGGTACAGTTGAGTGGGAGGGAGAGGTGGGTTCAGGTTGGGAATTTGTAATAGGACATAGGTTTTTTCCCTCCCTTTAAAAAAAAAAAGTAAGAAAATACAGTAATAAATGCACAAGTATTTTTGCTATGGTCTGCTTGTGACGTTTGAGACAGAGTCAATTTCTTTTTCTTCCAGGTGTTTCCAGAGTTTGCTGCAGCACATTCAAACTTAGCAAGTGTTCTGCAACAGCAGGGAAAGTTACAGGAAGCTCTGATGCATTACAAAGAGGCTATTAGGTAAATGGATACTCTCTGTAAGAGTCCCAGCCTTTCCTAACGGGAAAGTGCCTAGATTTGTACAGAAGGTGACTTAGTTGTGTGTTTTAATTTGCATAGTTGGTCTTCAAATGGAAAAGTCTGGGTATGAGTATGTTTTCTTGCTGGAGGAGGATCTTTCTTGTTCGTGACATACTATCTTTATTTTTCAGAATCAGCCCCACATTTGCAGATGCTTATTCTAATATGGGAAACACTTTGAAGGAGATGCAGGATGTTCAAGGAGCTCTGCAGTGCTACACCCGTGCCATTCAGATAAACCCAGCTTTTGCTGATGCCCACAGCAATCTGGCCTCTATTCACAAGGTAGCACATGCAAATGATTCACTCTTAGAAGAGTGTGGTGGGGCACTGTGAGTAGTTACCCTGAGGATATTTTTACCTGCTGACTCATTTCTGTGTCTTCACAGGATTCAGGGAATATACCAGAAGCCATTGCCTCTTACCGTACTGCTCTGAAACTGAAACCTGATTTCCCAGATGCCTATTGCAACTTGGCCCACTGTTTGCAGGTGAGGAAGATGAGGCTTTGATTGTAATTCTTAGGATTCCTCTGCAGCAGATTACTAATTTAAATGTAAAGAGTTAGATTTAAATCAGAAGGTAAGATTATACAGTCATCAACAGTAATTATGGAAGTTCTCACTTCCATTTTTGGAGGAAACATTAATCTCAACCTGTGAAATAACTGATACAGGTGAAAGGAATCTGTTGTCCTAATCTTTGTTTTTCCTTTTTTTTTAGATTGTCTGTGACTGGACAGACTATGATGAAAGGATGAAGAAGCTGGTTAGCATTGTAGCTGATCAGCTGGAGAAAAACAGACTGCCTTCTGTACACCCACATCATAGCATGCTGTATCCCCTTTCTCACAGTTTTAGGAAGGCAATTGCTGAGAGACATGGAAATCTCTGTTTGGACAAGGTAGGAAGTTGTATACAGGCCAGTTGTGATTGAAATTTTTTGGGGCTTTGCCTGTTCTTCTCAAAATCGAGTAGTCAGATTGTTAGCATTAGCCTTTGTAAGCTTTCTGAGTCACTGACACGTGAAGATAGGGTGTAATGTTCATAGCTGATAGTGCTTGTGAGTTTTGAGACAGACTCCTTGTGCAGGTTGCCAGTTATAATTGAAAATGTGCTGTCAGCTGGTGGCAGGGTCTGATAAACTAATGGAAGATAACACTTGGTCAAAGTGACTTGTCTTAGTAGCCTGGTAATCCTGTCAGAGATAGTGGTTACAAGCTGATGCCTGGGGAAGATGGAGAGCAAAGAACAGAACAAATGCTGTGGTGCATCACAGCAGTACTGTTCTGGTCACAAGGGGCATGTGGTTTGAGAAGTTCCTGAGGATTGTGGTGTGGTATCAGTATATTTAATGATCAGGGGTGGAATACTGAAACTGTTAGAAAAGCAGAAATGCAGTAGCAATGTCTGTATTTGTCTGAGAGCAGAGACATCACATCTTGTGACACAGTGTGTGGGCACTGCACTTGGCTGCAGTGGAATACACAGAATGCAGGTTTGGAAAAACATATGTCCATGACTGCTTGCTTGAATGTGGGATAAGGTTAATTTTGCAAACTCCTAGGAGGTTTTTGTCCCTTTGTTTAGATTTTAGTTCCTGAGTTTGTAAACACTCGTGTGTTTTCTTGGCAGATTAATGTTCTTCACAAGCCACCATATGAGCATCCCAAGGATCTGAAGGCCAGTGAAGGTCGACTTCGTATTGGCTATGTGAGCTCTGATTTTGGAAACCATCCAACCTCACACCTAATGCAGTCAATTCCAGGCATGCATAACCCAGACAAATTCGAGGTAAAAATATAAATGGCATACTTAAAGCTTTAAATATAGCTGTAAGTGGCACTTTTTCTTGGTGCAAGCAATTAAACAAGGAAAGAGCAAATTTTTGCTTCTTGGGATTGTTTTTTTATGGGTTGAAGAGTTCTTCAGCCCGAGTCATCCTCCTTTACCAATATGAAGTGTTGTTTTCAGATACACTTTCAGTTTCCTAATTGGGAGAACTAGTCACTGTTAAAAAGCTTCCCTGAGGCTGACCTTGTTTGTTCAGCCTGATTCATAGTTGTGATTCTCACTAATTACAGAGGTGACTTGTAGAAGGCATTCTTAGAGAATTGAATTCTTATGCAAATCTTCTGTTAAATTACTTTGCCTTGTTCTGATGAGAACGTTGGATATATGTCTGTGCGGTATGCAGTGCCATACTCTTGGCACCAGAAGTAGGCCTGGTTCAAATGTGACAAAAAATGGCCCAGTGCCTCTTTTTTTACTTGTTTCTCAACTGGTAAATGCCACATAAATTAATATGATTTGTGTAAAACTAGATGTAATTTAAAATTGCAATATAGCACAGTTGTTTTATGGGCAAGTTGTCACAGATACTCAATTTTTGGTGCCTCGTATTCTAGGTATTCTGTTATGCCCTGAGTCCTGATGATGGGACAAACTTCCGTGTAAAAGTGATGGCTGAAGCAAATCATTTCATTGACTTATCTCAGGTGAGCTTGTTTTATGCTTTGACCTTTTAGCAAACCTAAATTTTTGTAAATGAAGAAAGAGATGAGCCTGTAGTTTGAGATTCTTACTTACAATAGTTTCTTGAATTAGGCTGATGTTAGTCTTGAGAATTTTGAAATTTGTAGATGTATTGATGTTAGGCCTTACCTGGGATGTGGTGGTTATCTTGTGATCTCTGATAATTAAAAAGTAACATTATCATTATTTAATAACTGTCACATTAGATCTCAAGATGAGTCGTACTTAAATGTCATGGAGAAATCAAGATGTCACAACTGCAACATTTAGGCTTGCATTATGTTCAGTGTGAAAACTGATCAGGATTTCAGTATAAACAGAAGTCAAGGCAAAACCCTGTAGAGTAGTTAATTGGCTTATTCTTGATCTTCAGTTTGATCTTCTGTACTGCCTTAGTTTGTGATGTGCCACTTGACCCATGTGAGCTTTGATTACTAATTAGCCTTAGAGGAGTGGGTGTGGGGGAGGCTCTTCTGGTTTGTATAACCTCAATTTCTAGCCTTTAACTTTTGTTTTACTGCTACATTGAGAACTTACACTTATGTAAAACTAGGAATAACAAGATTTAAGTCTCACTTAAATTAAATTACGCAGTTGGCATCAATCCATTGTTACACTGATGACTAACCACGTTTATTACTGGAAGACTGAAAACACAAAGAAGTTATATTTATGTATTTATTTATTCTTAGATACCATGTAATGGAAAAGCAGCAGACCGCATCCATCAGGACGGGATTCACATTCTCATTAATATGAATGGCTACACCAAAGGAGCCCGAAATGAATTGTTTGCCCTGAGACCAGCACCTATTCAGGTAACCATGTCAGAGGGCTCTTAGTAAGCCAGAATCAATGTCAGAGTTTTTTGGGGGGATTTGTTGACTAAAGATTTTCTAAAATGCCTATGGAAAGAGAAAGACAGGAACCATAATCAGAGTCAGTCTAGACTACAGGAGTTGTCTCAGCTCAGAGAAGCTTGTTAGTGTTCTGGCTTAAAGCTGCACATAGTGGGGAAAATTTGCTTGAAACATCAATTTTAGGGTATCTTTGAGCTGTTCACTGTCTTGGTAGTGAGAGTTTGGAGCTAGGGGTTGATCTTCAGTTGGTAAAGCAGAAGAAGGAACCTGAACCTGTATGTGGCAAATGTAACTTAAAATTCATTGATTTTTAACTTCTTTATTTTTGCAATGCACATGGAACCGAAGCCTTGCTTTCTTGTTTTTTAGGCAATGTGGCTAGGGTATCCTGGAACCAGTGGGGCATTGTTCATGGATTATATCATCACAGATAAAGAAACTTCCCCAGTTGAGGTGGCTGAGCAGTATTCAGAGAAATTAGCTTACATGCCAAACACTTTCTTTATCGGAGACCACGCCAACATGTTCCCCCATCTGAAGGTACGTTGGAAGATAGGGCAAGAAAAGTAGGTGTTTTCCATAGATGTCTTTATGAAGTGGCACTTAGTATAGTATTGGTAAGTGATCTTGTAACTTCTTGAAATCATTTTTTTTGACAGAAAAAAGCAGTCATTGATTTCAAGTCCAATGGTCACATTTACGATAACAGGATTGTTTTGAATGGCATTGACCTGAAGGCATTCCTTGACAGCCTTCCTGATGTCAAGATTGTTAAGGTGAGAGCTGCTCTTGTCTGTGTACAGTCCTGGGGACTGAAGGTAGCACTCCCTCTGATCCCTGTGTGATTTATCTCAGATGAAGTGTCCCGACAGTTGTGACAATGCCGATGGCAATGCCGCCCTCAGCATGCCAGTCATCCCTATGAACACCATTGCAGAGGCTGTGATTGAGATGATTAATCGTGGACAAATTCAGATTACTATCAATGGATTCAACATCAGTAATGGATTAGCAACTACTCAGGTGAGGCACTTCAGGACACTGTTCTCTTGGGCTTTATGTTATATATGTATGTTTTAACATAACGAAGAAAAGGCTCCAAGCAAATATGTTTTCTGTCATGTTGATTTGTTTAGTTGTCATACTGAAGGAAGCTCATTATAAGCCACAGATGTACTGGAAGATGATCTTCCTCCCCAAAGATAGAGGAATTGTATCTAGAGGTATCTAAAGTCCAAAGAAATTCATTCTTTTTGCATAAAGAAGACATTTGTTTGTTCTGAATTCGAAGGCAAGATTTCCTTATTGCCTGCAGTCTACTGAGATTTGTGACCTGTTACTCAGTGTCAGTTGTGTTTTTCTGTTGGAAAAAAAATTGCTGAGTAATAGAATAGAGGCAAAGTTACTCCACTGTATTTCAACATTTATTCATCTCCTTACATCTCTCAGAATTATGCATTGTATTACCACCTCTCAGGGCTTAACAGTTCATGGGATTTTAGTGACAGTTACTGGTGTTGTTTAACTCTTCTTCCACTGCAGAATAGTTTTTCCCTTTTAGAAATGCCATATTCCGACACTGGCATAACTCATTATCTTGTGAATTTTAATCAGTTTACAGTCCCTCGGGAACCTCTTTTACGTCATTTTGATATCTTTTATTGCCACTGCTCTCTTCATAATCTCATACCTTGTTTTATTTTTGAGTTCTTTCGTTCACAACTGAGACTTTTCTTTGAGTTGATAATAGTTTCTCTTAGTTTTGTCCGTAAGGCTATTTTTTTCTGAAGTTGTCATCTGAGAATCATAGAGAATTCTTCTCTTAACACTTCACCGCTGAGATCACTCTTAAGCTCTGTCTGTGCACTTCTAAAACAGGATTTCTATCTTTCAGTGACACTAATACAGCACTTCTTTGTGCTGAGATCAGCTACTTTTGGGCATAGGTCGACAAGAACTGAGCATTGTGTTTTTTGAGGTCCCAGTGACCTGAATAAGTAGCAGGTTTACCAACTTCTTTTGAGCTGTTGTGCATCTTCTAATAGTCAGTGACAGTGAGTCATTGTCATTCACATCAACTGTGTTGTCAGCGGCTGGCTGCAGTGCCACTGTCTGAATTTTAAATATATATGTATGTAAAAATACATATATAAGGAAGAAGGCTCTAAGTAGCTGTGTTGCTTTCTCTGTTTAGTTTTGATCCCATCGTTGCATGTCATCATTAAAAAAAAATTTAAAAATCCTGCTTCCATTTTACTAAAACTCAGGACTCTTGCATGGTATCTTGATTATCCTGACTTCATCCTCTGCTGCTTTTTATTAGCATATTCTTATTCTTTGGGAATGCTTTAAGATCCATTTTTTTAGAAAGTTTGTCATTAATTCTTCTAAGCTAATTTTCAGCATTTTCATTATTTTCTTTGTCTACTGGTTCCTTACAGTCTTACCAGTTACATATGAGTCTGCATCTACTGATTATCTGTTCTGCGCTTACTGTATTCTATCTTAAAAAAGAAAAGCACACACAAAAAACCCACCCAAAAATAAGCCACAAAAATCCAAACAAACCAAACCCCATCTTTGCTTTCTAAATACCTTTTTATTCTGTCTTTCAGTTTTAGTTTTATTTTTGGTCTCAAGGAAATTAAGTGACCTTAAGGAGGATAGGATTCCATGTGTAATGCCTCTTTATATGATTCTTCTTTCCAATTATTCCAGTTACTTGGAATTTCGGGGAGATATAGGAAGGGCATGAAAATGCCCAGTGTTTTTTGCCTTGGTGGTTGCAACATTGTGGCATCCACAAGCGTGTACACATACCAGTTAAATTCTTGCGGTGGGTAAGTAGACAATTTTGTTTTGTATCATAAAACCAAAGATATGCTTACAGTAATTTGTTATGCTAACAAATATGTCTCAGGACATTTCCACAGGGCATAGTCTTGTTTCCTGCAGTTTCAGTGTTTCAGTAGCTTTTTTTTTTTCCCTTTAGATTAACAACAAAGCAGCAACTGGTGAAGAAGTTCCACGGACTATAATTGTTACTACCCGTTCTCAGTACGGCTTACCAGAGGATGCTGTTGTGTACTGTAACTTCAATCAGCTGTATAAGATTGATCCTTCCACCTTGCAGATGTGGGCTAATGTGAGTATCTGTATCCAGTAGGAAATCTAAGGTCAGACTTCTGGCATAGCTGTTCAGGTTAGTAGAAACTTCATGCAAGTTAAGTTTTAACTTCTCTGTGAAAACGTTGACCTTGAGCCATTTTAATCCTTACAGTGCTCATGTTCAAGGGCTTAGTGGTAGACTATAGAGGGTTTTAGATGTATTTCAAATGATATCTGTGTATCTAGCCAGTGAAAGTTTATGGACAGCCTAAGTATTCTGGTTCTCCATTGTGAAATAATTTTGGATTTCCTTAGTCTCTGGAATCGAGTTATAACTGGTCTTGGCAGTTGATAGATTGATACATCTGAGTGGAGAGCGTCTGTATCAGGTTCCAGCTTACAGTGTATTGCTGAGAGCTGCTTGGGGGTAATTTTTTATATTCCATAATATGGGCCTATAAACAAATGAGACCGTTAATTTCAAGACTTACTCTCTTAAGAACTGCTCTGTGAACTGTTGCTCAGAGTTGCTGTCTCTTTCAGTGGGATTAGAAATGCAATCCTGGTGATCCCATTCATAATGATGATCTGTTTGATTTCTGCTCTATACCTCAAAGTACTAAATGATGATGCTTTCCAGTTCATTTTAGTACGTGGCAATTTCTTGTTCAGAAAAGTAAATGTTCCTCTCTGAACTTTCTGTATTTGCTTTTTTATTTTTGTTACAGATCCTAAAAAGAGTTCCCAACAGTGTGCTGTGGCTGCTACGTTTCCCAGCTGTGGGAGAGCCCAATATCCAGCAGTACGCACAGAACTTGGGTCTTGCCCAAAACCGAATCATCTTTTCACCTGTGGCCCCCAAAGAAGAGCATGTGAGGAGAGGGCAGTTGGCTGATGTTTGTCTGGACACTCCACTTTGCAATGGGCACACAACTGGCATGGACGTGCTCTGGGCTGGGACACCAATGGTCACTATGCCAGGTAATGCAGCAGGGAACCTACATTGAGCACATGGGTTGGAATGTTAGTAATTTTTTAGTAACAGCAAACACATCAAACTTTGCTCCTTGTGGAGGGCAGAAGGAAAGTAACTCCTAGTGTGTGATAAGTTTCTTGATAAACTCATTCCTGGTTGTTTTTGTTGGCTTTGATTTGCCTTATATTTTCTTTTCTTCAGGCGAGACTCTTGCCTCACGAGTTGCTGCCTCACAGCTCACTTGCCTGGGTTGTCTTGAGCTCATTGCAAAAAGCAGACAGGAGTATGAGGATATTGCTGTGAAACTGGGAACTGACCTGGAATAGTAAGCAAACTTGGACTGTGTAATGCGGGAACATCAAAAATGCAGAGTACTGTATTTGGGCACAGTGCTGAGACATCAGTAGTTTTAATCCTGCAGATACTTTATATTTAAAATAGCTGGGCAGTCCTCTTCCAGAGGTGTCTTGTGTTGCAGTTAATTCAGCTTCTGCTTTTATGGTAACTTAGCAGCACTCCCAATTGAATAACAATTCTGAAGAAACTGCTTGTGTGCAAAAGTGCAATATAGTTCCCATTTTGTTCTTTTTAAATTGAAGATTAAGCAGTTTGTCACTTCAAGTTACAATCATGCTGTGAAGTGTTACTGCACTACAGATAATGCAGCAAGTTAATGTTGCAGCTCTTCTGAATTGAAGTGGTCATACTGGTCTGTATCAGAAATGATGAGATAGAACAGGAATTTGGTGGAGGTGGGGGGAGCAGGTGTTTTTGAAACAGTTGTACAGGCAGTTCTGGGTTAGCTGAAAACAGCAGGTTTCAAAGGTAAACAGTATTACGTAGTGTTCGGAGTGTCTCATGACTGCTTGAACTCTCTTTTGTAGCCTGAAAAAAATCCGTGGCAAAGTCTGGAAGCAGAGAATATCCAGCCCTTTGTTCAACACGAAGCAGTACACGATGGACCTGGAGCGGCTGTACCTCCAGATGTGGGATCACTATGCTGCGGGCAACAAACCGGACCACATGATCAAACCAGTGGAGGCCAGCGAGTCTGCATGAAGAGAGACTGGGTGTGCCCACCAGGAACTCTCCAGGAACTGAGCCTCTCCAACACTTGTGCAGAGATGATGAGCTAAAAACTGTGCATTTCTACTTAATCTGCCTGGTACTCTGTGGCTGAAGTAATACATGATGGTGATTAAAGCACAGCCAGACTTATTTCTTGCATGATAGGGAAAGACTCAATAGAGCCTGGGATCCTTTTATTCCATGAGGAATTCGAATGGGATTGAGCCGTGTACATGTGAGCCTGTGTGTATGAGTGACAAAGTGGTTGCTGGGGGAAGTTTGAACTGCCCAACCAATTTATGATATCATGGATTGACTTAATCTTCCTGCAAACCTCTCTCCTTTAATGTGGATTGGGAATTGGAGCATTTTAACATTTGATTTTGGGTACTCCTGTTGGTATATATGTGGTTCTCCCATGACAAGATTTCCAGCTAGCGAGTTGCTCCCTGTGTTAATTTCTAAACTGCGTGGACTGAAAGGGCATATGTGCTGGTGTAGTCTTTTTTTATAGGTTTTATAAACCACTTGAGCCTATATCAGCCTTTTAATGTTTGACCTCTGTTTTGGAGCTCTCTGTAATGTGTTGGTTAAGATAAGGACTTCTGTTTGTTTTGTTTTGTTTTGTTTTTTAAGCTTCTCCAATAACTGAGCTAATTGGCTTCATGATGGCAGCTCCTATTCTGTTGAAAAACCAAATTTGATTTGAAATTAATCCTCCCCACAAGTGTTTGAGATAAACACAAACTGGTGCCAAATACAGATCTTTCAGGAATGATTGTTAATTATGTATAGGGATGCAGTCCTAGGTACTGTAGCAAAGACTTTAAAAAAAAAAATAAAGCTTTGGTTTGCCAGTTTGACTCATTTGACCGCTGTTTCACGTTTTGTGCTGCTGTCAGAAAAAAACCAACCTTGCTGGCCTTTCCTCTTCATTAGTGTAACGTTTTGAGCAGCTATTTGGGCAGAAATGGGTATTTTCGGCTGGAATAAGCGGTGGCGGCTTTCCGCGCTGCCGGCGCCGCCCGTGTGCGCATGCGCNCGGGGCGGCAGGTGAGGGGGCGCCGGGGGAAACAGCGCCCCAGCCCGTGTGTGCTGACGTATTTTTATTAAATTATTTGATTATATAGAGAGTTTTTTTATCTAATACACACGCACACATGTATATAATACTTGTGTGAATATATATAACTGCATAATGTATGCTACGTTATCGGTAGTATATATAATATATATGTATATTGATTTATAGTTTTAGATTACGCCCTCATTTGTTTTATGGTAATTGGTAGGTATCAGCGTGTTTCAGAATTCTAGTCTTTAATGTTTAAATGACGTCCATTTAAAAAAGCTGTCTTCCTGGCTTTTTAAGCAGCTGCATAACGTATTTTTGAAGTTGTTAATGTTTGGTTCATGTTCTCATAAAATGAAATAACTTGGTAAGGATATTGTGGGCTGCCTCTACATTTGCATGGACATAGCAGTCCAGGTGGTAATGCCTCCATTCTGCCTCTTGAAATAGCTTTATGGCAGCTGCTGCGTTCTGCTAAATATTCATGGCAGCTATATTAAAGTGCACTTTATGCAAAAGCACCTTCTTACTCACTGGTGCATGGTTTGAGATTTCAGGCTTACTATAACGCACTTCCCTACCAGATCATCGACCATGTGTAAGATAAGAAATGAGCTTTTTATAAAGAGTTAAAATAGCTCAGCCTATTTGGGACTTTCAGTGTTTTTCCCAGTGCATGTTTGGTTCTTGGTGTTCGCAGCAGTGAAGATGCAGATCCTGTTGTGACCAAAGTTCTGCATTTCATTTTTACAGCAATGCCCTGTACTTGTCTTCCAGCAGTGACGATGAATTTGAAATGTGTAAGTAATGACACATTAGTTTGTGTTATGAAGGAGTATGAAAAGGATGCATTTCTCTCTAATTATGGTGAAGCGTCTTTACACTTTATTTTCTTTCACTGCTTGTGTTGCAAAGTAGTTCTCTCCTTGCAGTGCAGTCTTGGTGTCTATGCCACAGGGACTATTCTTGAATTGTCTCAGTTTTCACTCTTTGTGCCTTGCATTATATTTTTCTTGTTGTCTCTGTTTTGTCTGTTCCCTGTCACTCACTTGCTTCATTCTTAGTCTCCAGAGACTAGAAGGCTGCTGCCAGCTTTGAGGAATTGAGAGCTTGAATTATATGTAAATATAACTTAAGTTTGTTTTTTGAAAATACTGTAGACCAAATTTTTAATAGTTGCAAACTTAAAAATGCGTAACAAGAGAAATAGAGCCTTGTTCTTAATTAATCTTCTTTTGTTTCAGTTTTAGCTAAAATGAAAACTCCCAAATCTGTTTCTAAAAAGGCAGATGCAAGGTGGGTGCTGTCATTAATGAATTTTCTCTGTTCATATTTTAGTTTTCTGTATCATATTTCTGATCAGAATATAGAAAAACAATCTAAAGTTGTATTGATTCATTGGCCTGTATAGGAGAGAGTGCAGACAGAACTGTTACATCTTCAGTCATGTTCAGGGCAGATGTAAAATGGGGTATTTGGAGGTGCACATGCTCTTGTCATTCCTATTCATGGATGCAGTTGGTGACATTTGCCGAGAGCAGCTGATAATGTTATATTGGGTGGCTTTTTTTGGATTGCTGTTTTAGGAAGGCAAACTTACTGCTCTATTTTTCTGCTTACTCCTACCTTTATTCCACTCAATTTGCCTTTTTTTTTTTACAGTTTGAAAGGCTTCATTGATGACTCGGATGATTTCTTCTTGGACTTGAAAGTGAAAAAGAGCACAACAAAGAGTGGTAGGCAATCATGCAACAGCAAATATGAAGCAGACATTTTAATGAGTGGGAAGGTAGCATTCATTGCTGAGCTCATGAAGTTTTGGGAGAACTGACCCCTGCTTGAGAAGGGTAGGATCTCTTCCATCTGGTGTGAATGTCAGCCTTGAAATGTGTGTGCCAGATGCAGACTGGAAAAAGCTGATGGAAAGGTGTCTGGAGGGGAAATGGGTGTTTCAAAGTGGACCAGAAGCATTTTAAAAAAAAAAAAAAAAAGTCACCTATAGATCTGACATGATCCCTTGATTTTTGTGGGACAAATCTCAGGGGTCGGAAGCAATGTTTGTTGGCAAGCTACTTTCAGTGATTTTTCATGTAGTTAGATGGTAAATGGGCAGGGCATAATACCTTGCTGTTCTTTGTGTTTTCCTATCTTTTAAGGGATTTTTTTTGTGTTAAGACAAAGGCAGGTCTCCTAAATGCAACTCCCAAAACTTTAAGGTCTTTATTTTGAATTGCAGCACAGAAAGATCTTCAGACCCCGAAAAAGCTGATGACTCCTGGAAAGAGAAACACTTGCTGCCAAGAGTTGCAGTATCCAGACACTTCAAGTGACACTGAAGACTCTGTCTTTGTAGAAAGTCCATGGCATAACCACCAAAAAGAGGGAGTGAAAGACTTGAAAGAGAGTCAGAAGTGCATAAATCTTTCGCCTCCACAAAATCAGAAAGAGTCGGTTTTCAAAGGCAGTCCAGATTTACTTGTTAGAAGGAAAGAAAGAAGCCGTGAAAATACAGAAAACAAATTGCCAAGTGTAGCCCTAGGACACAGTACAGGGGTGGAATCAGATAGCTCAGATGACAGTTTTGGATCTTTAATGGAACGGATAAAGAAGCGAAGTCTGCCCCGAAAACCAGTCTTAAGCACAAGTAAAACTGTCTATCAGCCAAGCACAACAGGTGAGCAGTCCTTAGCTAACTTGCAGAGGTGATTGCTTGGTTCTTTCCATTTGTGTGGCATGGACCTCTTAGGTGCAGCCCAGCACCTTGCAAAGGATTTTGGTGCAATCAAAAATTACTCCTGTGAGCATTCAGAAAAGTCAGCTTGTGCTATCAAGATGTAAGTTTTTTAGTATTCTTGTTTTTTATCATTGTAGGTGCTTTTTGGTTTTAAAATTATTCTGAAAGCAAATCTAACTGGTGGTTTCTAATGATTCTGTGATTTTTCTTTTAATGTATGCTGTGTAATCCTGTGACTCTTCCTGTTGAACTAGAAAACATCAAGCCACCCTGCAAAGATGCACAGCCTGTGGAAGGGGAGGGAGTCAAGACACTAAAGCCAAAATCCATTTCACTTCAAGGAACACCTTCCATGAAAACAACTCCTGTGAGAATTCCTGGGAGTGAATCAGTCAGTTGCTCACAGTCAGCAAAGACAGAGAAAAGGTGAGTGTTTCTCCATTGTTCCTGTGTTCTAAGACACTTATAGATGGACAAAGAGATGCTAAGCATTTTGCCTAGGATGATGTGATTCCTCTGCTACCTAGAAACTTCTACTAATTCAGCATTTGTTAATGGTTGAGTAGCTGGAAAGCAGTTTTCAGTCTCCAGTATGACAGGGAGAATATAAACTGATCTATGCCTAAAGGAATTGATGACAAATAAATCTGACAAATGTCAAGTCTTCTTTACAAATGTTATCTCTCTTGCTATTCCTTGTCTCGGTACAGCATGCTTCTAACGTGTGCTGGCTCTATGGGTTGTATATATCCAGCTGCTTACCTCTGAAAAGGTATCAAAACTGATCTCTTAGTAATTCATACCTTTTAACAAGATATCGTGGTTTGACACGTGTACTGATTTTTTTTTTTACTTGTATCATTATGACTTTGAGAATTCATGTGTCTTTTTCTACATGTGGATGCAGCTTAGGCTTTTCAGAAGAATGCATTTTTCATTTCTAATTGCTGCCCTTATTTTGCCTTTTAGCCACGTCCTGTTTCCTTTAGTCATTTTATAATGGTGTACACAATACCACACCTTTAAATGATATCTTCAAAGGTGAGACTTTGTCAGAATGCTGCAGCATTTGAGTTAGCAATCCTGGTGGAGTATCTACTTCCCCTGAAAGGATTCCTGAGCATTCCTGGACCATCTCTGTCTGTTTCTGAAAAGACTTCTTTATTGTGATGATCATGTTAGGGCTGTTGATATATTGATTAAATTATGGTATAGTTGTGGCTCACTGTGTCACAAAGCCTGAGCCACCCTCTTTTCCTACTAAGGAGTCCTCATAACCTAATTTTGTGAATTAATGAAGTAACTGCAGGACTGTTGCAACAGCTCTGCCCCTTCATGCTCTCGAAGGGGTAAGAGGACAGTAGTGGGCCTCATGAGGGCAAGCAGGTGGAAAGAGTCATGAGAGGTTTATGCCACTTGAAACATCCCTGAGATCTTTATTGGCTCTCAAGTGGCCATTATTTTTCCATGTATTTTTCCATATCTCTCTGTACTTCAGTAAACGCCTTAATGGCTTTTCTTTCAGGCTCAGGGTATGCTCAGTGCCTGATTGTTTCTTGCAAGATCTTTCAAATCCAGCTTCCCACTATGTGAAGTATTTCAAGAAAAATAAAGAGGAACTGGCCCAGAAGCTCTACAGGCTCTTTAATAGTACCATCTTTGAGCAAAAGGTTGGTTTCAAAACAAGAATTACCATTCTAAAACACTCATTAATGTGTTGCTCCTCACTTTTTGATGTGAATGCTCTTTATCCTCTTCAGTTTGCAGAAGTTAAGCTTTATAGCAATGGCTTATGTGAATTAGTCCAAGCAATTTCTTTGAAAGGGGTTTGTTACCACCGTGATGCAGCAGTTTTGGCTTTGCTTTCCCAGCTGTAATAGAAATGCTGCACGTAATCTTTGTTCCTTCCTATTGCATGTTCATGTCTGCCTTTCTGGAACAGATTAAAAACGTGGTGATCCTTCAAAAAACAGTTTAGTGTGAACATAAAGCTACAAGTTGTGTTTCAAATTTAAGGTTCGGTTTCAGAGAACTGCTATCTTGACCTGGGATCATCATCTGGGTTATTGGGGACCCTCCTCTGGGGAGAAATATCCCTGAAAGGAAGAGTACTGCCCTCAGTAATTCCAATGGGATTTCCCCCAGGAAGGAAGGTGTTTTCATGCAAATGAGAAAATATTGTTGAGCTGACCAAGGACAGGCTGAGGTCATGATTTTACACAAAACTGAGCTGAACAAACTCACTATTGCTGAAGCGAAGTACCTTACTGCCCAGTGCTTCAGCCCTGTACCTGGAGGTACTCAGAGGTAGAATAGAGGAACTAAGGACTTCCTGTCTCATCCTGCATTATGAAACTCCCATTGCTGGTTACAGGAAAACTGATGGAGGGAATAAGAAGCCATGGAGGAGGAGTTGGCATCTTAAGTGTTAAGGGCACCAACAGAGACATCCTGGACTGGCTTTGCAGTAAATACAAGGGGAAGCCAGAGGGCCAGAAGATAAAGAGAGGTAGGAGAGGGCAGATTACATGTGCTGGTTTTTTTTTCAGTTACCAGAGAACATGGTAATAACCTGGAATAAGAAAATGAGAAAAACAGCGGGGTATTGTGTAACGGGGCAGAGGGAAGGCCCTGAGGGGAAGCGTTACGCTCGCATTGAACTCTCTGAGAAAGTCTGTGACTCTGCAGGTAGGTCAAAGAAAGAGTGTGTTGATTATTCTTTGAGGAAGCAAGTTCTAGAGATAAAAACATGAATCTGATGCCTAAGAGATCTGAAACTGGAGCCTGCTTTGAAATTTTATATAATCTTGTATAAATAAATAAATACACGTATGGATTTATCCACATTGCACAGCCCTTTTAAGAGGCTGGGCAAATGTACAAAATTTGACAACAGAGATGTAGTCACACTAACTGCAGTACTCTGTTTATATTTCTGAATGATTTGAAGACCTACAGGCATTGTGTTACTCTAATTCTGTGTTACAATGGCAGTCTAAAATCTGACTTCTTCCATCACAGCTAGCCATCTTGTTGGTAGTATTTAAAGCTGGAATAAAGACAGGTCAGTGCTAAATTAAGTTCTATGATGGGGTACTGTAACTGTTACTTCTCCCTCATCCCCTCCCAGCATGGGAAAATGAATCATAAAATGGTTTGGATTGAAAGGGATCCTAAAGACCATCTTGTACCAACTCCCTGCCGTGGGCAGGGACACCTTCCACTAGACCAGGTTTCTCCAAGCCCTGTCCAACCTGGCCTTGAACACTTCCAGGGATGGGGCAGCTTTACCAACCAGATTAGGTGTGTTGGGAAGTAACTAGGATGCAGATGTAACTAGGGGCTGATCATAAAACTGGAAATGCACAAAGTAAGACCTTGTTTTAGAGCATTTGATCTTATCAAGACATTGGTAGTTCTAACCTCCAAAGTAACTCTTGCATCTTAGTACAGAATGAGAGACAGAGGTCTGAAGCAGTGACCAAAGGGGTGAGCACGTTATTCCCCACACCTGACTGATCTTTGTCTCTGTTATCTTTACCTCAAGATCGCCTTCGGGACACGCTGATCCACGAGGTTTGCCATGCGGCCACCTGGCTCATCAACGGCGTTCGGGACGGACACGGGCAATTCTGGAGATTCTATGCCAACAAATCAGCTGTAATTCATCCAGAACTGCCGGTGGTGACACGGTGCCACAGCTATGAGATTAATTACAAATTCACCTATGAGTGTGTTCGCTGCAAAGCTACGTGAGTAATGTTTTCATCTTGCATATGACTGTGTATTAACTTTGTAACTTGGCGGTTTCCTGTGTCTAGAAATCAGGGGTCTCTGAAACTGTAAAGCAATTTAGATACTCTGATGTTTTCCAGAGCCCACAGAACCTCACTGTGTGAGTCCACATGTTTGTTTCCATGTAGTTTTAGTTCTAGTTCAGAGGTCAGGACAGGCAGAAGTGTTGTCTGAGGACCACTGGTGATGAGGGAGGGTCTTTGGGAAGCAGTAAGAGATACCTACCTAAGCTTTGAAGGAACAAATCCCTGTAAAAACTGGGCACAGAATATTTGACAGTGATTAAATAGTAGAAAAAACTATCAGAGGAAGCTTCCTGGAGTCTGTCCAGATGACTTTAAATTATGACTTTAAATTATGACACAGATGTGAGCAGCACTGTGATGGGAAGGATTGACACTAGGACATGACCTATAATAATGATACCATTTATGGCATTTTTTTACCTCAGGATCATATGTGTGACTCCTAGAAGTACTGGAAAGAAAGACCTGACATACCCTGAAGTGTTTATTAGGACTATGCAGTCAGTAGTTGCTTAGATGCAACTGAGCATTGAGAAGATTTTGTTTAGTGATGACTTTGAGGAGAAACTTCAGGAGGCAGTTGATACGTGAGTTGTGGAGGTATTTGGAAATGTTGTAGCACTTCATACCCTAGGCTGAGAGTAGAACTACAACACGGAGGAAGGAACCAAGATGAAAAAACAGCGGAAAAAGTTCTAGGATAGAGAAGTGTAACACAGATTTTGTTGTACCACTGTGTGATGTACTGTTCTCTAATAATGCCTGAGAAACCTGACCTCAGAAGAGAAAGGAGTTCTGCGGAATCAAAGTCCTTGTGTTTGCCTTTCAGGATCGGGCGGCACTCGCGGTCCCTGGACACGGCGCGGTTCGTGTGCGCCTTCTGCAGGGGGCAGCTGGTCCTCAGGCAGCCCCCGGGCAAGGGGGGTACCCCTGCCAGGACACAGCTCACACCCTTTGCCAAGTATGTGAAGGAAAACTATGGACTTGCTAAGAGAGAGCAGCACGGGCTGAGTCATGCAGAGGTCATGAGGAAACTCAGTGCTGATTTTGCTTTGAAAACCAAACTGGAAGATTCCTTTTAATATCTCAATATACCTCCTTTCTTGGTGCCACTTAAATTTTGTATCAAGAGTAGTAAAAGTTCTGAGCAGCACTTACACACAGCATGTCTTCGGTGACTCCAGTGATTTACTGCTTCATCTGGGCAGCTGCTATGCTGTAGACCCTGTGTGTGTGCTGAAGAACTGCTAGGTGTGCATCTGGCTGAGACTGCCAGAGGCAAGAAAGTTCAGGCCCACCAGCCCAAGTCCTCTGACTCTGTCTGAATGACTCCCAGGCAGGAAAAGAGGCATACCTCAGTTGGGCTTCAATGTGGGTTCAGATATTCTCCCATGTAGAGTTTCCTGAGAGATCCTTGGCTGTTTTTGTTAAAATTAAGTGGTGGGGAGATGGTGCCCTAAATCCATTAACAGAATGTGTGAGTTTCTCCAAAGCCCTTTAGCCCTCAGTAAGATTGAAGCTCTTTGATTGAATTTGAATGTAGTGTACCTCTATCACTGAGATTTCATAGAAACTAAAACAGATGCAGAAAGTCAGGCTGGGGAAAGCAGATTCAATCACTTTCCCCATAGAATGAGGAGGTTTTGTCAATGGCTTAAGTCTTTCATGTAAAATGCAACTGAATGTGTGTTATAGTGTTTGTGTCTTCTGTAAGCAAATTGCTCAGGGGATTAATAATTTTGATAATCAATAAATGCCAATTTGATACTAACTCTTGCAATGAACCAGGCTGCTTTGTTTCAATTTAATCATGGCTGTGTAGAAATACAGAACCCTGACACCAGCCCAGCTCTCCTGGCTGGATAGCCAGGCTGTGGATCAACACAGTCCTTAACATCCTTTTGTCACTGGGATTACAATCCAAGGATCCCCATTCCAGGAGGCCCAGAGCTGCTGGGTCATCTCCCAGGAGCCCTCATCAAGCCTCGGGGCACTGAGGCACCACCCTCCCTTCCCCAGCAAGGATGAAGGTAAGGAGCATTTGAACTAGAAAACAAATAGCAAAAACAACAGCACGAAACCACTGACTGTTCAAAAACTGATTAATTACTGTTCACAGCACTTCCAAGGAAAAAGAAAACAGTAGTGAGCAATATACTTCAAGGAAGTTCTACTCTTAGGGGATTTGCCAGTAGAAATGCAGAAAGATTGAAAAGTCAAGTATGATAAAGCAATGGGGTTATGGGGCTTCCACATCTTGACAGCACTTTACAGCTGCTGATCAATATTGGCTGTCACTGACAGGGAGTGTTGGGAAGCAGTAAGAGATACCTACCTAAGCTTTGAAGGAACAAATCAGCTCTGTTACTTTCATTGTCCCATCCTTTGCTCACATGAGACAGATTCACAAGACAGAACACAGATGAGGATGTACATGATGGGGGATACTGTGAAATGCAACACCAAGAACATTTAAAGGGATTAGTTCAACAGCAGCTATTTTGTTCCAGTCTTAAGAAATTTCTGCAGTTCAGCATGTAAGAATGTCAGGCTTGTGTATCTACCAGCTCTCTGCCCAGCATCTTAATCTTCTTCCCTCTGGAAAGGAAGCACAGTCCTCTCACTGAGCCAGCAGAAATAATTCATTTTGTACAGAACCTCAGTGCTGGGCACACACCAACATTCATGGAGTAAGAGACTACAGGCTGACCAAAAAATGCAGGCACTGGCATTTTGTAGCATTCATTTCATTTCTACTCCCAACAGCTCTAGCTTTGGAATTCTTTATTTGGTTTGATGTATGCTGAACACAGATCCTATGTCAAAGATCTTCAGGTCTGTTCCCAAGCTTCCCTCCCACCTCTTACCTGCCTGGGTCAATGACCAGTGATCCAAAACATTACTAGATATAAGATCATGGTCAACTGAAGCTACTAAGAGAAGGCAGAAGTTGGCAGCATCAGGTATGACAGCAGGGACACACTTTTCCCCTCTAACCCTCCTGTTCCAGGCTCCTGGAATACATGTAAAGCAGTAGGACTTCTGTCAAAATATAGAGGGAGAAACAACATGTTCCCTAAGTGTGTGCTCTCCAAAACAGGAGTCTTCAGGTGCTGCCCAGCCCCACCACTGATCCAGAAGTGCAGCACCTGCAGACACAGCACTGCTTTGCACCAGGCTGGGGCAGGTAGAGTCCTGATCCTGGAGATGTGCTCTTTGCTGCAAGCGGAGAGGCACAGCCAGTACCTTCACTGAGAGGCAATGTAGGGCCACCCTTCAGCCTGGAGTAGTTCTTGAAGATTTTTTCATGTCTCTTTCCTGAAGGGTCTGCATTTCCTCCTCACTCTAAAGCAGCGAGTTCCTCCAGCAGCTGCTCTTTCTCCTGCTGCAGCTCCTGCACGCGCTGTTTGTTCTGTTCCAGTCTGTCCTCCAGCCACTGCAGCAGGGGCCCGCTGATGGCAGACATTTGGCTGCAGAGGTTCTTTGTGAACACTGCAAAGAGCAACAACACATCGTGCCAGGGCAACACACAAAAGACTCAGTGCTACAACACCCCCAAAGCCAAGAGCCAGCCAAGGAAACCTTCCAACATCCTGGCCATGGCAACCACACATCTCCACAGGAAGGTCAGAACCAGCAGCTTGTAATGGAAACACCATTTCAGTCTGAGCCAGGCAGGGATGACGGACCTACACTGAAAATCTGCACACAGCTCATCACTGATGCTAGTTAATTTCTACATTTAGAAGCATCATAGAATGCCTCATTTCCTAAATGTGTGAGAATGGACAGTGGGATAATAAATTTGGAACAGAAGTGGGATTAGGATTCACCCCATCACACTGGCAAAAGGAAAGATGTCACATCCATGTAACACATATAAAGTGCCAGGAGATGGAAGTGGGCACACAGGGCAGCCAGACACTACTTTAACACCCAACAAATCCCAAATCCCCTTTCCTGTTCCAACAGAAAAAATAACCTAAACAAACCAAACCCCAAAACCCCCAACAATCCCAAAGTCTTCTGTAATTTTAACCAATTCTACAAAGCCTGAAGGATACAACATTCATGAATCCCAGGATTAGGGTGTTTTACAGTCTTTGACATTTTCATTTTAAGTATCTAGTTACAATTCTGTTCCTATGTAACAAGATTCCACCCTTTTGATTCTGGGAGCAGCACCCTGGATTGTCACATGCAAAGAATCCTTACCTGAGCCATTATGGATCTTGGTTACAGAGTCAAGATGTGTGAGGCTAAGGGAAGGAAAAGAAAGCAGGTTAGAGACAAGACAGCAGGGAAATGTGTATTAAACCCAGGCAGTAAAACCAGCTGCCCACGAATCACTGAGCAGACCACAGGTACACCTAAACCTCTTCACTTGCTGAAGCTGTGCACGTTCGCAAGGATAACGACCTGTGATCACAAAACCCCAGAATTCTGCTGATAACCCCAGGCTCAGGTTCTACAGACTTTAGTAAGTTCTACAGAGGCACATGAGCTGCTAATCCTTCTTAATTTCTACAGCTTTGCCAAGGCTTTGGTACTTTTAGTACAGCAGCAGCAGAACATGTCAGCAAAGACAGCCTTGGGGAGGGGCAGAGCCCCAGGGCTGTTACCTGTGAATTCTCCTGTAGGCATCCTGCTCTTCTTGGCAAAGGATCTTGGGCAGCTCCACAGCTGATTCCAGACACACTTTCCCAATGGTTTCATGGGGGACAACATGAATGGGAATTTCAATCCTTTCATATCTAAAAGGGTATGAGATATAATTAAAAGCAGCAAACAAAAAAATTACTTCTACAACTTTCCAACAGTCTGTCCAAGGCCTGGCAGTGCTGCACATCCACTTTTGGGAATACATGGCTGAACTGACAGGCAAAGGGAAGCATTTTATATCCACATACTTGCCTTGAATTTTAATGGTAAGGTGCAAACCTGAGGGCTCGACCTCTAGAGCTGGAAGCAAAAACGTGGGGCTGCTACACAACGAATTGCAGCACTAATCCCCACCCTGACCTCAGCAAATCTGAAGGTAATAAATTATCTAGGATAATTAATCACTCCTAATCTTTAGATTCTCTTCCAGCAGCCTGCAGGAGCAGAAGTCAGGAGACCCTGTACAGGCATCTCTGTACATTTACTCCTCACAACTGAGAGGCCACTTATTAGAGACAACTCAGAGAAAGGAGAGACAAGGCAAAATACAACTGGACACAGAATTCTTCTGCTGTACTCACTCTGAGCTCTTCTGGGCCTGAATAGACTGGAAACAGGTATAGAGAATTCTGCCTGTCTAAGAGAGACAGCAGAAAGTCAGATTCCGAAAGCAAAAAACATCTAAAACCACACATTCCTTCAGGAAACAGAATATGCTTTCAAATAGAATTCCAGATGTTTTGCTGTGATTCGCTTGCTGGGGCTGCTTAAAGCATGTATTGATAAACCCTTTAATGATGAAAAACTCTCAAGCAGCAGCTGCCTGCACAGCCTAGACCTGACTGTCAGCTTATCTCACACGACGGCCACACCTCCTGGAGAGGCTGGAGCACAGAGGGGCAGAGCTGTGTGCCGGGCTGGACACCTGAGGGAAGAGCCCTGCCCCATCTCAGTGCACACACTCTGCAGCTGCTGCTGCAGCCCCCCTGGGCAGCCAGGCTGTGCGGCAGCACAGAGGAATCATCACTTGTTCTCCTGTCCTTGGGATCACAATCCGACCACCACCATTCCCACAGTGCTTTCCATGTGCTCCCAGCAGAGCTCTGCCCTTCTTGCAGGCTGCACCCAAGGACTGCAGCTCTGCCCTGATGTTTCTCATGAGCACCTGGAGGGTTTGTTGCCATTTTTAAGTTGCCTACCTTGGTGTTCTTGTCCTCAATGAAGCAGGAAAAGATCAGCCCTACAAACCCTTGGTCCATCATCTGATACATGGCCTGTGTGCGGACATCTGCAGGCACAGAAACGATAGTGAGAGCTGCCCTGCTCACCTGCAGGAGTGGGAAATGATTTGCCATCTTTTAAAGGGTGATCTAAAATTTGGTAACAAATGTCACAAACTTTATGTTTACATCCTTACTCTGGGTGATTAAAGTTTAAATAAAAAACATGATCCAATTTAAAATGTAATTAAATAGCAAATCTCAAAAATAGAAGATGAGCTCACAAAACCAGAAATTATCTCACAGCCAGCCTGGTGCCACAGGTCACCATAAAGTCCAACACATATAAGATACTCATGTACTTCTTTTATGAAAGTTTTCAGCTATGCATTAACACTCACAGATGTCAGAAATCATCACAGCAGACCCAGGATTCCCACAGGTTTTTCTGCTATTCCTCAAGGTCTATTTCATCTATCTGGAAGAACAGCAGTACCAGCAGTAGCTGATCTGTGACTCCTGAGTCATGTCTGAGTCCTTGGAGAGTACACACAGGAATGGGGCTACACTGGCAGGGGCCCCTGAAGCCCACCCAGACAATCTGGCCCTACCAGGGAATGTTTCAGACTCAGAACTGTTTTAATGTGCAGCTCAGTCCAGTGACTGAGCACCAGGATCAGCAGCTGAAGTTCCACCCAGAGCCCAGCTCAGGGCTGCTCTTACCAACGTGTGATGGCCAGACAGTGATGTGGGGGTGGGAGTGGTACCAGCCCACCACCCTCATGGGACGTCCTGTCATTTCAGCCAACCTGTGTGGGAGTCAAGGAGCTTTGGGAATCAAGAGACAAAGAGAAGAGCTGTGTGCACAAGGAAAAACTGCTGTTTTGTAAGTTTCTTATGAGTCAGCAGAATTCCAGATCCCTTTGGAGGGGTGATAAGACACAGTGCAGGGAGCTGATGGGAGCCTCTTCCCCAGCACTATCAGGAGTCACTGCTGCAGAAGCAAACTGGATTCTGTTTGCATGTGGCAACAAACAACATTTCAGCAGCTGTTCAAAGCAGCATCCCCGAGATAGATGCGTAGAGAAGAGGCTCCCCAGTGCAGCACCTGGAGCCTTGCTGACCTTTCATCTTCCACTCAGCCACCCTGCTGAATTGCCACCCTCCTCCACAAACACACTGCGGTTTTACCTGTGACCAAATACAAAACAATGATAAAAAATTTGTAACACAATTCCACTGCAAGTGCTGGAACCAACAAAGACTCCAGAGAAAGGCAACTGCCAGCACAGCCCTCCCAGCTGAGCAGCTGCAGGAGGGAGCAGCCGACGGCTTCAAGCCAACTACAGGCGTAAAACACAGCACATGAAAAGAGCTCCGAGGTAAAGCACTGGCGAGCCTGCTGCTGTCTCTGCTAAAGGATATCTCTGCTTCAGTGGAAGCAGCTGAAAGCTGCTCTGGCGAGATCTCCACACGGTCTTTCCTCTTGTCAGAGCGGCGCAGGATTATTACAGAATGGATGTGGACGATTCGGCTGCTGTCAACCTAACGACACAGAGGGGAATCAGTCAACCCTCTGCTAAAGAACCACCCGTAGGGCACGGCCGGCTGCTCTGAGCATCACAAGGCCCAGGTGTGCACCGGAGCACGCCGGGGCATGGGGATGGGAAGCTTTCCTGGCTCTGAGCTTCGACTCTCACAGGAGCTGACCTATCCGCTGGCGGCTGCCAGGGCCGCAGACGAGAGGGGTGCCGGGGTCGCTCCGTGCGCGATGCCAGCCGTCACAGCCCCGCGCAGGCCANGCCGCCCCTCCGCGGGCGGTCCCTCTCCGATGCAGAGCCCCATGACCTCCTCCTTCTCGGTGCTCAGCGCGTGGTTCAGGCACACAAGGAACGCATCCGCCTCCAGGTGCACCGCCTGCACCGCCATCTTGCCTTCCCCGCCCGCCTGCCCCCCTCGCCCCGCCCCCTCGGCGCATGGACCAATAGCAGCGGCGATCGCGGGC
>VXAD01005109.1:0-78382 GCA_013399195.1 Dicrurus megarhynchus | reverse complement strand
GGTGGCTGTGGCGATGTGTTGCGCCCTCCTCCCGCCGCTGCGGCCGCGCTGCCCGACCCGCCATGGCCGGTCCGGTCCCACGCCCGTACCACACCCCCTCCCTTCCAGCCCTTCCTGCCCGGCTTGGCCACACTGCCCCCCGCTCCCGCTCCTTGGCCCGGCTACTGCATTCCTTCCCTCGCCCTCCCCGCCCCTCTGCGTGGCTCCCCCCGCATTATGTCCATCTTTTTGTCTTCCTGTTTTTTTAGATCCCACCAAAGCTCGGTCTGCCCTCCCCACGCTGCTGGACAGCCCGGCTGGTCGGTGAGCATCTGCTACCCCTCAGTAGGTCGGGCAGAGCGGAGCGTGGAGTCAGAGGGGCTTGCTCCAGGCAGAGTAGAGTCCAAACCCCCAAGAAGAAGCTTTAGAGTGTCTCCACATGCCCTTAAGTCACCAGATCATCAGATCCTGAGTTGTTGTCAGAGCCGGGCTGGGTTTTTCAGGAAGGCTCAGCACCCTTGTAGCCCTGAGGTGTGCAGGCAGCTCTCATGCCCCAACAGAAGGCCAGGCTGGCCAGCCTTGCTCTGGGGGCTGTAACTGTGTCAGCACAGCACTGCTGAGGCTCAGCAGTGCTTTTCCTTGGTGCCTAAATGGCAGCTGAACTCCCGGTTGTTTTCTAGAAGAGAAGGTGATAAAGGGTGGAGTTCGTTCAGCTCACTGAGCTCCAGCTCTGGGGTGGTCCAAGCAGCATCTGGAGTAATTTCTGTCACTGTTTCCATAAAATATTTTAATGTACCCAATTAAAAACCAAATAAATTGTTGTCACTACAAGCTGCATTCCTCCTCCTGGCCATTTTCACATTTATCCATGTATTATGGCTCAGAAATCCATCCAGGTCCCAGAACCGCATTAAACTTCTAAGATTGATCCTAAGATGTACAGAACATCTGCCAGTATTATTCCTGTCTGTGGGGATTGGGATTTGAATCTCCCCAAAACAACACTTTAAACAGCTCAGCCTTCTACAGTTATGCTGATGGGGGTGTTAAAAGTCTCAAAGGATGATGCTGAATCCTGGAAATTTAAGCTGTTGGGGGTTTTGTTGGTTGTGGTGGGTTTTTTGATAGATTAGGAAGCAAGTAGCGTAAGAACCTGGGTTTAAAACTTATTTAAAATATAAGTAAGCTCTCTTCTCCTCCCACCCATGTCTTCCTTCAGGCTTTGTTTTTGCTTTCTGATCAAACCTGCAGAAACAGACACTGTGTATGTTTTCAGGTGCACTGTCTGAGCGTGTGCTTGTGGAATCTCCAGTTTCTTTGGTGTGTTTGGGTGCTGCAGACAGACCTGTCCCACCTCAGACCCAATTCCTGTCCCACCTCAAACCCAATCGACGGTTTTGCCTGACCTCAGGATTTTCCATGTGGCACTAACTGGGCACCTCCACAGGCCAGACTGAGCCTTTGAACTTTGCAGTGCTGGGGAAGCTTGGGACAAATCAGTGGGGCAAAGGGTGAAAACACACATTAAGCTCTGCCCATTCTGCACAGTGTCCTCTGCACGAGACCTTGTTGTGTTGTCCTGGATCTGTCATCGCTGCCATCTCCACACACCATGAACACAAATGTGCATGTTGTGCTTTAGTCCTCCTACCTGTAGTTCAGCCAGGCTGAACCAGGTCAGTATTTGGATAGGAGACCTTCCAGGAGAGTTTACTTACAGTAGGAAACACAGTTCACTTACTGAGACATATTTGCTATTACTGGAGCCAGGCTTGAGCCTTCTGGTTCTGGGCATGATGAGCTGTAGAAATTCCAGCTTTGAATGTAATAAAAGCAAGTTCTTGGGCATTTCTGGTCATGAGGGAACTTTCTGCAATTTACTGCAGAGTAGGAGAGTATCCTGGCCGAATTCCACCTGGGGTGATTACATTCAGCTGACTGAAAATGAGCAGTGGCAATTGCTGCACTTCACTGTTGGGCAGAGTGGTTTGCACAAAGGGGTTTAAATTTGTAAAGTGGCTTAGGGTAAAGCAGAAAGGAAAAGAATTGCGGAAATGTCCCTTTAACCCTAATTCCTGAAGGCCTTGTGAGCCTTGTCAGACTGCTGTCACATTCCTCTAAATGCCAGTGATCCAGCTGGTGGGGCATTCCTTGGAATGCCTGTCCCTCATCACAGGATGGCTGTGAGAACAGTGTTGTTTTGTATAGGACACATACACATCCCTGCACATCAAGCAAGGAAATGAACAGAATGGGAGAAAAAAAGAAGTAATAAAAGAACATTCAAAGTTTTCTTTGTGACAGTGCTGTTCAGGCTGATCCGTGGTTGGTGTTTTGTTCTCAAAAAGGCTGAGTGCTCCTTTGGCTCAAAAAGGTAGAGAAACACTGAGATATGGAAAGCATCATGGAAGAGTATTTTCTGTTATATATGCACCCCAATGTATAACAATTTTTTTTTCTCTCCCTGACTTTCCCTCCTTTATTTTGTACCCAGATTTTCTTGCTCCTGTTTGAAATATGCCTTATAACCTTACAAGTTTTCAGAAGACCACTGTGTTTCACTGGGATAAGGAATATTGCATCTGCTTCATAGCAGGAGGATGTTGTTTGTGTTACAGCTTAACTTTGTTCTACTTTACACCTAGATAAAGGATGAAGACTGTCTGTACCATTTTGATTACCTCTTCTAGGGTTCAAAGAGAATCATTTCCCCTGACCTCCATTTGCTAATGGCTCAGCTTGATCTAACCGGCACACAGATAAACGTGCTGTTAAACAAAAGTTACAGTAGCAGGAACCACCTCAATGCCCCAAGCTCCTCCGCCCGTGTTGGTGGCTCTCTGTGACCAGCCAAAAGCCGAGCGACGCAGTCCTGAGAGCTGCTCCCGAGGAGTTTGTGTGTGAATGGACAGTGCTGCTACCCCTGAGAGATGAGACAAAGGACCCTGCACCCCGACGGCTCTGCGAGCTCCAAAGATGAGAGTCCTGCACACCGAGTTCCGTGCTTTGTCTCCAGAGTGATCTTCGTTCCTGTTAAGCTCACCTCACTCCTGGTCACGAGTTTTGCTTTTGGGATTTAGACCACCTCTTTTTTCCCCCCTCCCGTTTTACACAAAGACTGTTAATAGGACCAATAGTGGAATGAGCAAAGCCAATACTCACAGGTTTTAACTTTGCACCAATAGCACCTTTTGCCCCAGAATGCCTTACCAATGTCACCCAGCACGCGTGTCCCAGTGTACGACTCGGCCTGACGCTTCCGTTGGCTTGGGCACCACCTCAGCCTCCCGAGCTGACTTTTAGGGACATTTCCGCACGTAGCATCTCGTCCAACGAGTCAGACACCACCTGTCTGCCAGATCCGGGAGCTCTCTCCGTGAATGTGCTCCGAGCTAAAGAGACCACGCGTGCACCCCGCGGGCCGATGCCGTCCACCTGAGCTGCGGAAGTGCCTGAGGGATGGCAGAGGGAGGGGAGGCTGGCGCTCCTCCCGTGCGGCTCTGGGTGCGGCGCGTGGGGGTTTACTGCGATGAGCACCGCAAAACCTGGCTCGTGACTGCAGAAGAGGCAAGTGTGCGCTTTGAGCTTCCCCGTGGTTGTAGCATTGCTGTTTCAGGTGCCTCTGCTGCACTGCCAGTAACTGCCTGCTCTGTTTGTTACTTTCCCCCAGGAGGAAGGTATGCTGAGGGCTCGGATCCAAAGAGTTCAGGTTCCCCTGGGTGAGGCGCTGCGACCCAGCCAGCTCCCCCCATCCCGGCTGCCTCACATGTGGCAGCTGTCCCAGGGTGAGCAGTACAGGGATAGTAACTCTCGCGTTTGGGAGATAGAGCACCATCTCATGGTAAGGATGGTGGCAACAATAGACCATAGTCATGCCTGTTTGTGAAGTCATTTGAGATCCTTGAGGGACGGCAAAGGACTGTTATTTTGTTGAAGTCCATTAGCTCAACCACAGTAACTGTAGACGTATTGAACTTTTCCTTGTCACTTACAGCTTGGTGGTGTTGAAGAACTGCTGCTTAAACTCGTGCCTGGGGATTAATCTGGTATGTGCAGACATTACCCCTGCTTTGTACTGTGCACTGTTCACTCCCAGTCTTTCTTTAATATGAATTTTTGTCTTTCAGGAGCAGTGGCTCTAGGAAGATGTCATTGTCTATTTTGTACAATAAAAGGTTCTCTCTCCACTGAAATGCAGCCACCTTTGAGGTGGAAGCAGTTAAAAACAACACACAGCAACATCACACAAGAGTTTAGGACAGGCAGTGAAGAGGAGTATTGTGACCAAGTGAAACATCAGGGGGAGTTCTAGGTAGGCAGAATGTAATTGCCCCAAGTGGAGTTTGGCCAGGATGCTGCAAATAATGTCCTAGTGATACTGGAAAGTGCTGTGGGCTGGTGACTTGTCAGAAACTGGAAAGGCAGCAGCTCCCAGCTCTGAGCAGAGGCTGAACTGTGGCTCAGAGGGTTCAGTCTCACCACCACTTTCAGTGACAATGGTGCTTTCCTTAGAGGTCTCCCGTTCAACTACTGGTATCACCAGCTTTTGCTTGGCTTTTGATCTTACTCTGACAGTTACAGGTGTCACAGCTGCAGAGAAGTCAAATTGAGTGTCTGTTTCCTATGGATTTGAACATTGAACATTTGAAGATGGAGCTGTCCTCCAGTCTGGTTGAGGGGTTCTTTGGACAGAGGGAGAGGATTTCCAAGAGACTTTCTCCTGAAACAAAATGAAAAAAGCCCTCCTTGTTGGCTTGATGGGATGTACACAACTGAGTTGTTTGGTTGATTGTTTTTTTAAATGTCTTCTCCAGATGCAGTTTCATGACTTAGCACCAAATCCTTGATTGTGTAAAGCTCACAGAGGTGGATTTCACATAAATATGTGTCTTAGGATAAAGTCTAGAGATAGAAAACAGTTAAAATTTAGTCAGCCATGGTAATTTGAATATTTTCTGGAATCTTTGTACATCCAAGTGGAAAAGGACACATTTTGACTAGAGAAAAGAAAAAGGCTTTTAAACTTAGTGACATAAAATCTCCCATATTCATTGTCCTCATCATCATCTTTTAGCCAGAGTGTTCTTGTGTTTTTGGCAGGTACCTGCAAGCAGCAATAGATGTTTTCTGAATGGTGACAGTGGGGGAAATTGGGAGCTCTTGAAAGATGTGGCTGTAGGACATTGTCTTTCCCCCACCCCCTGAAAAGCACCTTGATTTACAGTAACATTTTCCTATCATTTTAGTTCCTGAACATGTCCCGGAAGGATCCTTGCCAGAAACAAGCCTGTGAAATACAGAAATGCTTGCAAGGTACCAAGTGTCATTTTGTCTTTGGTGTCTTGATTTTTGGTGGAACTTAATTCTTTTAACTTAACTTTGTTGTCCTTTCACCTTGAGAAGGAACAAAGCACATTAGCATTGCCTGGTTGCAAAACGAACGAAATTATAACGTCTTATTTTAATAGAATTGCTTTGTGCTTAATTGTAAATAATGAGACATCATTAGTATAAAACAGAGCATTAGTAACAGTAATGTGCTTGGAGTGTTCTCCATGCTGGCATTGAGATCCCAGGTGTATTTCTGGGACTCAGCTGTGGGCAGGGAGAGCTAGACATTATAATAAGCTCTCTTACAGCGTGGTTTAGTGAGGGAGTAGGTGGATTGTATGAGAAGACTGCAGAGCTGCTCCAGGGGTGTTTTAAGAGCAGGTCAGACAGAAGTCTGTCAGGAACAGGTGAGGTGATCTGTCCTCGAGGTATGAGATGGTCTTCATATCCCCAGCATTTGTCTAGAGACTACCTTTTACTGTCTTCATGGTTTGGAGCATTCTCCCACAAAGGACTACCTTCTCTCCCTGTACTACTGCACTTAAAAGCTTATGGTTGACCCTGTTTTGGTCCCGTCTGAGACAATGTTCTTTTTATAACATTAATGGAGGTTATTCCAAGTGTTTTGCCTGTGTAGGTTTGTGTGCAGTGTTGATCTGAATGGTTACATGTTGGCAGAGAAGCTCTTTGCTGCATGTACACTTCACTGTCCCCGCTGTTCCAGCTGTCATTTTGGAGTGCTGCTGTTCATGTATTGTGCTGTGGCATTGTCTGATGTGCACAGATGAAGCAGCTGAGTTGACAGAGAGCAAAGCAGTTTTCCCTTGTAAAAATTAAAGTTCAGAGCCTTAACTGAGGAATGCACAGTCACTGTACCCAGTGTGTAGGACGGAGGGTGGGAGCCAGACCTTTGGGAGATGCTGACTTCTCAAAAGTCATTGTTCCAAAAGATCTTACTGCTTCTTCTGTGAGACTGAATGCCCACTGTAAATCTCTTTTGTGTTTTCCTATCTGTGTGTGACTTTCAGGAATGCATCCTTGACAGATAACAGGGAGTGCCTGTATGTAGGCACAGTTTTAGAAACAAAGCTGCGAAGGTAGAGGGACAGTTAGGAGAGGCTTGGAGCATTCATCAACTGCAGGTTATGGCAGAGAGAGATCAACTCTTCTCTCCAAGGGCCTGCCATGCCTCCTGGGCTGCCAGCTTGCAGCAATCACCACAACCTTTTTCTCAGGGGTGATCTCTGTGTTACAGCTCACTCACCAACCCAGTCAGGGAATTCATAGTCCAGTGATCACAGCAGTGTGGTTTGCTCATTAACCAGAAGGTGTTCACTGCTGCTTTCTGGGCTCTCCATGGGTGCTGTGTGTCTCACATTATGCTGGTGTTGCTTCTTTTAATCTTTTAAAAGTCAGTGCAGGTGTGAGTGCAGCTGTGTAGTGGTTAACAGAGCTCATCCAAGGCAGAGCAGGTGGCTCTGTATGCCCTTTGTTTCTGGGCAGACAGGCCCGTGGTTCTTAACTCAAACCAGACTCAGTCTCTTCCTGCAGGGCTCCTCTCCGAGAGCCTTTGGCCACAGATTAGATAGCTGGAACTAAAGAGAGATTTTTGTGAGCAGAGAAAATGATGGAATGCTTGTAAGCAGCTGAAGAGCTGGGCTAGGTGTGTTCCCTCAGGGAACAAAGCCTGTTCCTCTGTGCAGACCTGGTGTCTCCTCCTTATTTTCCAGCGAACAACTACATGGAGTCCAAGTGCGAAGCTGCGCTTCAGGAGATGCGGAAATGCTGTGCCCGGTACACCAAGGGCAGATCCATCTGTTGTTCAGGGTTTGAGAGAGAAGAAAGGGAGAGAGAAAAGGTTAAGTTGGCTTCAGAAGGAATTTCCCCACCACCTCAGTAACACAATGCAGCTCCAGCAGGTGCTGGAGCATGGACTCACTTGAAGAGCTCGTGTGTGTTTTCTCAAGCCTTCTTTAGACTTTCAGAAAAGCCAGGTTGCTCTCAGAACACACCGTTCGGCACACCAAAAAGTAAAACACAGTACCAACAGATGGCCTGGTTAACAAACTTTATTTTCTGTACGAACACATTATCTATGTTGCCTCTGCATTACACCTGTGAAATGTCAACTTGATGTTTTTAGGATGCTTTCCTTATTCTAATCCATCCTTGCTGTAAAAATGGAGAATTGGAACCAAGTTATGCTGGCTTCTGGAGTGAGAGGTACAGGAAATGAGCTCAGAAGAGTGAGTTTAAACATGAAACAAACCCATCTTGACACAACGAAGGTATTGCTGCCACCATGCAGTAGTTCCAACCAACATTTGCCTGTCCAGTGGTTCAAGCTCAAGAATGGGAATCAGGTCTGATGATTGTTCCTAAGTCTTGCATAGATCATGAGTGACTACAAGTCACTTTGCCTAAGTGCCTCTGTTTTCCACTGGACAGTTGTTTATTTTATATTTGAATTGCCTACACGCTGCTATTTGCATGACAAAGATGTTACAGGAACATTATTTCAGGGATTGCTACAGGGATAGGCTATTTTTTAAACAAAGCAATATTCATTTGAAAGATCTGACTGTTGATACAAAATTTATAAATTTATGTCTAATTGAACACCTTTAAGCAATATGCTTTGAATCCAAGTCTAGTTAAACCTGCTGATACCCAAAGGCCTTTCACAGAGCCCTGGGCTAGATCCAAGAACTGACTTAGGTGCTGCTTACTGAACAAGCAGTTGTAGGCAGTTATTTTCCACACAGCATTCCAGACTCACTCCCAAGCCGGCTGTGTCTGGACCCCAGGAGAGATGGCTTTCCAGAAGCTCTTGGCCATGCAGCAGAATTTCCTGTGACCTGTAGGAAGAGCTCATAGACAGGTTCCTGCACCACCCTTCAGAGCTGCCTGTCTCGCTGTCCCCTGTAGCAGGAGTCCAGGCACCCAAATATCAGGCTCCCAACCCACTAGCCCTAACTCTGTCATTAGATCTAGCCGTAAAGGACTTTTGTGCTGTGAGCAAGTACAACTTAATTATGAAATAGAGCTTCTATAAACAGACCACTGAGGTCTAGGCACAATAGTTGTGTGTATTGAAGCCTAGAAGAGCAAACCATCTGTATTCACTGCTCTGAAATAACATGGTACAAAATAAACAACTGGAACAAATTGTGGTCTCCGTTTGGTTGTTTGTTGAGCTGCAAGCTGGGCAGCTTGGCTGCCATTCACACCCCAGAGACACGTGAGATCATCATGTTTAAATAGAAGCTGTTTGATATTTTTATAACTAGAGCTGAAGATCGGAGTAATTTAGGGCCTGTCTTCCCCTCCCACTGCTGTCCCCCCCCCAGGAAAAAACCCTTAAAACAAAACAGGGGGTTTAGTGTCCTTCAAAAGTAGGGAAAAGTGATGACAATGTTGTGAACCACCTCAAACACTAACAAATAACTCATTTTTCTCTTTCACCCTATCTGAGCAGGAACAGTGGAAACAAAGTCACTAAGAGATGATAAAAAATACATATTTAGGCTTCTGTTGCACCTATGAAAAAGAAATAGCTTTGTCTCCATGGCCATTTGCAATTTTCTCAGCAGATGCAACCCAGGCTGGCAACAGACCCACCTCCTGCCCTAGAAGCATCCCACTTCTCAGGAATATGGGTGATTGGTGCCAGGATGATCAAGGAGAGGGATTTATTAAGGCAGCCCAGGTTACCTGCATGGCTGAGGGGAGGCTGGTGCCCTCATAGAATCATTTAGGTTGGAAAAGACCTTTAAGATCCTCAAGTCCAACCATTCTCCCAGCACTGCCAAGTTGACCACTAACCCATGTCCCCAGGTGCTACCTGCTGCTGGTCTGGCTGTAGGTGCTCCCCTCAGTCACAGTGAGACAGGAACAGGCTGGTTCCCAGGAAGCCAACAGACCTCACACGGAGAAGCATTTAGAGCAAAACTGTTTAATAAAATATCACTTCAACAAGCATTTACATACAATATATAAAACCACTTTAAAAGCCTAATGTGTTTGAAATCTTCTCATAATGTAACAGATGTCAGAAGTTGTTGAAACAAGACTAAAAGGAGCAGGAGTGGGGAGGGGAAGGGACACCTCATCTTGGCACCTGCAGCAATGAAAATGCATCCCCACAGAGGCTGATTCAGCATCAAAGCTTCCAGTGTTGACCCACAGCATCAAACAGTGCCAGCCACGAACCCAACACCAGCACAGCAGAAAGATTTGCCAAATCGTGATGTCCTTGTCCATTCCCTGCCTACATTCAGGTCAAACTCAACATGAATCTGTTACTTGTTTCCCCTTCCAGCAGCAATACAGGCGTTTTAGCTCCCTCTCTGGGCCATTTCTCTCTGTAGCAGCAAACTGGCACTCAGGCAGAACCCACCCCACCTACGGCTGGGCAGAATTAGTGGCTTACTTGAGCCTGAAAACCATCCCTAAGGTCTGTTAATTATTTGCTTTGAGCTTTGTCATTGGAGAAAGCTTTGTGGAGATCAGTGCATCTCAGAAGAAATTGTGTTACACAGCCCACCCAGCCAAACAGCAGAGATGCTGTTGTCTTCCAGGAAAAAGAGATACCCTGCAAGACCAATGTATCGATTTATGCATGTTCATTTCTGCAGATCCTACAGGAAAACAAACCAAATCCCAAAAACCCACCACCATCATCTGTCACTCCACTGCCAAACACCAATTTATTGAAGACCTATTTGCTGCATCCCATCACTCCTGCAGTCCAGGATGGCCTTTAGGAAGGCCATTGTTAAAAGGATGTGAGCCCAGCTGCTCCTTCATGCTCCCTGGCCACATATGGCAGGACAGGAGCAAAGACAGCAACTTCTGTCTCTTGATTACCTGCAGCTTCTTTTCAGATCCTGAAGGTGTGAAAAACCTCAGCTTAATCAATGTGGTGCTACACTGACACTTCAATCAACAGAGCTGAAACAAAATTGACAACTGCAAGTGCTCATTCCAAACCCTCTGGTGGAAGAACCCACCATTTCAGCTCTGCCAACAGCTCTCAGGGGAAGATTCCATTTCCAGCCATACTGAGAGCAGCAGATCACAAAGCCATTGCACAGCACTGGAAATGGAGTGCAGCTGCTGAGCCAGGTACTGCAAGCCACCCACCCAAGAGTGTCATTGTTCCCTACCTTCCCATTGAAGGATGAGCTGACTTTCACAAAAAACCCCACATCCTGGGCAAGAACTCCTACCTATACCTGCTGGAGGAGATCACCACATTGTTAGGCAAGTCTCTATCTCACAGAATACCTCGGGGGGACGTTTGTTTGTACTGCACACAACTGCACTGAGTCAGACTGTCCAAAAACAGCTGAGCTCTGCACCTGGGCTGCCTCATCACCTGCAGGAGAAGGGCTGCAGCTGGTGGAATTAAGCAAGCAGCTTTTCTTGTGAAAATGGCAAACACAAAAAAGAAGGAACATAACTGAGGCAGAAGTATGCAAATGAAACACTCTCACAAGAGCACAGTCTGGTTTTCACATGAGTTTTGTCATTTCAGTTGCTTGCAGAGACCAGGGAGAAGGCATTTGTGCTCTTCAGAGCCAGGTAAAGGACTGCACTCCAGATTTCACATCATCCCCCTTCTCCAGTAGAGCTGGTAACAGGGACCTGGACCAGTACAACGTACCCTAAGCAGGGATGCATTTCCTGTCGACAATCCTGTCCCACATGGTTACAGCTTAGAGAGCATCACCAATGCCAAAGTGACCAGAGATGGCCGTAGTAGACATGGAAACCCCAGTCAGAGGCCCAGGGTGATTTACAGTAAGTGGCACAGCTGAAATGCCCCCATCTGACACAGCCAGGTCAGGCCTGCTGGAAGCAGGAGAGAGCCTCAAAGGCTAAGCAGTCAGGTGGTTCTACAGCACAGAACTTGGTGACTTTCAGAACACGTGATGAGGAAAGGGCCTGGAGAGTCAGCCTCAGTGCTCAGTTTCCATCAGCAGTGCCAGTGCTACAATTCCAGTACAGGGAAGGATACCAGCAGGGAGAAAGCCAAATGGCCATCTATGTGCAGTGCAACAGCAGGGGGAGGGCAGGAAAATCCATATTCACCTGTCCTGGACACAGCTCAGACTGTCCTTTGACACTTCAATATCCACCCCAGGACAGTCAACCACATTTTGGATTGCACAGACTACCCCTGTGCAGAGGGAAGCAGAGGTTTTCCAGGTATCGGGGCAGGAATACTGAAAGCTAAATCGTGGTGAAGAGCTGACTGCTGTTGTACACATATACTGGCAGACAAAGATACATGTAACAGTCCTGAGCGCCTGGAAGAAGCACATTTAAGAGGTTTCTCTGCCACTACATTTTTATGACATTGAAACTCATCAGAAAATTTGAGACTGGGCATATTTGGTGGGAAATCATAACAACACACTGGGAGTTGTAAGCTTTCAGACCAACCCCAGCACTCTAACAGCCCAGACAGAAGACAAAGGTGGAAATCAGAAGCAGCATTGTAAGAAATAAGGGCTGGAACCTGTGAGCAGATGGGACTGAGTCTGTTGGCAACATCCTTTGACTTCTAAGTGAGAGGTAACAGCAGTAGAGGAGGGGAGGGGAGGTTGGGCATGAGAGGAGAGTGCAACTTCTAGGATGCCATTCCAAGCAGGAATCCTCCGGCAAACCCTCCAGTCAGGATAACATTCTTCTTCAGAAATATGATCACCTAAGCAGGGGCGAGAAGAGACAACAGTGTTCAACAACATCAGGCCACCCACTGACCCTCCTCCTAAGAAGAAACCCCTCAGGTTGTTCTTCGAGGCGAGCAATGCTCAGAGAGATGCCACTGCTCGGATTTGGGAAAGCTTCCTACCTAACGACCTCCCCTCCCTAATTGCACCAGCACACAGCCAATTTTTCATCCTGCTCAGCCATGAGCAGCCATCTCCTCCAGGAGAATGCTAAGGGAAATGGTGTCTTCCTAAAGTCTAGGTAGACAACATCCACAGCTTTTGCCATCTCTCCAATTTTGCTGTCATGCAAGAATTCCCTCCTTGTATTTGCACAATGGAAGATCCGTAACAGCACAGGAGTCAATCCTGTTTTCTGCTGTCCCTCCAGCACATGCCCTGGGAGAGCTGTCTCACCTCATCTGCTTTGCTTTTCACTTCTGGAGGTATTTTATTACCACTGCTGTGAAATTTCAGCTGCTGCTTGGCTTTGTTCACGTCCCGTTGTACTAGATTCCAGTCCACCTTGATGTATCCCGTGTGGTTTGCAATCTAGAGTTTTGAGGATTAGGAAAAAAGTTCCTGGAGTGAAGTCCTGCATGAGCATGGCTAAACAGACCCCCTTGCCCACCCACCTGCCCTGACCACAGCCACCTCCCACACAATAGTCCAGTGGGCACAGTGGCTTAAAAACTGGACAGAACACCACCCCCAGAGCTGTGTCAACTGTTCTGCAACATCTGTCTCCCACAGTAATCCCCCAACAGCTGGGCACACACTGCAGCTTAGCCTGCTTCAGCTTCTCTTCCCTAATGTAAAGCTGGCATCACCTCCCCCCTCATAACTGCCATGGATATTGTTGGGACACCCTGCAGTTCTCCTGCTGCTGTGGGTGGACGAAGCTATTAATAGCCCATTCCTCTCAAACTATTTTATCTGCTCAGGGTGATTCAGCTGTGGAACTCCCTCTGGCCAGAGCAAGCTTTTCACTTTCAGCAGAACAAGCAAAACCAGGAGAGCGAAGGAGAATGAGTCACACATGAGACCTGTCTGCCTGAGGAGCAAACAGGTGAGAGCTGAACAAGGCCTGAGAGCTGCTCTACCTGCTGCAGGATGCACCAGCTACATGCCCACACTCAAGCAGCTTCCCTCAGTGCCAGGGCTCTTGGAAACCAGGACAAGTGGCAGAGGACAGAGAGACATCTCTGCTTTCTCTCCTCTTCCCAGTGCTTTACAGCAAGCCCCATCTGTGCTGGTTGGACTCCTCAGGAAGCCAGGTTGGCAGGAAACATATCAGAGATATGGGTAAATCCTTCTTGACATGCAGGGCTGTTCTTCCAGGGACACTATGTCCACAGGCACAGGACTCAGTATGTTAGCCAGTCCTGCAGCAGCAGCAAGGTTCACTGCAGCTGAAGGCTGTCTCATGCTCCACTCAGGTGCCCCTGCAGGAACAGCTCTCCTGTGCCTCTGGCCTGGCCTTTGGTAGCAGATCCTCAGTGGATCTGCACTGGCACTCCTGGAGTTTATGCACACTGACCCTGCTTTGCTGTTGCATCCATGTGCCCTGGAGAACACACACTTTTAACATTCACAGCCACACCAAGCCCGTGGCAGAGGGGGGGACTGACCCCACATGTTCCAGCAGGCAGTGGTTCCTAGAGAGACCTTTGTCCCCAGCAGCACAGTTCCCAGAAAGCCTGGGCTGCTGTTCATACACACCTGAAGCAGGAAAAAGCCACCTCCCACTGCTGTTGCTGCCAGCTTTCCAACTTTCTGGAAGATGAATCCAGTACACCTACAAATCAACCAGGATCCAGTCAGGAGAATGAAACACCACACACACCCCTCATTATGTTTCCCACAGGCAAGGCTGCCTTTGGCAGGAGTTACCCAAGACTGGAGAACAGCACAAGAGTGCAACCAGAGAGGATTTGCAACCAGCCAAAATTGATGCTTTATAGCTTTTCACTTTGTGCTGTCACATTCCAGCCTTTTTCAGTTTGATTCTTACCTCTTTAACCTCATCCTTCTTCCAAAAGAGTAACCAGAAGCCTGTGATTTCACCAAAATCAACAAGTGATTTTAGGTTTTGGTGGTGGTGTTTAACTGGTATCATCTCTGAGGGGAAATTAGGAAGCACATGTGCTGCTCCATGATAGAGCATGGGGAGCAAACCACAAGCTTCTAACTTATTTGTAAAGTAAGCAGTGAACAACTGCTTACTTTACCTTTTCATTTCTCAGAAGAGAAAAATGATGGAACAAGCACACAGCAGTGATCTAAGGCTATACTGGTCTCCAAAATGGGTTACCTGCTTTAAACATGAAAGACATTCCTGCAGCCACCAGAAGTGCAGCCAGCACCACCCTACTCATGCTCAGTCATGCAGCAAAGGGCAGGTGTGTTGTGCCACCCAAACCACACTTTACTTGGAACATGGTTTCCTTATGAGCATTGCAAACAACACAGCAACCTGCCTTTAACCCATTTCTGAACACACTTAGTGAAGATAAAAGAGAGAGGTGGCCAGGTCA
This sequence comes from Dicrurus megarhynchus, assembly GCA_013399195.1. Classification (NCBI taxonomy): domain Eukaryota; kingdom Metazoa; phylum Chordata; class Aves; order Passeriformes; family Dicruridae; genus Dicrurus; species Dicrurus megarhynchus. Next base: position 63,816 of record VXAD01005109.1, on the reverse strand, counting down.
CACTTCTATGAGAAGACAAAGCTCTGTCATACACTGTTAAATAATTACCTCGGTGCCAGGTGAAGATGAGGGGCATTGTAAGAAGCAAAGCAGTGATTACACAAAGTTTTCAACTCAAACGATGCTGTGGGAATGAAGTTGCAAGTAGAGCCACACTCAGTCCCAGCTACAGGTGACAGGAAACCCCCGGGAACTGCGATCCCAGGAGGTTTTTAATGCAGATGCCTGAAGCACATCCACCTCCAGCATAGAAGGCATCCTTGTTTCAAGGGGTTCATACCTGCCTGTCCTAATTCAACAGCATCACCTTTTTGCCAAAAGTTAAAAATAATTAAAGACTGGTGCAATTTTCTTCCCTTGGAGACAGTCTCAGTTCTTCAAGTTAGAGACAGCATTTAAGACCTCCCACAACTCAGCAGACTATGCCAGGGGACAGCAGACTGAGCATCTGCCTTCTCTGAATGACTGCCACATGATCACCCTGCACCTGTCAGTGTGACCCCGAAGACCGAGCCAGTGCCTGCCATGAGCAGGAAGGGCAACCCCGGCACATCTTACCATCCCGTGACCCCTCCGATCACCAGCTGCGTGGCCACATTGTATTTCTCAGCGCTCGACCCCGAGTTGGGGGCGAAGATCTTGCGCCACCAGGGCCGGTTCTTGGTGTACTCCGCCAGGTCCAGCACGTTGAATGTGTCGTCCTTCGCACCTGCAGGCACCTGGAGAGGCTCAGTGCTGGGACTACCGTACCACAGCCCCCTGCCGTTGCCCGGTGCCTCCCCAGGGGCACAGGAGCCCTGCCCAGCCACACAGCTCACGGGGACTGGCACTCCCCCAGGTCTCCGGGAATTCCCAGGTCCCTCAGCCCCCTCCCAGGGCCTCCGGGACCCCGTGCCCGGGACCCCTCACCCCCTCGGTGACGCCCCTCGCAGAGCGGCCGGGGCTGGGGGCCCGTGCCCGGAGCCGCCCCCTCGGGCCCTCAAGCGCGGCCGGGCCCCGGCAGCGGCCGCCGCGCGGTGCAAAGGGAACGACACCGCGCAGGGCGCGGGCCGCGCTCGGCATGGGGAAGGCCGAGCTGGCGGAGCCGGGGACCCGCTGCCAGGGGNCGTCACCGGGAGCGCGCGGCAGGGGTGCGAGGGGAGAGGGACGGGGAGAGAGGGATGGGGAGAGGGGAATGGAGGGGAGAGGGACGGGCGGGGACAGGGGCGGAGAGGTGGGCAGACACCCAGAGGAGAGGGGCGGGAGGGGAGAGGGGCAGGAAGGAAGGAAGGAAGGGGGGCCCGAAGGGAGAGGGGCGCAAGGGGAGGAGCGGGAGCGCGCGTGTGTGCAGCGCGGCCCGGCCTCGGCTGTGCCCCGCTGGTGCCTTCGGTGCTCCTCTCTGAAAGGTCTCCCGTGCTGCTGCAGCAGCATCGCCCGCCCCGGAGCGGCTCCTCGGGGCCCCTCAGCCCCGGCGTACCCGGTTCCCCCTGACCGGGTCAGGTGTGCGGTATCAGCACTGCACCAGGGGCATCCAGGGAAGGACAAAGGGCTGCCAAGGCTATTTTAAGAGCTTCCTAAAGCCCATGGTGGTTTGCTTCCTCTGACACGGGAGCTCTTGCTTGGCTGCGAGCTGTCACTGGGCAGAAACAGTGCTTTTTGCCATTTGCTAAAAAGACCGCAAACCCACCAGCTTTCTGGGCAGCTGAGCACGCTGGCACGTGAGCTCAGGTGTGTTGGAAGCAGCATGGGGCTCCTGCTGCACTGCATTCACCCAGCTGTGGTCTGTTGTGCCTCTGCCCCGGAGCCGATTTGGGCAGCCTGGACATGCTGCCTGGTAGGAACGCGTTTTACTGTTTCCCCTGAAATAATGATACCTCTGATTTCTGGGCCATTACTCACTTGAGCTCCTGTAGAACAAAAGCCACCTACTTCCCAGCTGGGGATGGCAGCTGCCCAGGGCGTAGCAAGGATGGAAAACCTGAGACACAACAAGAAAAAAAAAAAAAAAAAAAAAAAAAAGAAAAAAAAAAAAAAAAAAGCAATCCTCATGGAGAGATTGTGAAGGAGGAGACTTGACCCTCCTTCGGGGTTAATGGAAAGCAGTGTGTGAGTGGGAGCAGGAGCGCAGGGACAGATAAGGGAACAAACACTCTTCTAGGAACTAACAACACTCTTCTAGGAACTAACAGCAGCACTCATCTGCACGGGTCAGGACATCCCACTAGTAAACATCCCAGCACCTCGCTGCCCCTTGCACGTAGGCCAGGACGTGTTGGGAACTGCAGCAATATCCCACGTGTTTCCTGCACTGTCCTGATTAGGGGGAACTGGCGGGAGCAGTGTGTGCACATTCAGACCAAAGTGGTAGGACAGCACTTCCCTGGGCATAGAAGGAAAAGTTGTGGCTGGAGAGGGGATGGCTGGAGGCAAGTTGTGCCCTAAAAATCCAACCTGAACACCAGGGTCAGGTGGCACTGGGGTCTCCTGCATGTCTGGTACATGGCAGGCTTCCACCCTCATGCAGCACATGTCCCTGGTTTTGTCTCCCCTGCCCTGAGCAAAGGTTCTGCAGGGCTGGGGGCTCCTGTGCGGTGGGGTCAGGCGCAGCCTGGTGCAGTGGGTGGCAAGGACAGAACCCAGCAAGAGCACCTCAGCAGCCCACAGCCCCACTGGGGCTCCCTGCCAGGCGCCTTTGTGGTGAGCAGCCCTGTTCAGCTTTGGAGGCACAGGTATGAAACACCATTTCTCACCTCAAAGGCTTTCTCTCCCTCCTGGCACCACCACAGCCTTCCAGCCTCAATGGCCAGGCTGAGCTCACTAGCCCACAGGAGCTTCCAGCGAGTGCTTCTGCTGCCTGACTCATTCAGAGATGCCTCTGATGTGAGGAACAAGAGAGAAGGGAGAAATGCTCCACTGACCCACTTCCTGCAGGGAAACCCAGCAGAGGAAAGCAGGCTTAATTTTGGGACCTCCTCCATGTCAGTATTTCTACACTGACGCTAGGGTAGATCCATCAGGGATGGGTTTTCTGGATACTCAGGGGTGTTGATGGCATCAGTCCTGCTGCACTGCTGTTCCCTGGGGGTCTCTCTGTCCGGGAGTTTGCCCATCCGAGAGCTGCACTGGGCTGCAGCCCCTCTTTGCTCCATCACTGCTGGGGTGCAGTAGCTTGGGAGTGCTGATGTAAGGGGCCCTGCCTGGTGCTCCAGATCTGCGCCGTGTGGCACAGCCACTGTCCTGCTGCTGGGAAGGGTGAGTGCCCTCTGAGCGGCTGCTGCTTCTGAGATACTCAGCGTTCCTGAGAAGCTGTCGAGAATCACTCGTTCTCTCTCACATGCACACACACACACCAAAAAGTTCCAGAAGGGATTAGGCATGGTTCAAAAGATTCTGAGTAATTCTTATCTGCTCCGGTCCGTTATTGTTCTGAGAACTGCACATGCAGGGAAACAACCAGCACTTTCTGCGTGCATGTGGGTCCTTGGCCCTGGCAAAATATGTTTCTCTGGGAGTCTCCGTGGCAGGAGCCTGTCGTGGCTTTCCCATCACATTTGTGCAGAAGGACAGTGCCCTTGGGGATGGGCAGATGAGCTCCAGGCAGGATTGGGCTTGATGATCTCAAAGGTCTTTTCCAACCTAGTTCATTCTGTGTGATTCTGTCTCACAACACCAGAAGATTCCCGGGTGGGATGACTAGAATAAAGTCACACCCATGCTGCAGGGGAAGCATGTGCCTGAAGCACAGCCCAGATCTCCTGTATCTCTCCCAGAAAACTCTCTTCCCTCCAGTATTGAGTACTCTTCTGCTTCACTGCAGCAGGGCAGGATGCAAAGCACCCTGGGGCATCCCCAAATGTGACACACCACTTGCTTTGCCCCATAATACTTGCTGGAAAAAGTGAGGTGAGTTGTTGCTCACAAAGAAAAGGAGCCTCAGGCTAGTCATGGAGCCAACTGTGGGTGCACAAGCTGGAGAAAATGTTTCTCACTCAGTCTTTGCCTCCCCAGGAGCAAGGCGGGCGGTGTGGGGGAATCACTTTCTGCTCTGTGCCGAGGATTCGTGTCACAGACCCCCAAAAGCCCATCCCTCCACCGTCTCCACTGCCTCCCTCTGTTTCCCAGTCACCAAGACCTGTCACATGGATGCTTTTGCACACGCTGGGACTGTCACCAAAGGGGTCACTGCCCCCGTTGCACTCTTGCTGCCCTGTAACATGATTTATGGGACATTTCCCCACCTCACTCATCCAGTGGATGCTGGGACCATGCAGGGCGTTCTTCCTCATCTTCCTGCCTTCACGAGCCAAGGGAGAACCACGTGGCAATGTGTGTGCCTGAGCACACGTGTGTGCATTGATAGGGGGAGGGGAATTTCATGGGCTTTTAAAAAGAGATATTGAAAATTGGTGAGTAAAACAAAAAAAATTTCAAAAACGTTTCAGTGCATCTTCTCTTAGCTGTACTGCAGGAAACTGGAAGAAGAGGAGCAGCCGGTGGGAAGGGGACTCCAGGGATCATCCCAACCCACTCCCTCCCATGTGGCTTGAGGCAAGGTTGTGTGGCCAACTCATCACTGTTTGAGGTGCAGGCATCCTGGGGACAGGGATAACCTCACATGTGTACATCTGCATCCCTGGCAACCCGCTCTCCTTCTCAGAGGTGACACAGGAGGTGAGACCAGGCAAAGACCACACCTAAATTCTGCTGCCTCTGCAACCCTCCCTTTCCTCATCTTGCTCCCAGACAGGAGCCAGGACACTGAGCCAGCTGGGTCCTGCAGCGGAACTTACTGCGGTGCTTGCCCTCCCTTTCCTTTTGTTTTTTCCTCTCCTCCTGCCACTGCCAGAGGAAAAGCAGGAGAGCCCATCATTCACATGCCGCTCTTTGCACAGACTTGCTCAAGCGATTCCTCTCCTGATATCTTTGAGAAACTCTGCAGCGCTCTCAGTGAGTCTGTGGGTGCTGACTTTAAATCATCATCTCCGGTGGATTACCACAGCTGGATGAGAAGATAAAGGCTTTTCTTTCCTCTTTCCTTTCTTATTCCTTCCTTTTCACTTTTCCTCCTGAAGTCAGAGCTGTTCCCAGCCAGGAGGCATGGTGTTGGTGGGAGCCCTGTGCAGCCTCCTCCTCCTCTGCCTGGTTGAGGAGGGCATCAGCAAAGTGAGAAGATACTACATTGCTGCAGTGGAAACCACCTGGGACTACACACACAGCGACCTGCTGTCCGTGCTGCAAGCGCCTGCAGGGTAAAGCTCTTCCTATTGCAATTCTAGAGCCATGCCCTGGGTGTTCTCCCACCCGGGCATGTGGCACTGTGAGCTTGGCTCCAGGCAGCCAGGTACATGGGGGCAACCTGGCAAGGTGGGTGCCCTGAGCTGCTGATACAGCTGGGAAGGGGTGGTGTGATGGGGAGTCACAACCCCTGATGAGGGACAGGTGGAATTGAGAGAGAGATGCATACCTGTTCTGCACTGTTTTATCTTAATGCCACTCGCCTATGACCCTTTAAAGTCTGTGCTAGGAGCCACGAGCTGATTTTCCAGCCTGTGTTTTCTCTTCTGCTCTGCATCCTGGGGGCTTTGGGGAAATATGAGGGGAGATGGGCACCTGTGGCTCCCTGGGCACTGCAGAGGAAAGTTGGCTGTGCCCCCCTGACATAATTCAGAGCAGCAAAGGCTTTTGACTGTGTCTGTCCCTGGTAAAATCCAGCTTTAGTTATTGATATCTTTGTGTACATTACATTGCTGGGGCTGAAATTTTTCCTTAAGGAAATGAAAATAATTTGTAGCGTTTGGGCAAAGAATGGTGTCCGTGCACAGTGACAAGAAGGTGGAAGGCATGGTGGTTTTGCCCGTGTACTTTGGAGTAGGAAGGAAAAATGTGAGTTGCATTGCTCAGGCATCAGGATGGTGTTGTCTGAAGACATGGCTGGCTTGGATGTGCATGGCTGTGAATGTTCTGAGGTCAGCATGGAGAGTGGAGCTGGATGGCTGCAGCCCCTGTGGATCAAGATGTGCCCATTCCCTCTGCCCTGTTTCCATATCCCCTTCCCCAGACTCTCTGCTGAGGCGATATCAGCCCATGACCCCATTTCAGCCCCACAGTGGCTTGAGCAGCAGGGAGCTGTGGTCAGGCCCTGGAAGCCAGGCTCTAGGGATGACCCAGGTCAGCCTGACTAGCTGCTGTAGTCACTGTATCCCAATTATGTTCGTTTTTCCCCTTTTGGTTACTTCAGTAGGAAAATTGCATCCAGCACCCCCCATTTTATTAATCCCCCTGCCCTGCTTTCACTGATGTTGCCCTCAGATCCATTAGGCTATGATAGAGATGATGACTTCATTCACCGTTAATTCAACCCTGTGGCTTTTCATTTCAGCACTGGTTTTATGGGCACTATTACTGACCCTGGAGTGACTCAGGGCCCTGTCTGTGCCTGGGGATGAGCAGGGCATTGGCAGGCAGTGTGAGGTCACTTGTCCTTCTCTAAAACGGGGGAAGATAACGTTGGCTTTCTCAGAGGGACTTGCTGGTGTGCTCCAGCCTCGAGAGGCAGAGAACTCCTGGGCAGTGCAGCTCCTGGAGAAGCTGTGATGAGAACCAGGGCTTGCTTGTCCTGGTTGTTCCCAGCTGAATGATGGTGCCTTTCCCCTGGCCCTGCAACTTCAGCCCAGTTCCCTGCAACAGAGGAGGGCACAGGAAAACAGCCAGGCTGGGGAGAAGGGGCATGCAGGAGTGAGGCAGGAAAGCATGGCAGGCAGAGCTGCCCCTGGAGCTGGCGTGTCTCTGAGCTCCGTGTGTGGTGCCTTCTGCTTCACACAGAAGGGTACCAGCACCTCATGGCAGCTCCCAAAGGTGCATCTCCAGGCAGGACCTCCAAACCCCTTGTAAAACCCAGGGGTTTCTGTGGCATGTTTGTAGAAAGCTCTGTCAAGTTAACGGGCTACAACACACCAGGCCAGAGCTGCTCACACCTTCCCCATGATTTCAGTTTCTCTTCCTCCCAAACACAACCCCATCAGCAGGGTCAGAGCCAGGACCAGCACATCCTGCAATGGCCCCAGGGATCTCAGCTCTGACTTGGGGCTGGCAGACACGTAGCAGCAGCCCATGTCTGAGTGCTTTGGCAGTGCAGGATGTCTCCCAGCTCCAAGAGATGAACAGATAGTGTGGCTAACAATGCTGATCCAAGGTGCCAGAAACTTATCGCCCTGCCTCAGCTTCAGCTGCCCTGGGGGAAGGAAGTTCATGGGACCCCAAGTACAGAGGACTGGCCAGAAGCACTTTCATCAGACATCCCTGGGCTGAACACCGCCTTCTTGTCTCCTGTGGGCTCTGCTCTGCCAGCACTGGGACCCGGCACTGAGCCCTGTTGTCACTAAGTCCCCTCCTGGCCATGCCCCTGCATGCCAGCAAAATCCCCCTGGCTCCAGAGGATTTCTGCCTTGTTTACTGCAGAATTAGCAGCACCAGACACTCATATCTCAGGGCTGCATTCTCAAATCTGGGCTTTTTGTGAGCTAGAGATTAAGGCACAGCTTCCTGACAGTGGACAGCCAAGTGCCAGCAGCCCTGCAGCTCAGCTACCTCCCAGTTTGGGGACACCCTGGAGAGCAAAGCTGGGCTGGACCCCACTGCCATCAAGCCAGGAATGATAATAGTTCATTGGGCAAAGACAGCTGAATGCAGTGGCACTGCTCACTGGGGCCGTGCCAGCCTGGACGTGGGGTTATGGCTGTGGTGGGAGAGGCAGGAGCTGGGTGCCTGTGGGGTTTTCATGGGCTCCCATCCTGCTCTGCCCCCGAGGAGAGCGGACCCTGCTCTCCCCACAGCACCTTCCAGCTGCAGGTGGTTTCCAGCCAGTGTTGTGGGGGTGAGTGTGCATTGCCTTTACTAAATTTGAGTCACTCTGTCTCCTTCCTCTTCCGCTTGAGGAAGATTCGCTGCTCGAATGAAGGCTTAGTCAGAGCAGGAGAGCAACCTTCCCTGCTTCTTAAGTGGGAAGAAAATACCACCTGGCTTTTGCTCCAAACAAAACAAGGCTGAGAAATTTGTCTGGTTACTGGAAATGGTCTTAGTCCTGGGGCTGACAAGTCAGCCTCTAAAATCCTTGAAGAAATTCATGCCTTTGTTATCCTGATAAATGTGCTGGATTCCTTCTGGAAAATGAATTTGTTAAGCTTCTTACAGATAGAAAGTGGCCAGCAGAGATAAGTGGGGTGTGAAATACATTCAAAGCTCCTTTATCTTTCTTCTGTGAAGTGAAAATCCCATTTTGGGCAGAAAAGAAACAAACGTGGGGCCATTGCTCAGACACAAAGCAAACTGCCACGACCTGCCAGCAGCAGTCCGACAGTCTCTTTCCTGGGGGGGAGCTGGGGAGGATTACACATGATGTGATGTGTTTGCCACACCCGAAGGTGCTGGGGTTGGGGTGGCTGCAGGGCAGAGCTCACCATGGCGCTGCCAGTGCTCTGTGTCTCTGCTGCCAGGGGAGCATGAAGCTGGAGAAGGCGTGAGGCAGGAGACATGAGCAGCCTGCTGCTGTGCCCTGTCCCAGCTGCAGCTGGGTATGGCCTTGTGTCTTCTTCCATTATGACTAACACCACAACATTAATCACTGCCCTGTTGTCATCTGTATGCTGAGCAAAACATTTCCACTCCTACCTGGGAGCTGTCAGGAAATCCAAAGGACACAGCAGAGTGAGCAATCCCCGGGGCTCAAGGAAGCAAGCTGGTGGGAAGGGGAGGAAGAGGATGGCTGTTGCCCGTGCATGGATGGGTCTGTGCAATCAGCCTTGGCTTTTTGTTCCTCCTGCAGCATTTTGGGGCATGCACGCTCACGTCCCCCCGCAGCTGGTGTCCCTCCCCGGTACAGGAAAGCTGTTTTTGTGGAGTACCCCGATGGCTCATTCATACAGCCCAAGCTCAAGCCAGCGTGGATGGGTAAGAAGCACCTTCAGTGTGGGGAGCTCCAGAAATCCTTGACAGCCACGAAACTCATCCTGGGTTGGGTGCTGGCTGCTCTTCAGCCAGGAGCAGGAAAGCACCTGGGTGGATCCCGGTATGGCAGAGCTCCTGGGGATGCAGAGAGTCTTGCTGGAGCTGATGCAGTTGGTGCTGCCGTGCTGCATGAGAGACGACCACTAACTGTGCAGGAGGAAAGTCAGGACCCTTTGGGGCTCCTGGCAGGGTGTGAGCTGCCTGACCTTGTTGTCTTATCCCCTTCAGGTCTTCTGGGCCCCACCATCCGAGCAGAAGTCTATGACACAGTGGTCATCACATTTAAAAACCTGGCCTCCCGCCCCTACAGCCTCCATGCTGTCGGGGTGTCCTACTGGAAGGCGTCGGAAGGTGAGTTGGGCAACATCAGGTGCTTCAAGTCCTTGTGTAGCACCTCCTGCTCTGCCACCTGCCTACCAGGTGTGCTTCCCTCCCTCACCCTGCTATTCATGTCCCTCTGTGAGGACAGATGGTCAAAGAGATGGCCTAGCCTGAGGGAGCAGCGTGACCGTGCCCAGCCCAGAAATGAGCTGAGCAAACAGCGCAGAGCAAACCTGTATCAGTTATAGAGGTAATACACAGGTTCAACGTAAGGTTGGATGCTTAGGGCAAGGAAGACTCTGCTGTCCAGCCTCAGGGCAGGTGGTGGGTGCACAGCCCAGCAAGTGAGTCTGGCACAGCTCTGCTACTGCCCTGAGACCTGTCACTGCCCGTGGGACTCACTCCTCTGGGATGGAGAGGGGCTGTGTTCTGGGTTGGAGGAAGGGGAATCTCTGTACCCACGGTGTGCTGAGGATGAACCTTTAGTGACATCTGGCCATTTCTTTGGTTTTAGGAGCAGGGTATGAGGATGAGACCAGCCAGCCAGAGAAGGAGGGGGACAGGGTGGATCCTGGGAAGACACACACATATGTCTGGGAAATCCAGGAAAACCAGGGCCCGACGGATGACGATGCAGCGTGCCTGACCCACTCCTACTCCTCCAACACCAACAGTGTGAAGGACATCAACTCTGGTTTGATTGGAGCCCTGCTCGTGTGCCGACCTGGTAAGGACAGCACACAGGGTGGGGACAGGCCACACGCATCCATTAATTGAAAAGCAGAAAAATCACAGATGCCTTCCTGAGGCTGAGCATGGCAGTGGAGTCAGTGAGCTGTGCTCAATGGAAGTGCTCCTGGGGTTCAGTCCTGACATCCTGATGGCACAAGGTACAAGGAGATGTGGCTGGGGTAAGATTGGTCATCCCTGGCTGAGACATATCCTGGAGGTGCTTGTCCAGACCCCCCTATAGTCACTGGAAATGACTGAGCACTGTCTGCAGGCTCCAGTGACTCACCAGGAGCAGTTTCTCCACTGAGCAAAGGTCTAAGAGGAGGCAGTACAAACTGACCTTTTGATGCCTTCTGGGGGCAGCTGCCTCTCAGCTGTGGACTTTTGGGGACTGCAAGGTTGGAAGCAGGGCTGTTGCAATTGTGAGACATGACAAAAGCAAACCACAGCCTGGCCTTGGTTTACCACTTCTTGAAGAGCACAAAGGGAATTCTCTGGGTGGTGCTTGCTGACCTTTAAAGAAATCCATCTCATTGCACCTTGCAGGGACCCTGGCGAGTGATGGGAATGAGGGCCTGCAGAAAGAGTTTGTACTGCTCTTTGCAGTGTTTGATGAAGGTAATTACTGACTGACTGGTGTCAGACCCTGTGTTCAGCCTGCTCCAGGGTGTTTGCTTTGGCCATGGGTGTGAGCACAGCTGCTCAGCACCCACACCCCTTCCCAAGGGTTTGAGCCATGTACAGCCCCTACATCCAACGTGCTCCTGGTGCAGTACTGCCCCTCCTTCTCTTCCCCAGGTGCAGGGAGCTTGCAGCCCCCCCAGCTCTGCCATCCCATGCCCTGGCCTTGTTCCCATCCCTGTCATGTGTGGTGGTCACCCCCACGCCCATGCAGAGCCATGGCCAGGTGTGCCCTGGATTTCCACAGGCACCACACATCCAACCTCCCTGGGAAGGTTTACTCTTGCTTTGAAATGCTCTCAAGTGAAAGCTGACTGCTCCCTCCTCTGTCCACAGGAAAGAGCTGGTACTCTGAGCAGGGTTCCCCAGCAGCTGCTCAGCCCCAGGCTCACAACAGGACAGAGCTGCACACCATCAATGGCTACATCAATGGCTCACTGCCTGGTGAGTCCTGGTGGGACAGGGACAGGGGTGGGGGGCATGGGAGCTGCTAGGAGCAGGGGTGGAGCCAGGTCTGTAAACTCGAGGCAGCTTGGGAAGGGATGTGAGAAAAGAGATCAAGAGGAGTTTCCAGGTGAGGCATATGTTAGGCTATGTTCACCCCCAAGGGACTGTTACATCTCAGCTCCTAGATCTGCCTTGCCCATTTACAGCAGGGCAGGAGCTGTTTCCAGCTCTCTGTGTTGCCAAGTGCAGCTGGGTTCCTTGGAGGTCTCCAGGAACAGTGCTGGTAGCAGAGTTTCATCTTTTGTAGCCCTGAGAACAAGGCTGGAGGTAGCATTTAGCTCTCACTAAAACACCTTCATAGGATCTGGGGAATAGAACCATGGAATCATTTAATTTGGAAAAGACCCTTAAGATCATCAAGTCCAACCGTAAACTTAACTCTGCCAAGTCTACCACTAAACCATGTCCCTGAGTGTCACATATACAAGTGTTCTAAATACCTGGACAGCCTGTTCCAGTGTTTGACAACCCTTTCAGTGAAGAAATTTTTCCCAATATCTGACATAAACTTCCCTGGTGCATCTTGAGGCTGTTTCCTCTTGCTTCTACAGCACTGCTGCTACTTCCTCCCTTGCTGCTTGGGAGAAGAGACTGACTCCCCACTTCATTACAGCCTCCTTCCATGTAGTTCTAGAGTGAGAAGGTCTTCTCTCAGACTTCTCTTCTGCAGAAGGACAAAATAAAAGGCTGTGTTTGATCTCAGCAAACACAAAAGTTGCTATTTTCTGGTGTTCTCCCGGGAAAAGATCCAGAGCTCCCTGAGAGGGAGGAATCTCCAAGGCAAACTGGGAAACACTGTCAGGACAGTCAATACCACCAGCAGCTTTGGTGAACCACATCCTAAAACCTCCCACTTGGGTCTGGCCAGTCTCCAGTAAAAGGCAAAAGAAGAACTCCCCTAAATTCCCTGTCCTGATGGGCTCATAGAGTTTAAGAGCTGAGGAAACCTCATGGTCAACAGCTGTGTCTGCACAGTGGGTTTTCCCTGGAGAAGTTATCCACCTCCACTCAGCATCCCCCTCCCTGGATGCAGGACCTGGCCTGAGAGGTGTCTGATGGAGAGCTGGAAATGGAGAGCTGAGGGCCTCAGGATGGAACCTCCACCCAGTTCCCTCCCAGGTCCTTGGGATCTGTTCCAGTCACCTCTGCACTCAGTGCCAAAAACAAGCGCTTGACTCTGTATTTTACTTTGTTTGTCTTCAGCTTCCAGGAACTTGTTATTCACTTCCCTGCTAGATTACAGAGCCCATCAGTTTCTCCCCAGGAAAATATTTTTACAATGCAGTCAAGTTCTTTCCCATTTCCTAAGCACACTGAGCTCTTTGAGTGTCTCTGAGGAAGGAATTTTCTCCAGCACTCAAATAATCCTGGTGACCCCTCTCTGCCCTTTGTGGTATTTCAGCTACTGCTGAGGACGTGCTGGAACCCTGCTCCAGATGCAATGTTTTAGTATCAGGCTTTCTAGTGCTGTGATCAGACAAATGATTCTCCTTTCCAGTGTCCAATTTCCCTATTTATAGAGTCAATGAGCACATCTCTCTCTTTTGCCACTGCATACCACTGCGAGCTCCTACCAGCAACCCTCCCAAATTCCCCCAAGTCTGTAAATCTAGTCTTATCTCAGGGGGATGATGTGACCTGTGCCTCTGTTTTGCTCAGACAGGCCACGTTCACGTGTGATTTCTCCAGCTTGAAGCCAGCACCTTGTGGGGCATGGGACTCTACCAGCACGTGTCAAACTCTGAGTCTATGGCACCAAGAGTGGGGACATGGGTTGGACACAGTGCTGACCCCTGGGTGCTTCCCTTGTCTCCTGGCAGGTCTCACACTGTGCCTCAAGAAGCAGGTCCACTGGCATGTGATTGGGTTGGGCTCTGGGCCAGAAGTCCACTCTATCTTCTTTGAAGGCCACACATTCCTGGTGAGAAGCCACCGTCTCAGCAGCCTAGAAATCTCCCCTGCCACATATCTCACAGCCCAGACCATGCCAGGAACAGCTGGCTGGTTTCGGATGTTCTGCCAGATACTGTCCCATCAGCAAGGTAACCTTATTCTCCAAGAGCTCGGGTTCACCTTCGTTGCAGGTGTTCAGGGGATGTCCTGGGCTCAGGGTTCTGTGTGGTGCTGCAGCTCCAAGGCCCCTCCTGCTTCCTAGTGTTACATCCACCTGCAGTCTGGCCCATATCAGAGGGCATGGGTTGATCCATGTTGGCCCATTTGATGGGAACAGTAGTGGAGAAGATTTCTCCCAGGCAGGGCCTGGGGGAGTGCCTGCCTGTACTGGCTCATCAATGTGACTCTTTCTGCCTGGCTTGTCTGAACCCAGCTGGCATGGAGGCCTTTGTGAAGGTGGAGGAGTGTCCTGAGCAACGCCTGCTGAAGATGGGGAAGCTGTCAAATGAGCCAGAGGACGTGGATTACCCTGAGGAAGATGAGGAAACTTATCACGTGATCCAAGTGCGCTCTTTTGCCAAAGACAGGCCTGTGACCTGGACTTACTACATTGCAGCTGAGGAAATGGACTGGGACTACGCACCTGTGAAGCCAGCGTCTCTGGACAGGTGGGCATGTATGCTCATGAGGCTGCTCCTCGAGGCAGCCCTGCCAGCTCTTCCTCTTTTCCCCAGAAATTAATTTTCATTCTGCCCAGCCTGGACAGTTTTGTTCTTCCTTATTAACACTGATAGTACGGACACAGGACAAGGATGGTCTTGGGGAGGCCATGGGAAGGCAGGACCTGGCTTTGCTCCATTTTACCAAATGCCCTGCAGAGACATTTGTCTCCAGGGCATTTGTCTCTCTATCACCAAGGCCTCTGGAATCAGTCCCTTCTGAGCAGACAACAACTCCTGCTGACGTTCTCAGCCACCAGCCAGGTCCTTGGATGATGGAAGGTCTTGCTCTGTTTCTCACAGTGTCCTGCACGTGGCCATTTGCTCTTTCTCTGCCTTTGTCTGCAGAAACATGACAAGCCTGTACCTGGAGCCTGGCCCGCAGCGGATCGGTTCAAAGTATAAGAAAGTGGTGTTTGTGGAGTATGAGGATGCAACCTTCAAGAAGCGCAAGGTGTCCAACCAACAGGACAAGGGAATCCTGGGGCCTGTCATCAAGGGGGAGGTTGGAGATCAGTTTAAGGTAAGAGAAATGCAGTTTTCCACTGTAAAGGGGAACTTCAAAGCTTGATGCTGTTCCTACTAATAGCTCTTGGTTTGTGGCTAAGGTCTGACATAAGTCATTGAGGTGCTCTCTCATGTTTGGCAATGTCCAAAGTTCACCAGAAAGGCAGATGTTACTGGCAGCTTAAGGTAAATACTCTCAGTTAGATGCACAGGATATGGCCCAGTCCCTCTGATTTGACTTCGTTGCAGGTGTCTTAGGAACTGTGTGAGTTAATGCATGACACATGACATCCAGCACCTTCCTCTGAAGCAGGAGTGTCCCGTCATCCTCTGCTCTTCTCTGTCTGTTTGCTGTTACCTCACAGCACTGGCGACTGTCGCTTTTGTCTCCTGAAGTGCCTCTCCTGACCACTTGACTTGTTTGCAGCTGGGAGGAATGGGATGGCTTCCAGCAGCTTCACATTTCTGCTCCCTCCCTGGGGTTCCCTGTGCAGTTGTGGGCATGTGACAGAGCTATTTAGATAAATAAAGGAAGGGCTTCATGCAGTGAAGTGACTTGAGCTCTTGACTGCTGTGCACACTTAATGTCCTGGTCCTCTGAGGCCTGGATTGATGGACCTCTTCTGACTCATATGTAAAGTAAGACTAAAGACAGCAACTTTCTCTTTAATAAATCTGATCTTTTCATGCCCTTCTTAAAACAGACACCTCCCGGAACAATGGACAGTATAAGCTCATCACGGAGAAATTGTAGGTTTTGTATTCTGACTGTGTGGTCCCAGACATCCTGTTGATCACTGGCAGGTAGCCAACCCCAGGGCACTGCTGTCCAGTGTTTCCCTCTCTGCAAGGACCCTGAGAGCAGCTTCAAGGGCTTACAGTGATCAGAAAACACCAAACATTCCTGCTGCCTGTCCTCATTTCAGATCGTGTTCAGGAATCTGGCCAGACGACCCTACAACATCTACCCTCATGGCCTCACCAGCGTCAGGCCCTACCATGCCATGAGACCCTCAAAAGGTAAGGCAGGCCATGGGAACTTGGGATATCACCTGGCCACTGCCAGTTTTCTGGGCCAGGAGAGTTTCCTGCAGCTTGTGGTTGTCCAATCACCCAAGCACCTAAGCTCTACAATTCCAGGGATTAGGATGAGTCTATTTTCATGTTCCCATTGGTGCCATATAACCCTGTCTTTAAGGAAGGCCTCAGTGATGACTGGGAGAAGGGGCATTCTCAACCAGGGAGCTGGGACCATGTTAATTGGTCCATCCTGGAGGCCTCCACTTTCTGACGAGGCAGGAACCATCCTGGTGATCCTGCCTGTGTTTGCAGTTTATTTACAGCCCTCATTCCCTGGGCTCCCTCTGGCCTGTATTCATGTGGGGGTTCATCATGATTTAGACTCTCCCTCTTGCAGATTTGTAGTTTTTGCTCTGGGATTGGGTTTTTTTCCCAGAACTGCTTTCACCCCTTGTTATTGTGCTCCCAGGACCAAGACTTGTGCAAGGCTGTCCCACATCCCACCAGGATCCTGGGATGGGCATGGGTGGTTCCCTCTGCAGCTTGTGTGGTCAGGAAATCTTCCCGAGCTCTTTTAAAAAGTGGCATCATCCCTTGCAGGAGCAGCCCAGACATAACTGGTCTGCTCTTGGATTGTGTGTTGCCAGAGAAAGATGTGAAGGATATTCCTATCCCCCCTGGGCAGTCATTCACCTACAGCTGGACTCTCACCACCGAGGATGGCCCCACGCAGGCAGATCCTCGCTGCCTCACCCGTTTCTACTACAGCTCCATCGACCCAGTCCGAGACACAGCCTCGGGCCTGATTGGGCCCCTCCTCATCTGCTCCAAGAAGTCCATGGATCAGAGGGGAAATCAGGTGGGTCTTTCCTTTGCTGCCTCAACTTCTTGGCTGAAAGGCTGGAGTAACTGTGGTGAGTGAAATATTTTGTCTGTCTGTTTGTCTGTCCTGTTCTCTTCAACCCTACCAGCAGTCCTAATGCCTCTGCCTTCCCCATCCACCCTTGCATGCTCTCTTTTTTCCAAATCTGCACCCTAACTCCTGTGAAATAGCAGTAACCTTCTCCATGCACCCAGACTGAGACCTGACAGCTACCCTGGGCACCAGGGGTGCTCTGATCAGACCAGAAATCATTTCTTCCCTCTCTTTTCCAGATAATGTCAGACAACATGAAGTTGGTGCTGTTTTCGGTCTTTGATGAGAACCGCAGCTGGTACCTGGAGGAGAACGTCAGGAGGTTCTGCTCTGATGCAGCCCATGTGGATACCCAGGACCCCCAGTTTTATGCCTCCAATGTGATGCACAGTGAGTACTCAGCCGGGGGCTCCCTGCAAAACCCCAGCAGACACAGGCTCATCCCTGCCCCAGGGAAGGAGCAGGGAATACGCAGCAGCTCAGCAGCCACGGGGGAAATTTGTTCTTTAAATGTTTCACCCCTGCCCTCTTCCAGCTATTAATGGCTTTGTATTTGACAACCTCCAAACAAAACTCTGCCTGAACGACGTTGTGTACTGGTATGTCCTGAGTGTTGGGGCCCAAACAGATTTCCTCTCCATCTTCTTCTCTGGAAACACCTTCAAGCGCAACATGGTCTTTGAGGACGTGCTCACTCTTTTCCCATTTTCTGGAGAAACAGTCATCATGAGTTTGGAAAAGCCAGGTTAGTAACATGGGCTATTCTGTAAACCATGGGCTTGGCAGCTCAGAAGAGATCAGTGAGCACCTCCAGCCAGTTCTCTGGTGCCCAATTCCTTTTGACAGCTCTGAGAGCAAAGGGATGCACAGCCTGCTGGAACAGCAAAGCGAGAGGCAGTGGTTAAATCTTTCAAAGCTTCAATCAAATAAATTGAATTACTGTATTTTACTTCATTAGTAGGGTGTGTTAAGGTCACACATGCTGCCAAACCAGTAATCTGGCTGCAGTAACATGAGCCTGGTGGACATTTGCAATCTTGGCTCCAAGCTCGGAGGTCAAGGGGAGTGGCAGTGCTGTCCCTGCTGTGGGTTCAGCTGCTGGTCATGCCATTTATCTCCAGACTTTTGCAAGGACAGAAACCGCAGCCGCAGAGAAGTCCTAGGAAAGATTTGCTTCAGAGTTCAGTTACATTTCCCCCCACTCAGCACTTTTTCCTCAGCATTGGCAAAAGCAGTGCTGTCAAACCATTTCCTCACTCATAGAGGAGACACAGGATTTACCATGTGGTTGCAACACTGATACGATGGTCATGAGCACTGCACCCTGAGCCAAGCTGTCAGGGTTTCTAGACACCCCAGGAAGCTTTCTACAACCCAGCCAAGCCTCACATCCGTTTGAGCTCGGATTCCTGCCTGCTGCTCAGAAGCAGCTCAGCAGCTCAGCCGGCAGCAGGTGGCAGCTCCCTCCAGCAGCAGAGCCCAGAAATCTCACATCTCACCCTCTCTGCTGGGAGCAAACACACTGGCTGGGGATGTGAGTGAGAGGCAGCCTTTCCTTTCTTTCTCCTTCAGTGGGAGATATGAGGTGACTGTCTTTGGGAGAGAGGTGTGTTTGACAGCACCAGGATGTCTTTGGGGGTGGCTTATGGTGATTGCTGCTGCTGGAGGCTCCGTGGGTTCTCACTGCATTAACTGCTCTCACCAAGTTGTACTTGGGCCCTCACAGGCGTGTGTAGCTCACTAAGCTCTGCCAGGAAACACCAGCCCTGCTGATGGTGCTTGTCAGGCTCTGATGTTGCCAGCAACACTGTGGGTCTGGCTGTAAGACACTCTAGGGACTATGAAAGCATGGAATCACTACCATGAACCAAAAAATACAGGTTGCATTAGCAAGGGAGCAGCATGGGAATGACCTCTCTTCCAATTTCCCACCGAAGTGGGCTGATGGTGTCCTTTTGCCCTCTCTTGAGACAGGTGTCTGGATGCTGGGGTGCCTAAATCCTGATTTCAGAGACCGAGGGATGCATGCCAAGTTCACGGTCTCGAAGTGCCAGTATGAGCAATACTCTGATGGGGAAGATTACGTGTATTCTGATGGGGAGGAGGTTGCCTTTGAATTCCAACCCAGGGGCTTCTCTAAAAGAAAGAGGTCATGTGTGAATGAGCAACTGAACAACATCACCTCTTCCAGAAACGAGACAGAGAAGACAAGACTGTGCCTGACAGAACATGGGGTTGTCCTGAGCAACGGTAGGATTTCTGATCCCTCTTCCAATGGCACATCAACATTTTTAGGAACAATACCAAATCCACATGATATTTCCATGTCTTCTCTGCCAGAGACAAACTATGAGCCAGTGTCCTATGAGTCCTTCCTGGAAGACGAAGAATTGTCAAAAATCATCAGCCAGGATGAAGGGTTTGGAGCAATCCCACCTGGAGAACACTTGGCGAGTGTCCATGGTACTGTGAGCTCAGAAGAAGATCAGCAATGGCTGCACCAAACCACGGCAGCTCCAGGAGATGCTCTGGCTGGAATGAAAGTGACAAAAATCCCAGAGGTGCAGGGGCCTGTAAAAGGAACAACAGTCCACTCTGGTGGTAGGATAGAGAACCTGGGAGCAGAGCCTCAAAAGACAACTACTCATGCAACAAGCTTGTGGGACTCCATTGCTTATGCTGCTGGCAAAGCCCCTCTTCAGGAGAACAGGAGCTCAATTCACCACAATGATCTGGACCACAGCCTGGCACTTCATGATGTGTCTTCACAGGGTAATGAGGACAAGTTGCTAAAAGGGGCTGATAAAATATCCTTTAACCTGTATGACTCAGAGGGGGAAATCAGCACAGCACCATCTTTAAGTATTGATCACAACTCTTCCTCCACATTGAACAATCCTTCTGCATCTCCTGATGAGACAGAAGATAATAGGACTTCTCATGCTGTGGTTCACAGTCACGCCATAGAGAGCAATCATTCATCAAATGACCTAGATGCTAGGCTGGAAAAAAGGCCTCACAAAGTGGTTTCACAAGGCTTTTACGAAACTTTTGAACAGCAAAATGTTTCTTTGTCAGACAAACCTGTACAAGGAGAAATCTTCACAGATGAGAAGAACTCCTTGCCTGCAAAAAGTGGCACAGAACAAGCCAGTGGACTTGCCAAAGGCACCAGCCTTCTAGACAGCACCTTTGCAGACACCAATGACCTTGAGCCATCCAGCAATATAATGACAGAAGAGAGGGATGAAGTAATCTTGAAAGAAGTGTTTCAGGATGCTAAGGAATTAGCAGAACTGGACAGTATTGCTTTTTCTGAATCAAATGTTGTGACCAATGACACCAGGCCATTCCCAAATGGTTTCTTAAAGAGCTCTGAGCAGTTTCTGAGACACAGAGTTACAGCCAGAAGCCTGAGTGGCCCTGACAGGAGACGTAAACAAGCCAGGTCACTGGAGAGCAGAGGTTTGGGTCTTCCTAACACCAGCAGCAGGAAGCCCCTCTCTGATGGTAAGACAGCAGAGCAGGACCTGGCCAGCCAGCCCCTTGAGACAGCAGTGAATAAAGAAGCCCCAAAGGTGTGTGGACCTCATTCCCTTTTTTGCATCACTCGCTTCAAAAAGAGGTCCTTGGTATCCAGCGACACCTTGCCTGAGGTGATGGTGGCCCTGCAAAGCCTGAAAGAAAAATCCAACATGGTTGAGAGGAGGCTGCAGCCAGGCAGGGATGTTGTACAGGCTGATGAGATGTATCCTGAGGGGAGGCTGAGCACAGACAGGGGTGTACAGGGCAGCAGTGAGGGAGCCCAGTACAGCAGACGCTCCCTCCCCGCACGGGGAGCACTGGGGACAGGACCAGCAGCAGCGAGCAGCTCAGAAAGGCAGGTCACTGCTGAGGCTGCAGACCTGGCCTCAAACTGGGACCCAGTCTCCTTGGGGGTTGTGGTGAACACCGGGGGCTTGCAGAGTCCAGCTTTGGCTGAGCTGCAGCCAGGCAGAGCTGCGGTGTGGGGGGCTCCTGGGAGCGAGCAAGCTCTGGGGAGAAGCCAGATGGAGGAGGAGACGAACTCTGTGGAGCAGCTGGGTCGGTTCAGTCCTGAGCCTCAGCAGCTCAAGGCCAATGCCACAGAGGACTATGTGCTTGGGAGAATCCCAGAAGAAATGCCTCTGAAATCAGCCATCAGAGAGAACTGTTCACTGTCTCCAAGTCCCCCTCACAACAACAACAGCACCGAAAAGCCATCAGAGTATGTGCAAGACACTCCTCATGGATGTCAGGAGCTCGGCAGGGAAGATGTCCTCAGAGAAACAGGGAAGAGAGAGGGCCAGGGCCTAGGAGAGCCCAAGGAGCATGGGGAAAGGAACAGCACAGCTGGGGAGAGGAGCCACATCCCAGGACACAGGGAGGAACTGGCCCTGAACAGTGGGACACATTCCAGCCCCTCAAAGGCTGCCAAGCCAGACTATGATGAGTACAGTGACACAGAGCAGACCATGGAGGATTTTGACATCTATGGGGAAGAGGAGCATGACCCGCGCTCCTTCCAGGGGGAGATACGGCAATACTTCATTGCAGCAGTGGAGGTGATGTGGGAATATGGGGACCAGAGACCCCAGCACTTCCTAAAAGCAACGTAAGTGTGATTGTCCTGCATGTATTCCTCCTTCACTGCACAGCATGGCATGATGTATGAGATGGCATGTCCTGGCAGGCAGGATCACAGTTCTGTGCTGGTACAACCCAGCCAAGCAGCCCAGGGGAAGGATGCTCCCAGCATCTCCCCTCTACCCTCGGGGGGTTTGAACCTCCAGAAACTTTGAGCTTCCTTGCAAGTGGGTCAGGGATGCTCTGGCTCTGTATCCCCCTGACCTGTAACAACCCTGCCATGGCTGCTCTCGCTATGGGACAGTGTCACCTGACTTACCTCACTGGCATCCCCCCGCCAGGGACCCCCAAAGACGCAGGAGGAAGCATTCCTGGCAGTACCGCAAGGTGGTTTTCCGAGAGTACTTGGATGATTCTTTCACGCAGCCAGTGCAGCGGAGAGAGCTGGATGAACACCTGGGCATCCTCGGGCCCTACATCAGGGCAGAAGTTCAAGATGTCATCATGGTGAGTGGAAAGTTCCCATTCTGTATAAAACCATAAATCCCCCTGTTGTTGTTGGAGTTCAGCCAGAGGGAGTGCTGAGGTGGGTCTGCAGGCTCTGCAGTGCCCATGGGTTAACCCTCAGGGCTCGGGGGCAGGAGCTGCCCTGTTGGCATGTGAATGGCACCAGACTGGGAGGCAGAGCCACCATTCAAAGGGACCTCAGTGGCTGGAGGAATGGGCCAGCAGGAACCTCAGAATGTTCAGGTGCAAAGCCCTGGACCTGAGACAGACCCAACTCCTGCAACAGCATGGCCTGATCAGCTCCTGGGCTCCATGGGGAGTCTTTTGGGTCAAGGGATTGCAAAAAGAGTAGTGAGCTAAGCAGGGCTCAGTACAACTCTTTTAGTTGCTCTGTATGAGGGCAGGCTTCAGCTTCCCACACCACCAAAGGTCCTCCAGCGCCCACCTGAGAAGGACGTGAAGGGCTCAGGACTTGTGTCCCTGGAGAAGTTGCCCAGTTTTCACAGAAATCTTCACCAGGATGGATTCAGCACCTTTGGGCTCCTGAGGCAGTAGTGTAGCTGACCTTGCTTCCACTGAGCAGGAAAAGGGCCTCTGACATGAACCCAGGATGTGCTTTCCACCAGAGATTGCACTGCACAGCCACAGCTTGTAGTTCAGCAGGGGTTGGCCACTGCAGGGAGATCAGCTGGCGGTCTGGGCACCAGGGACATCCTTCCCACCAGCTGGCTGGACCCACCACCAGGGTCCAGAGCACTGTCAGCATTGCTCCCTTCCACATTCCACTTTGCCTTCCCTCTGGTGCAGGTGACGTTCAAGAACCTGGCCTCACGGCCCTTCTCCTTCCACTCCACGCTGACAGCCTATGAGGAGATACAGGGCACAACGCAGCAGGGTGGGGTGGTGCAGCCCGGTGGCCACCGCAAATACTCCTGGAAAGTCCTGCCCCAGATGGCACCCACCACGCAGGAGTTCGACTGCAAGGCCTGGGCTTACTTCTCCAACGTGGATCTGGTAGGTGGGAGCCTCCATGGGGCATCCCAGGAAGGAGAGGTGGGCAGCATGCCTGGTCCTGGCTGTGAGGTCAAGGAATTTCCTGTGGTGCTGTGCTGAAAGCAGCCTGGGGCTGTGTAGATTCTCAGGTGTCTAATACAATGATGAACACANCTCTCCTCTCCTCTCCTCATTTTCACCCCTTTCCCCAATTGTTTCAGCTTATGAGACTTGCAGGATACCAGCATTTTGCAGTTCCTTACCCCTCTGCCAAATCTGCCTGAATTTGCCCCCTGGGTCCAGTGCAGTAGGGACTGTTGGACAGTCAGACAGACAGACACCACGTCTCTTGAAAGAGGAGACATGCAAACACTTGCTGCTTAGCCTTTCTTAGCTCAGGGCAGAATGGGGATGCCCCAGTGAACCCAGCATGTCCTTCCCTCCCTGCACGTGGCCCAGAGTGGGAGCCAGGCCAGGGATGCACATGGGTTCACCGCTTTTCTCTCTGCTGTGCCTCTTGCTGGCGTCAGCGCTGCCTCCTGCTCGGAGGCAAACCCTTATTTCTTGGCTCCCTGGCAGGAGAAGGACCTGCACTCAGGCCTCATCGGGCCACTGATCATCTGCAACCATGGGGTGCTGAGCTATGTTTCCAGGAGGCAGCTGGCTGTGCAGGAGTTCTCCCTGCTCTTCACCATCTTTGACGAGACCAAAAGCTGGTACTTCTCGGAGAACGTGAAGAGGAACTGCCGCCCTCCCTGCTGGATCCAACAGGACAACCCTGACTTTAAGAGAAACCATTCCTTCCACGGTGAGGACCCTTGCTCTTGCCCTTTCCATCCCACAACCTGTATCGGGATGGAAATATCCCAGAGTCTCGAGCCCCTTCTGACCGCTGCCTTTCCCAGCCATCAATGGCTACGTGAGTGACACCCTGCCCGGGCTGGTGATGGCCCAGCAGCAACGGGTCCGATGGCACCTCCTGAACATGGGCAGCACTGAGGACATCCACTCTGTCCACTTCCACGGGCAGCTGTTCAACGTCAGGACTAGCCAGGAGTATCGCATGGGAGTCTACAACCTTTATCCTGGTGAGATGCAGCACAGGCACTGTGCACCCCCCTCTGCCAGGGCTTCATGTTTGTGCCCTTAGGAAGTTCCTGCGGGGAAATACCATGGAGGGGAAGTGGATCTGGAATATTCTGTCCCTGTGGTTGCACAGCACTTGGCACAGTGGCATCCCATTACAGGCAGTAACTCCTCTCTTCTCTGCTCTCTGTTCCTGGCCAGGTGTCTTTGGGACAGTGGAGATGTGGCCCTCACACGCTGGGATCTGGAGGGTGGAGTGCAAAGTGGGAGAGCACCAGCAGGCTGGGATGAGTGCCCTATTCCTCGTGTATGACCTGAGTGAGTGATCTTTTTGTGCCCTGACCCACCTGGGCCACAGCCACAACCAGCATGTATTTGAGCTTCCTCCCCCAGATCTCTCAGCATTTCTCTTGGGGTGACCCAAGTGGGGATCTTCTGTGTTTTCACTCTGAAAGAAAGTCACTACTTCAGCCCTTGCCACCCTGCACAGCCCAGCAGAGAGCACAGAGTCAGGGACACAGCTGGGGTGAAGGCTGGGAGACCAGCTTCATTGGCCTGCAAGTATTTACTCCAAGAGCTCTTGTTTTCCATATCTGAGGGTCCCTGGACCTTCCATAAAATGCAGTTACCCAAGCAAGTGCAAGCATGGGCTGGTCCCTGCCCATGGTGTCAGTAAAGTACAGTGCCCAGCTGCCTAGCCATATGTCAGGAGGTAAACTGAGGCACAGAGGGATGACAGGAGGCAGTGAGTGATGCTGCCTGACCTAAGGTTGGTTTGATAGAAATAGCTCCAAGAGCAACTGCAAAATCCACAGTAAACCTCTGATTCCACCCCAGAATGTTTCTAATTCCCCAAAAGTAAGCATCGGGGAAGTGGCGTGGGAGAGTAATATTTTATCACACTGTGACAGTCTCTCTCCTGGTTCTAAAAGAATATTAAATGTCAGCCAGAAAACGTTGCCGTAAGTTAAAAATCCACTTAAGATTTCAAATTTGCATTTTCCCCAGGAGCATTTGACATGCAGTGGAGATGCCAAGGTGTGACAGGTCACTAATAATAATGGTTATTATAAGAGACAAACATCCCTGTGCTCAGCAGACCCGAAGAGAAACAAAGAGAGACAGGGGTGTCAGGTAGACTTTCCTTTAGCAATGTGATATTTGTTTTCAAAAGATGATGCCTAGCAACAAAAGGGCCCAGGAGAAAGACATGGGTATAAGGAGGAGACACTTGTCAGCACTGCTGGGACGTTAGGACATGGGAATGAGAGGTCATGGACTCAGGGAAAGGAGTTTGGCAAGAGGCTGTTGTGTCTGATGCTGGAAACTCTCTGCTTTTGACATGGGAGGTGGGAGCAAGGACTTCCAGCACCCCTAAAATTCAGGGATGGGTGTGGAAGCCTCTGAAACTTATCCCTTGGTGTGAGAGAAACAAGCCTTGGGAGCTCCTGGAGGATTGAAAACCTCCCTGAGCCTGAAGGCTGCTACCCAGCCTAGACTTTTATCTAACCAACTCTCCTTGGTTTTTGCCCTCCTCTGTTCCCTGCAGACTGCAGAAATGCCCTGGGTATGGCCTCAGGCAGCATTGCAGACTCTCAGATCACAGCCTCGGGGCAGTATGGTGAGTAGCTGGAGGGCAGGTGGGGTCAGGGCAGCTTCAGCCAACATAACTCATGTGCTTGCCTGCCCCAAGTTCTGCTGCACTGGGCCCCTGGGAGAGTCCTTCATCCATGCCCGTGTCAGCATCCTACTCAGGACCTGGAGCCTCCCCACATGGCTGGCCCATTGTGCCAGCGCTCTGCCACCCTGTGTGTGGCTGCTAAACCCCAGGGTGAGCCTCAGGCCCAGTCCTTAGGCAGCACCAAGGGCCAGCAGCACCCTCGTGTCTGTGCTCTCTCCTTGCAGGGCAGTGGGCTCCTTACCTGGCCAGGCTGGACAACAGCGGCTCCATCAATGCTTGGAGCACCGACCGCAGCAACGCCTGGATCCAGGTAAGAGGGGCCTTGTGTCTGGAGGTGCCACTGGGGGCATTGCAAGGTCATGCTCGTGCAGAAGGGCTCATGGATGGGCAGTGCTTCCCCAGCCACACCTGCTGTTTCTCTCTTCTCTCTGAGAGGGGAGCACTAAGATCCTAATGGCAGCTGCTCTGGTCAGGCTGCTGCTGGCCTGACCCCCCCATCCATCCTCAGTGCAGCAGAAGAATCCCTTGATGGTCCAGCTGCAGCGCTGGATTGTGCAAAAATCCCCCAAAGACCAAGGAAGAAGAGCTCACCTCTCCAAACAGCTTTCCCCTTCCCTCTCCCAGCTGCTGGCTGATTTGCACTCTTATGAACGACTCTTTTAATTACTTTCATAACCAGTGCTCAGTTATGTCAGGAGGAAGCAAGTTCACAGGTTCACAGGGCATTGCCTGAACATGGCTTGAGTTTTTCATCAGAAGTGAATCCCTGACTTTCATTCCCAGGTGGATCTTTTGCGTCCCAAGATTATTCATGGCATAAAAACCCAAGGGGCCCGACAAAAGTTCTCCAGCTTCTACATCTCCCAGTTTGTTGTGTTCTACAGCCTTGATGGGCAAAGGTGGAAGACATACAAGGGAAATGCCACGAGTACCCAGATGGTAAGGTGAAGGGTCTTGAGGAGAGTGCCCTCCCAGAATGGGGTGTCCTGGGGTGATGAGGGCTGGGGAGCTCTGTACACAATGCAGAGATCTGCTGAGCTCCTAGGATTAGGGCAGGAACAGAGACCATTCAGTGCCAGGTGACTGAATCACAGATCTGCAAGGGACTTGCTGTCTGTGTCCATCTGTCTCATTTGAATTGTCTGAGCTACCTCTTTCCACCATCCCAGGCAGCTGTGAGATCCACCTCCTAATGTTATGTTGCATTTTACTTAGAGCTAGGCGTAAGATTCTACCTGAACATCTTTTTTGACCCCAAAGGCAAATCTGCCTTTCTAAACATAATGTGCAGACACAGACAATTTGGAGAATCTGTAGTCACTAGAAAAAACTCACAACCTAAATATGCATAAGCTGATCAATCCACTGGGAGAAGAGTATCCAGAAAAGTCTCCATTGCACCAGCTGTGGCTACAACTTTTCCCAGGTTCAAGTGTTTGAGGACTGACTTATTTTTCTCACCCTTGTTTGGTGAAAATATAAAACCAAGTTAATTTGCACAGACACGAAGTTTCTTCTTCTCTTTCTCAGTGGCCCACTCACACTTCTTTGGCCTGAATCACATCTCAAATCATTTCCCTGAGCTGCCATTTTTGTAAGGATGGTAATGAGATGGTGCCAGACAGGAACGTTTTCTCCCCAGTAATCCCTGTCCTGTCTGTCTCTCTTTCCCTCCCTTTCCCTGTAGCTGTTCTTTGGGAATGTGGATGCAACTGGGGTGAAAGCAAACCAGTTCAACCCCCCGATTGTAGCCCGGTACATCCGCATCCACCCCACCCACTACAACATCCGGCCAACGCTGCGCATGGAGCTCCTCGGCTGCGACCTCAACAGTGCGTCCCACCCACAGATACCAACCCCCCAAACTGGGCTCTGATCTGCTGGGGTGCTGAGTGCCAGCTCCATGTGTGCCAGGACTCCCAGGCACTCACGGAGGGGGAAGGAGGGAGTTGGAGATGGCACTGAGGTGTTGAGGGAACAAAGGTGGAAAGTCTCGTTGTGGTCTTAGAGTTAACAGTACCAGAGGGAGAGCCTGGGGCCAGCTCGCGCCATCACTTTTTTACTGAAGCACAGGAAACTTCCAGCAGCAGCTAAGCCAATAGATGGGGAGCTGCTGCCTCAGCCTGTGGGAGCAGGGAACAAGCAGAGACAGATGCTGTTGGCTTTTACTCTGGTTTTGCCAGTTGAAGGTGAGATGGCTCTGATCAACAGCGCAGCCTGAGGAAATGGTGCCCTGGGATCCTTTCTTTGACTTTCCACACCTGCTCTGCAGCAGCTGAAACCAGCAGTGGCTGTGCTGTTAGCCCATGCCCCAAACCTGCCAGCTGGCTCTGAAGCAGCTGTGCACAGGCACACCTGATCACACATATGCAGGGTGTCTCCCTGGCAGGTATTCTTGTATTTCCCTGGAGACAGGTTCTTCTTATGTCTCCTTACACCATAAATTCTTCACGTGCCTCTTAGATAAAATCTCCAGGGAGAAAAGAAGGTAGGAGTAGTTTGGCCAGAGCCATGCTGCACACAGGGGCCCCAAGCAGTGCAGGGACCATGACACTGCAGCAAGGCACAGGAGAACCTGTAACCAGGGAAAAGGCATGGAGGGCAGCTGGAGCAGTGAGCAGGCAGAAGGCATCTCCATGATGGGTCTGTTCTACCCCATGACAAGCATTGCTCCTCTCTTCCAGGCTGCTCCATGCCCTTAGGAATGGAGAACAGGGGGATTCCTGACCAGCGCATCTCTGCATCCTCCTACAGCGCCAACATCTTCTCCAGCTGGACACCCGCCCTGGCCCGCCTGAACCTTCAGGGCAGGACCAATGCCTGGAGGCCAAAGGTAGCCAAAGGTGCAAGGAGATCCCAGGCAGGCACTGGAATCCCAGCAGGGATGTCCTAGTCAGGGCTACGTGGGCAGTGTGTGCAGCCACATGCACCGTGCAAGCTGCCCACTCACTGCCACACTGCTTCTGCACCCAGCAGCTCCCACCAGATGCCTGGTAGGGCAGGTGAAGCACAGGGAAGTGCAGGGCCAGCTTGGCTTCAGCTGCAGTGAGTGTGTCTTTCTCATTGCTGCTGGAGGGTTGAAGGCAGTCTGTCCTTCCCCAGAGCAACAGCCCCAGAGAGTGGCTGCAGGTGGACTTCGAAGTAACCAAGAAGGTGACTGCAATCATAACCCAAGGTGCCAAAGCTCTCTTCACCCAGATGTTTGTGAAGGAGTTTGCCGTCTCCATCAGCCAGGATGGCGTGCACTGGAGCCCAGTCCTGCAAAATGGCAAGGAGAAGGTAGGCGGAGCTGCTCCATGGCCAGAGCCCACGGCCACCCCCAGGGCAGCAAGCACAGCCCTTGGCAGCAAACATGCTCGCAGGATTTCTTTCCAAGAGCAGTGAGCCAGGCTGTGCTTTTTCCTTCCTTAAAGCATTCCAAGGGGTGTTTGTCTGGGTTGATCCTGTCCTCACTGTGCCAGCAGAGGAAAGCACATCCCTGGTTTCTCTTTCCTCTCCAGATTTTCAAGGCAAACCAAGACCATCAGAGCACAGTGACGAATACCCTGGAGTCCCCTCTCTTTGCCCGCTATGTGAGGATACACCCCCGCCAGTGGCACAACCACATTGCCCTGCGAATAGAGTTCCTTGGCTGCGACACTCAGCAGGAGTACTGATGGCTGCAGGGCCAGGAAGAGGCAGTGCCAGCCCAAGGACACACATCCCACTGGGCACTGAACCCTCCCCAAGGCTGGAGCCATCCCTCCAGGGGTCTGGCTGCCCCTGCTGCTGGGGAAGAGAAGGGCTGCAGAGCTTTGCAGTGGCTGGGTCGTTATCTGCCTTTTCCTGTCTCTCATCTACCAGATGCCGTATACTCAGATGTAATGATGAAGAATTAAACAGTAATTTTCCAGTATCTCTCTGCACTTTCTCCTCTGCTCTAGCCTTGGAGTCCCCAGGGGCCCAGTCAGTATTACCAGCAGCTAGTAATTAATTGGCCCCAGAGCTTCTCAGCCTGGTTTTGCACAAGTTCCTGCTGCTATGGGCACAGTCCTGGAGGAGGAAGAGCAAAGATAAGGATGGGGGTTGGAGGCCCTGCTCCAGGCCCCAGTGTCCATTTCACAATCGGTGGGGATCAGAGCCTGGAGGGAGGCAGCTCTTGCTCAACCTGACTCAGCAGTGGGCTTTGGCCCTGCACTTCCCTTCGTCTCCTTTCCACAGTGCTGCTGCTGCTGTGGCTGGGTGATGTCA
This sequence comes from Dicrurus megarhynchus, assembly GCA_013399195.1. Lineage (NCBI taxonomy): Eukaryota > Metazoa > Chordata > Aves > Passeriformes > Dicruridae > Dicrurus > Dicrurus megarhynchus. The sequence continues at coordinate 34,436 of VXAD01005109.1, read as the reverse complement.
CCCCGCTTTCTGCTGCTGCCTTGAGCAAGCCCTCCTTGTTCTCCACGGGAGGCGTTCTGTGGGTGCCTGTGGCTCCCAGGGATCCTGGTGGGACATTGACTGGTGGATGAGATGCCACCTTGACATAATCCCCAGCAAGGTGTGCCATGGGCCAGAGCCATCTTCCTGACACCTCTCCCCCTCCCTGGCACACACCCCACACAGTGGCAGATATTTCGCCTCTCAGGAATGACGATGAGCAGGGTGACACTGGCTCCTGCCTCATTCCTCTCGTAGGGTGGGGACCTTCCAGAACAACAGCCACCTCACAAGGGTGGGGAGCACCTGGAGGGCTGTGGGGAAGGCAGGGGGTTATCCTTGTTGGGCAGCACTTCTCTTACACAGCAGCTCACCAGAGCCTGTGCCATCCCATCCCATCCCATGGGCAGTGAGTCCTCCCTCTGTGATGGGGGAGCTGTGTGGCCCCACAAAGCCTCTGGCAGCCGGCGTGGTGGGGAAAGCAGGGTTATGAGGAGGCGTTAGAGGATGGCAGGAGTCAGCTGGGTGCTGTCACAGTGGGATGGGCAGGATGGCTGCAGCAGCCCAGCAAAATCCAGCGATTGCCTTGTGAACCTCCAGGGCATCCCATTAGAGTTGGGCAGTCTCTGCTCACACCTGTATGAGACGTGGCCTGCAGCAGCTGTGAGAACAGCTCTGCCAGCAGCACAGGGGACAGCTGTGGTGGGGACTGTGTCATGAGCAGGGTGGTTGTGTGAGGGAGGGCTGCTCTGAGCCACCCAGCTCCTTCCTGCCATCAGCTGCACTGGGCTGTGTGGTGCACACAGATGCCCCCCTCCACGTCCTGTGTCTGGAGGAAGCAGGGACATGTGCTGCAGATCACCCCAGTGCTGTGACCTACCTGGGAACACACACCCAGGGGAGATCAAAAACTGATGTTTCAAATAACAGCTTGAAAAAGCCCCATGCATCTGCCACGTTCCAGGCTGCTGTTCAGGGAGCCTTTGCCGTGGCCCTGGCAGTGATTACATTACAGCCCAAGCAGGAGATGCAATCACCCTTTGGCTTAATTGCATTCTGACAATAACCAAGCACAGAGGTGAGGAGAGGCTGCCTGGCAAGAACTGGCCTGAAGAGAGGGATAGGAGCCACGAGCTTCTGAAAGGGAACACCACTGCCTCAGGCAGAGTAGCCCTCAGCCTGGAAGGACAAAGCCTGCCACCCCAGGCCCTTCTCAAGGCATCCTTCCTCAGGTCCAAGGCAACTCCATCACTCCTGAGCTCAGTGGTTAATGCTGCACAAGGACAGCTGGCTGCAGTCACTGGGCCACCAGTACAGAGGAGCACATGGGAAGGCCCTGATGGCAAAAAGAACGGAGCAGAGACATCATCTCAGACCCAAAGGGCAGCTGGACTGTAGACAGAGACCCGCCCATGCTGAGGATCTGGCCCAGTCCCCCACACTGATACCCTTGGATAAGGGCAAGCATCTGCACCCTCTGCCCATGTCCAGGCTTGGCCTGACCAGCTGAAGCACAAATACCCTTCAGGGTCTGTACCAGTGGATGCTCAGGGTCTTCGTCCCTCCAGAAAGAGGCTGCCATGTTGTGGCACATTTGTCTAGTGACACAGGGTTAGATCCGAAGAAAAGCTCTGTGCACCAGAGCCCACTCCGGATTATTTTCAAAGAGGAAGCACAGCTGAAATCTCTGCAGGTGGCCCAACAGCCTTCACCCACCAGCCCCGGGCAGTTCCAGGATGTTCTCCAGCCAGCCAGGAAGCAGGGAAGGGACTGTGCTGAGCAAGAGCACTAGTGGGCAGGCAGGCACATGTGTCTGAGCCTGCCAAGTTCAGGCATCCATTACTGGAAGCATGTCTTGACATTTATCTTGTGAGGAACGGAGATCAGACACTGTTTCCTCACAGCACGATGCAGATCTGAAATGCATCATATCCTCCCCCAGCCACAGATGTTTCTGTGCAGGGAAAGGGCTTGAACAACATGAAGCCCTCTGCCTTTCAGCCAGGAGATGCCCTGCCGAGTCACCACCCTGCAAAGAGCCCTGCTGCAGCACGGGCTGCCTGGCTGAATCCTCCTGGACCCCCGGGGTCTTCTGTCTTTAATGGCTCAGCTGCCAGGGTTGCCGTGACTGGGTCATCTGGTGATTGCACAGCTTTCTGGTGTCTCCAGGAAGCCAAAACACATCCTGGCTGTCTCTTTCTATTATAGCCCAACCAAAGATTAATTTGCAAGCCAAAGTGTGTGAGGTTTCAGAGCTGAGCCCCAGCCAGATAAGCCACTGGCCAGGGAGGTTTCTGAATCTCCCTTCTCTCATGCTGGATGGAGAACTCCTGGTGTGTTCCCCCACCTGAGTCAGATGTGGGGAGTGTTTGCAGCTATTGCAGCTGTGCAGGTGGGCACCATTCTCAGAAGAAGCTGCCAGCACATAACAGAAACAGGCAGCAGCAGGCTGAAGAGAGCACCTGAGCAGGGACCATGGCTGATGGGGAGCAAAGCAGACTTGGGCAATCACAGCTTAAATCCCTGCTCAGCTATGGAGTTTGGACCAAGCCTCTCACCACCTCCTCCACCTCAGTTTTCCCATATGTAATCAAGAGGGAATGAACAGACTTAGACATCCTTTTTCTGTCTGTCAGGTGTCTCTTGTCACATTTCTCCCTCCTACTACATGTTCCATGATTAACTTCAGGGCTTGTCGCTGCTCTCTGTATCTCTTGCCTCCTACTCCACGTTGCTACCAGCCAGTTTCTAGCCCGTGAGTGCGAGAGAAGCCTGGCACCAAGGGGTCCTGCCTCCAGGGTGTGCTCAGGGCAGCACATCTCAAAGCCATGCCCCACCAATCCCAGTGTGCGTCCATACTTGCCCTCTCCTCCTCGCAGGCTGCTTCAGCTGCTGGGTAAGGATGCTACAAAGTGCTCTGCAGACCCTTCCTGGCCAGCTGGGCAGGGCTGGGGGAGATGAGGCTCTGAGCAGCATTCCCCAGCCTGGCAGGCACATCTGCTGGGGCTGAATGCAGTCAGGCACCCTGTGACTTTTCTAGTCCACTATTTTCTTATCCTAATCAGGCTGTCCAGGGAACCCTGCAGACAAAGTGTGGGCCACAGGTTCCACCAGGCACAGCTGCAAAACATGGCCCTCTTAGCTGTCTTTCTTCTGCTCCCGATATTGACTCCCCTGATCTCCTACTAACACTGCAAGCCTGTTATGTGCTTGGTACACAGAACTTGCTCAGCATCAGGAGCTAAATTTGATGAAGCCTTAGACCACAAGTTGTGAATTTCCGCCCAGATAGGCTGAACTTTTACCAAGTTAAGTAAAAGGGGGCCTCAGAGCTGGTTTGAGCTGGAAGATAAGGAAGCAAGGAAGGCTGCTACCATCATTAGGTCAGCTGACACAGCAGTCTTAGAGATAAGAGAAGGAACAGCCCACCTAGAGACAGTGAGGGAACCCAATAAAGAACGGGAATACCCCAGATCCTAATATTACTAGTGGTCAGAACTGTCATGTGAGGGGTGGGGAACTTGGATTGTTCCTCTTTGGAGGCACTCAGCTCAAGCTGTTCTACACATCAGATAAATAAACAACCAATTTACTCAGTGGATTGGCAACTTGTCTTCTTCAAGCAGGCCCAAGCCCTGCTGATGGTGGTATAAATCCTGGCAGGTAGGGTAATTCCTTCAACAAAGCCCAAAGCCCCAGATGGGCAGTGTGAGCCTAAGGGTAGGGCAAGAAGTGGAGCTATGTCTGGATGATGCAGGACTCCAGGCAGGTAATCCCACATAAATGTGCAACAGCTGTCACAGGAATGGGACTGATGGGAAGAGCACTCCCAGTCCAGGCTGTGCTTCTGGGACTCTTTGTTCCTGGTAGAGCAGTTTGCTGGAGCCAGTCACATCAGTGCCTGCAGCTCCCACACCTCCTTTTCCCTGTATCTCACAGCATTCTGGGCTTTCTTATAGCCCAGTCAGGAACAGTTTTGTTCCCACGAGGCAGGAGAAACTTGCTGTCAGAATGAGACAGATTTTCCTTCATTCTTCCCCCCTTCCCCTCCCACCCCCCCACTCTGTTTTCCTGTTTCCTTTCTCTAGGAGTTTGCACCCTTCTTCCCCTTGTATTTCTTAGAGTAACTTTAGACCGACTCAGCCTGGGGAACTCATCTAGCTGCAGTGTGGGAGTCTGGTACAAGGAAACCTCTAAACCTCCAGGATCCCAGGGATGGTATGCAAAACCCTTTCAATGATTTTCTTAAAGAATAATCCAGCAGAATTAACTTTACATCCCCAAATGAAGCTCAGGCTTCATCTGGACCCTCTCATCAGTAAGACATACAGCAAGGGCAGAAAAGGTTTGGCAGAAGCCCTTTGCACCATGAACAGCTCACAAATGCAGGGATTTGCCATGCCACCCATGGAAGCTGAAGGAGGTGGAAGACCCAGAACAGCTCAAGAAGAGGGCTGTCCTTGCTGCAGTGCAGGGAAATCCCTTGGTCTCCTTGCCTTGGAGGCACCCTGGAGCTCTGCACCCTGGCGGAGCCCAGGAACGACCATTGGTTTGTGACAGCCAGCTAGGCACCAGTGCTGCTTTGGAGAGGTGCTCCCTGTGTCCTTGCTGGGCCTCTGTCCAGAGTGTCCAAATGAGGGAAATGAAGATGGTGAAGGGCCTTGAGAGGAAGCCTTGTGAGGAGCAATTGAGGTCACTTGGTCTGTCCAGCCTGGAGAACAGACTGAGGACAGAGCTCATTGCAGTCTACAACTTGCTCATGAGGGGAAAAGGAGGGGCAGACACTGATCCGTTCTCTGTGGTGACCCGTGACAGGACCCGAGGGAAAGGCTGAAGATGTGCCAGGGCAGGTTTAGGTTGCATATTAGGGACAGGTTCTTCACCCAGAGGGTGGTCGGGCACTAGAACAGGTTCTCTAGGGCAGTGGTCACAGCACCAGCCTGACAAAGCTCACGGAGCAGTTGGACAGTGCTCTCGGGCACACGGTGTGACTCTTGAGGATGTTCTGTGCAAGGCCCGGAGCTGGCCTCGATGACCCTTGCGGGTCCATTCCAACTCAGCATACTCTGTCACCTGAGTGCTCGGGCACGACGAGGGGCAGGCACGGGCGAGGGGCTGGCACGGCACTGACGCCATGGGGACACTCCCACGGGGGAAAAGCCCCCGCGCGGCAGCGAGGCGAGGCTGAGCGGCGGCGGGAAGGCCCTGCCCGACCCTNACGGGCGGAGCGTGTGGGAAGCCCCTAGCGCTGCCGGAGCCGGGCCGGGCCGCTCAGCGCTGCCGGGGCCAGCGGGACCGGCCGCAGCTGCCGGCGCGATGACCCTCAAGTCGGGGCGCAGCGCCGGCGGCGGCAGCAGCATGAGGACGGCGCTCTCCGACCTCTATCTGGAGCACCTCCTGCAGAACCGGCCCAAGCCCGAGGTGAGCGGCCCGGTGCGCACCCGGACCTCGCGCCTCCGCCTGCCCTCCGCTCCCAGACCCCATCCCGCCCCCGTCGAGCCCCAGCAGGGAGCCCCGGCGTGCCTCGCTGCCTGCGGGCCCTTAGCCCAGCGCCCTGCGCCCGGCTCAGGCCCGGCACGGGTCCCCGGGGGTCCCGCTCCATCCCATCCCTCCCGCACATGCGGCGGGGAGCAGGGTCCCAGAGGCAGAGACCCCGCGGTGGGCATCCGGGTGCGTGCCCTGTGCTGGTTCCCAGCACCCCGGGAGCAGGGATGCTCGCTGGGGACGTGGGGTACCTCCGGGGAGTGGTCAGCCAGCATAGCCGGCACGGCAGAAGGGGCTGGGTACAGGGGAGGAAGGCTCCAGCATCCTGCCACGGAAGAGATTGTGCTTGTTTTGCTGCAAAGTTGTAGCTGGTCTGAACTGGAACTGCATGTCACATGAGCTGATTCAGCTGCTGAGCAACCTCCAGGTCCACAGCATGGGCTGGAGGAGGGTGGGGGTCTCTTCCCCAGGGAAGGAGGATGCGAGCAGCCCTTCTCATGCCTACCCCAGGACAGGGAATGAGCCGATGGCCACATGCACCCACCTCCAACAGAAGGAGAGCAGCCTGTACCAGCCCTCTTGGTTCTGCTAGGTGGGCTCCTTCCTCATTTAGTGTTGCTTGGGGTAGCTTGGGTGCAACCAGGAGAAGGTCAAGAGTTGCCAGTGTTAAACAGCTGGTGCTTTTCTCCTGGCAGAGATTTTCAGCTTTGAACAGGCATCCTTGGTGAAGCCATGGCATAATGGGCCTGGGCTAAGGTTTCCTTGCAACTGTGGGGAGCCTCTGAGAGAGAGAGGGGAGGAAATTTCCCTGAAGTGCTGTCCTTGGCCCATCCTGTTGGACACAAACATGCAGAAGAGGCTTGTCAGATCTGTCTCACACCAGTGGCTCATCTGCTTTTTATGGTTCAACCCTGGCAGGGTGCTTTGAAAAAAACAGTAGGAAAAAAAAAAATTGAAGCAAAGTGTCTGGACCAGGCAGCTGCTGAGAGGAGCTCTCCCATCCCTCTGCCTGCAAGATCCAGGCAGAGGGCCTGCCTGGCTGCAAACACAGCAAGGATAAATTGCCAACAGCAGCAGAGCATGGAAAATGTAGGAGCTGCCCTACGGCTTCCTGGTATTACAGTGTGTTTATTTCAGTAGGGATAAAGGGAGAGATGGTGAACTGAGATCTGCATGAGGCCTTTTAAAAGGAGCTCTGTAGGGCTGGCTTCCAGCAGTGTCTTGAGCTTGCCAGTCACTCATGTACCTGTCTCTGTGTCATGGGCATGCAGAGATGGTGCTGGCCCACAGTGGCTGTGGCCCCTCCGTGGGACCCCAGGACCTTGCCCAGCAGCAGCTCTTGGGTGGAGTGCTGGGTCAGCCTGGAGTCAAACAGGGTGGCTTGGAGGTTTCTCTTCTGCATTTTCTCTGGCAGAGCCACATGCTGGGAACTGCTGTCCTGTGTTCCTCACGTGGTGGCAGGGCATGCAAATCATGGCAAGTGGAAGCCGTGTTATTGCTAGAAGACAGCCCCAGGCCTCTTCTCTTGAGCCTCACCAGGTGCCTGCATATCTTTGCCATATCTCCTGACTGACAAGTACAGATTTACCAAAAAGGTGTGGGCTTTATTCCCAGCTGTGCTCCTGGTTGGCAGGATGTCCTTGGGCTTGTCCCTTTATCACCTGTGACTCAGTTCCCCAGCTGTAAAATGGGCAGTGAATGTGACCTTTGGGAGTTTGGTGGAGAAAAGGAGGGTACTTCTGGGGAGAGCAGATCTTGAGGGTGCAGAGGGAACAGAGGGAGCACTGCACTTGCCTCTGGGCAGCATTTCTCAGCGTCCAACCGGCAGCACCTCCAAAGCAGACTGAGGCCACAATCCCCAGGGACCAAATCCTGAACTGACCACAGGTAAAACTCGGTTGAAAGCCGAGCTAAACTTCTGGCTTTGACTGATGAAGTGGGGAGGGCTGGTTCAAACTTTTTAATCTCAAATGTATTTGGCTGTGTTGCTGCGTGTAGCAGCTACAGGGAAAAAGCTGTTTTGCAGGGCTTGTTCCGGAAGCTGGGATGGAGTGGCAGGGCAGCTCCTCCTTCTGTCAGTGTTGTGGCTTCACTGGCTGTCCCTCGGAGGTGACCAGCTTCACAAACACATCTGGAAGGCTGCATCAGCCTTTTCTGGTGGGAAGGTGGTGCCTCAGCAAAACTGAGTGGGCTCCCTTGAAAATCTGGCCCATCTCCATTGCAGCACTTTGTGATCTGGAGTCAGTGTGAGGGCACACAGAGCTGGCAGCACCTTCTGGCTGCCACAACCATTTTGTATTCCTCCTATTTCTCTTTTCCCCTTCCCACAGAGACCTGTTGGTGTTGCCGGGCCTTTTCCCAGTGTCAGCAGTGTAATCCTTTTTGGTTTAAATGTTTGTTGGTTTGATTCTCTTTTTTTTTAACTTCAGTCATATTGCTAGAAGGGGTTTTAGGTGAGATTGTTCCTGTGGTTGTGCCGGCAGACTTGGGAAGTCAGTAGCCTCTGGCAGAATGAATTACTTTTAAATGTCCACGTGGCTGTTGCTCCCCAGCCTGCTGGAGCAGCCCTAAAGCAGCTCCCAAGCTCAATTTTTTGCTACTTTGCTTTTTTTACACATTGCTGTGTTTTTTAAGCTGTACAAGACTGAGATGGACAGATCCTGGATGGGGAGGGAGGCAAGGCTGGAGGGTGGGAGGAGATATTGCTGGGTCAGGACATCTCTGCACTGCCCCAAGGTCCCTGCATGTACCCATGGTGATTATAATGTGAGGGGTGATGATTTCATGGAGGGAGCTGGGATTTTGGTCCTCATAGTGTGAGAAGAGTGTGTCTTCCTGCCAGCCAAGAGGGCAATCCCAGAGAATCTTGGTTCCAGGGTTCCTTCTTGCATCCAAGCTGCTGTACTTTGGGGGCCCACTTGGCAAAACCAGCAGCACTTTTCTCCACGAACTCGCCAGGCAGCCCTGTTTTTCCAAGGCCATCTGATACTGAAATCTCTTGGTTAGAGCAGCAAGGAGAGCCCAGGAACCAAATCTCTGAATGTGCCCTTTGCACTGTAGTGCTGCTTTCCTCAAGTGCTGCTTCAGCCTCCTGCAAACAAGCTGCCCAGTTAATGTTTGATTTGCCCATGGCGTGCAGCCTGGTGGGGCCAGTGTGGCAGCAGCAGCAACCCCAGCAGACAGTGCTGACCCCACTGGGGGACTGGATGCCAAGTCCTGGGATCCTCGCTGCATTCCCCGTTGGTAAACACTGCCCAAGGAACTGGTACACCTCCCTCTGCCCCTGGATATGGGGCAGAAGTCTGGGCTCTTGAGGAAAATGCAGGCAGGAGGCTGTGGGGCACCTCTGACCCATGGAGCTAGTGGCTCTTGTGTGCATTGCCACTGGAGCAGGATTTGTGTAGGAGGATTTGTATCCTCGTCAGCCAGCTGCAAGGCACACAGGCCTGCTGGGTGCTGGGCTGTCCTGCACCCCTATTGCACAGCTCAGCCCCCCAACCTCCTTGCCCCACCTCTGCCCCAGCACAGACCCTGGCAGTGACAGAGCCTGGGGCTGTGCAGAGCTGGCAGTGGCTGGTGGCCGCAAGCTGGCTCTCAGCAGCTCTCCCAGATGTTTCCTGTGGAGCAGTGCACAAGGAGCAGAGTCTGGCTAGTCACCAGCATGACTCAAAAGGCTCTTGAGGTTACATTACAGACTGTGCTGGGCCAAGAGTGTGGCAGCTGCCAGGAGAGTGCAAGGCGATCAGGCCAGCCAGCTCATGTGCATGGGGCATGACAGCCACGCATGTCTCCTGTTTCTGGGTGCCAAAATCAGGGCTGAATCTGCCACCCCGAGGGTCCTGGTTGTCCTCATGAACCAGGCATTTTCCCATCCAGACCTGCTGGCTGCCCAGTGCCGTCAGCAAAACAGCCCACACCATCCCAGCATGGCTCTGGGCAGAGAGAGTTGTTGGAGGACCGTTCTGCATTCAGAGTTGCCATCAGGTGACTGGTAACCATCCCCAGGCACAGCAGCCAGTCTCTGGTGACAAACCTTGTTCTCCAGGAGTCGCCAGGGTGACACTGGTGCTGTGTCAGCATCGAGGGCTGGGTGTTTTCTCCAGCTCTCAGCAAAAAGCAAAGGTCGGGGTCAGGAGGCTCAGCTGATGGGGATGGTGATTCCCTGGAGCAGACTGTGCTGTGTTCTGGGTCCTTGGGCTCTGCTGAGCCTAGAGGTTTGAAGCCAGGAATTGCATTGTCTAACACTTTCCCAAGGCATGACCAAGATAAGTATGATCTGTGCTGACTCCAACCACCCCGTGGGCACTTTGGCCTCGGGTCAGGCTGGAGAAGGTCCTTGTCCTCCTGTTCCTTCTTGCACCTGCTGGTTTGGCAGAGCGGGACAGCTCTAGGCATGCACACTGCTGGATCTGTTCCTCTGCACTGCAAATGGTGTGGTAGCATCGTGCCCTGCTAGGGCTGGCAAGCCAGGCTGAGGGGAATGGATGCAAGTTGTTCTTCCTTCCATCCTGCCAGTCCATGGTCTGGGTGCTGTTCTGGGCTGGGATTCAGCCTTCTCTGTGTTTAAGCCATTGGCAGCTGGAGCCCACGTGGTTTCCTTTTGAGGAGGAGGCTGGTTGGTGCTTTTGGAAGTAGTTGGCTTAAAAATAAATCGCTGCATCATGGGCACACAGCTCCCTGAGCCCTTCTCTCCCTGGCCCAGCCCCACCAGTGCCCTTTCTGGGGGCTGTGACAGTGACAGTGTGGTCTGTCCCTCTCTGCCAGCACCTTTCCTGCTATCCTTGTTAGTCCTGACTCTGCTGCCCCTTTCTCTGGCTCCCTCCCTGCTTTCTGCCATCGTGCAGAGCTGGATCACTGTCTCAGCCAGCAGCACTCCAGCACATCCCTAACAAAGCTCGTTCTATTGTGGTTTAGTGCCATGGCTGCAGCCCAGTAGCAGATATTCTTCAAGAGCCTTCTCCTGGCCTGACCAGATCTGCCTCCCCACCTGGCAGTGTGGGGCTGCAGCTTCTCCTCTGCTCCAGACCAGGGGTCTGAGGTGGGTGAGAATGAGCTGGGGCAGGGGGATCAGGCTGATATTTCCCAGCTCCTGACATGGAGCTTCTGGCCCTGGTGCTCAGGTGACAAGTCAGGCTGTGATGGGGAGAGGCGTTGGCTCTGCCTGTCTGGGGGTGGCCACGACACTGACGCAGGACTGAAGCTGGTGAGGACCTTGCTGGGTGTCCCTGCAGGTTTGCTGGCTGTGGCTCTCTGCTCAGGCACTGCTGGGAGGGAGGGTGCAGGCTGCAAACTGGGCAGTAAAGCCAGGAGTCTGGTGTGGAGTGGGACAGCCAGGAGAGTTTGTTTTGCATCATGGGCTGGCATGGGAATTAGTGCCAACAGGGCAGGTGGGGGCTGCAGATTGAAGCTGGCCTGGGTTTTGCTGGGCCGGCACTGATTTTGGAGAGGCTTGAGGAAAGTTCACTGCACTTGGGTCTAACCAGGCACATTTGTGAGCTGTGTGGCGACATTGCCCAGCATGTCTGAGAGATTTAACAGGACTGTGTCAGGCTTTCTTGGGCTGGGAGAGAGAAGCTCACCAGGCAGGATGGGTTTGGAGGTCTTTGTATAGGACCCCATGCGCTCTCCATCTGGTGCTAGCACGTGCTGGAAACCAAGAACAGAGGTTTCCTCAGGGCTGAAAGCCCCTGCTTGGCATCTCAGTGCAAACCAGCATGAAAGGACCTGTAGCTGGGAGCTGGGAAGGGGAATTGGATGTTTCTGGCTGGCACTGCCTTCAGTGCCTGGATGTTGTGTACATGGCTCTGCACTGTGTCAGTTGCCCACTGATGTAGGTCAGGAAAGGTTGAACTTGCGAACTGAACAAGAGCAAAGCCTGGCTTCAGTTCTCAGGGGTGAGTCCCAAACTGTTCTGTTCACTTGGTGAGGATGTCCTGGCCTTTATGCTCTGCAGCAAGCTGTCTGTGAGCCAAGTGCTGCTGCAACACACGAGTAGCATTTGTGACTCTTTGCTTCAGAAGATCAGCTGTGGACTCTTTTGGCTTCTGCTACCTCTAGCTTTTCCAAAGTTTTCTTACCTCTCATGTTTCCCAAGCTGGAAAACTGCAGATTAAACCCACATCCACATCTCCAAGGCTCAAACTCTTCTGCTCCTTTCCTTTTCTTGCCCTTAGTGTCTTCTCCTCCCCTGTGCTCCACCTGCGCCGCAGGCACCTTAACATGTTTGAGTAGCTCAGCCCCACAGCAGGGATCCAACATTGCCAGGTGGAGCCCCTAAACCCTGGTCTCTGTTTTGCCCTGACAGGCCATGACTCAGTCCCCAAACGCCCTGACTGAGGACATTTATACCAACGGCTCAGCGACCCTGGGCAGCCCCTTGCACAGCAACAGCCGTGAGGTGCGCAAGATCCGCCTTGTCCAGTTCGAGAAGGCCACCGAGGAGCCCATGGTGAGAACTGGCAAGGCCCCAAAGCTGGATGGCAGTCGGGGGGTGGAGGGGCAGGTTGAGCTGTGCCAGCAGGCTGGCCTTGAGGGAAACAGATCACTGGAGATCTCGGCCATGGGAAAAAGGTGCTGGACTCTGCCTTCTGCCCGGGCACCCGAAGCGAGCCCCACAAAGGGTGGTGATGATGGTGCCAAGAGGAGCTGCAGCAGCCTGAGTTGGCCTAGCAGGGTCTTCCCCCCAGCCACTGCACAGCCCACTGTGGACATGGGCCTGGAGTGGACTTTGCTGAGGGCAGGAGAGCTCTCCCCTCTAGTGAGCAGTCATGGATTTTCCTGTCTTCCAGGGAATCACGCTGAAGCAAAATGACAAGCAGAGCTGCATGGTGGCCAGGATCTTCCATGGGGGCATGATTCACAGACAAGGTAACAAGGCCTTCCTAGAAGCAGTGCATGGGGTGCACGCCTGCAGGTGGTTTCTTCCCATGCAGCAATAAGGCAGGTCCTCAGCAGTGCTGGCTTTCCCCTGTGACATGGACATCTGTGCCTGTTCTTCCCCTAGGGACGTGTCAGGAGCTTGGGACTCACTGGTCTCTCTGCATGGTTGTCATGTTAATATACTGGAGGCTATAGGGATAAATAAAGGGTTGGGGGAAGGGCTCTCCCAAAAAGGAGCTGGAGATCATCTGTCTCTGTCTCATGGTGGGGTCACTGTAAGAAGAGATGGATCATACCCCGGGACCGTGGGGGAAGCTCTTCCCATTCCTAAAGTGCACAGGTGGGACAGGCATTCTGTAGATTGGCTCTGCAGACCAAAAGAAGGTGCCAAAAGAAATAAATAGGTGCTATTTTCTGGTTTTGGGTCTTGCCAGGGAGGCGTGGATACGAGATGTTCTCTGCTTAGAAGAGGCTGCTTTTCCAGCCTTGGATCCAAGTGGGAAGTCTGTGCTTACAACTGCCAAAATAAGACAGGAGCCATTCCGATAACACTACTGGAGCCTGATTTTTAGCAGTGTATCTGAGGCTGTAATCTGCCTGGGTATATAAACTGAAACCACACAAAGTCAGAAATGCTTGTATTAAGGGCCCTGTAAGGAGGTTATCATTGGCTTTGGGTGAGGTACTTGGGGTTGAGTTTGAAACGCTGATGCAGGTGCTTTGACCAGTCCAAAGCACTTTGCATACAGTGGAAAGCAGCCTGATTTTCAGACTGGCTAAATGTATGTATTGGGTGGAGGGGGAAGAATTCATTCCCCTTGTGCTTTACTCCCGTGTGCTTAGATGGCATGTGTGGTTCCAGAAGCACTTACAGGCAAACACTGCAGTGTCCTGGCCACAGCTTACCCAGGAGGCTGATGGAGCTGTGTAAATTGGGTCTGTCCCTTGTCTGCATTTTCATGTTTCTCACGTTGCTGGCAGGCTCCCTTCACGTGGGTGATGAAATCATAGAAATCAATGGGCAGAGTGCGAGCAACCACTCGGTTGACCAGCTGCAGAAGATGCTGGTAGGTATCTGTGTGTGTCAGGGCTGTTCCCTGGGAAGGATCCCGTTGTCCTGCATGCTGTGGGCATTCACCCCCTCCCACACACCAGGGCCAGTGCACAGCTGCCTGCATACAGCAGTGTGATGTGGCAGAAACCACCCTGCATGCAGCCGCGGTGGGGTCTGTGCTTGCTGCTTGTTTCTGGCCTCCTGGAGCAGCAGTGAAGGCTGTTGACTGTGTTCCTGACATGTGCTGATCCTGTGTGGGGCTTGGAAACCACCTCTGTTTGCCAAGGTTGGTGTGCAGCTCCAGCACTGCTCTTGCAGACCTGAGCCACACATGCATGTCATGTTTGTGTCATTTGCCTGCTGCTGAGGTCATGGTGATCCTGTCTGGCCCTTGCCAGAGACAGCTTTGGACAGGGCCTCCGACCTGCCCTGGGTTCACACACTGATGATCCTGATCCATGCCCAGCATATGGCACCTTGTTGGAGGGAGGTGGTGGTGCTGGTGGGGGCCCTAAGCAGGAGGCTTGGCCTTGCCGAAGTGCCACAGGATGTCCCTGCTCCAGACAGCGGGACCAAGGAGGAGCTTGTCTTTGGTTTTGCCTCCCGAGAAGGGTGGTTGGCCCAGGAGGTCCCTCCAGGCCTCCACATGTGGTTGTCCCCATGAGACCATGTAATGCATGTGAGGCACCAGTGCACTGGCCTGTGGCAGGCAAGAGGGTGCTGTGCTCTGATGCCACCAGGAGGGCCAGAGCAAGAGGCCAGCATGGAGAGGACCTGGAAGAATCAGCCTCTCCTCCCAGGCTCCTTAGTGGAGCAGCCAGGGTGGAGATGATGCAGATCTCCATGTTCATTCTGGTGGTGCTTAGCAGTGCCCACAGCCAGACCCTAGTGAGGGTGCTGGTGTCCCCCCACGGGAATGTGACAAGTATGGCAAAGCCAAGCAGAGCTGTTTCTGGCCAGGCTGTGGTGTCCCCCAGCACGGAGGGGAGCACACAGGAGCCCTGCCTTTGCAGGTGCTGGCACTCAGCACCTCCCTGCACAGGTTGCTGCTGTTGAGCTGCCTCCAGACACCACCTCCTGCAACTCTTCTTTCTCCCCTTTGTTCACTAGAAAGAAACCAAGGGGATGGTCTCATTAAAAGTCATTCCCAACCAGCAAAGCCGCCTCCCTGCTCTCCAGGTAAGTGCAGCCTCTGGACCCGCGGGCAGTGCTGGGATGTGGCTGTGGGGCAGGGCGGGACCAGAGCAAACCATGCAGGAGCGGTGCTGGGGAGAGAGTTGTGCTCAGCCAGGGGTGTCAGGGCAAGGGGGTGGCTGCCTTGGCACCTTGTCTGAGCTGCTGGAGGGACCTGTCCTGTGCTTACATCACTGCAAACAGCCATATGTTGGGCCTGCGTGGATGTGTTTACCCAAAGTGTGCGTAGGAACACGGGGCTGGGACGTCTGAGCCACCAGCGGTGTTTGGGGATGGAAGAGCAGTGGCAGGTGCACACCAGGGAGCACATGAGGGTCTCCTTCAGAGCCATGACTGTTTGTGACAGGGCCAGCCCTTGGCTCTGTGGTCCCTGCTGTCACCGATGCCGGCTGCGTCGGTCTGGGTGCTGCTGCGCACAGCGTGGGAGGAAGGAAGCAGTGGGGGGAAGGAAGGCAGCTCCTTGCACCTGCTGTCACTGCCCGGATGGGGGGGCCATGCTGTGTCACCAGGGGGTGACACCTGCCTGGCTTTGCCTTTGAAGTCCTGCTGTGGCCAAAACAGAATAGTGGGGAGGGCTGTGTTCTCTGCCAAGGCTGCAGGGCGTGGTAGCTGGTTTGCTGTCTTGTCTTGGTGCAGGAGCCAACCCCAGTGCAGCCCCCCTGTCATGGCCAGGCAGGGGAGGGAGAGGAGTTCGGAGGCAGAGGATGGGGGCTGGATGGGGCTGGCATGGGCTGAGGGAGCACATGTCATTCTTTACTCAGAGAAGCTGAAGTTCTGAACATGGTGGCAAAGTGTTGGTGGCTCTATTTCTTGCTCAGTCCACGCTGTCCCCAGTCCTGCTGTGCCCAGGGCAGTGGTGCTGTCTGCTCCCCAGAGCCACTGCTGCTCGTGTCTCTGTTGGTTGCAGTGCCACCACCAAGAGTGGACTCTGTTTCCACTCCTGGATCCCCATGATCACCTTTATTTTAGGGACTGGTGGAGAATCCTGGCATTATGATTTTCCCCTGCCCTGGCTCACCCCACCGAGGCCGAGTGTGTCTTGGGGCAGGTCTGCTTGGGAGGGTCTTAATGAGAGGAGGCACAGAGCACTCAAGGCTCTTGAGGTCCCCTCCAGCATGTTCCCCGCAGCCTTTTGACTTTAAAAGACCAGGACTCCTCATGCTGGAGCCTGCTCAGCAGCTGAGTGTCTGGCCCTAGAGAGGGGCAGCCAGGCAAAGAGCCCTGTGCAGCTGTGGGTGAGGTGTGGAGCTGTCTGATGCCAACTCCTAACTGGTGTAGGGGGGGTATTTCCAAAATGGCCTGTCTTGGACTACCAGTGCTGCAGGAGCAGAGAGCTCTGGGCAGTTCTGCTGTGTATCCCTCATGTGTTTGTGTGGATGATCAGCTTCCTGGTGCCAGAGAGTGCTTTCAAAGCAAGCAGCAGTCCTCATCCTGAAAGGAGATTCCGCTCTTATTGTTTTTCCTAATTTCACTTTTTCGTGAGTGCTCTCATGGCACAGCTTGATCCATATGCTCTTTTCTGGCAGTGAAAGGGAACCATGCTTGTGTCCTGATGGCTCTGTGCCTCCAGCAGCACAGCTGAGGGAGGACATACTGCTGGAAATTGTTTTAATGTGGAACAAGGACAGCATGGTCTGCTCTACCCAGGGAGGATGAGTTTCCAGGCCCTGCCTGTCACATCTGAGGGCAGGACAGGCATCACCCCATGTAAAACCCTTTGCCCCCTTGCTACATTCTGTGTTTCTAGGGTAACAAACTTGTTAGGGTCATGCTCAGCATTCCCTAAACTCTGCCTTTCACTCCTAATCCTCCATTCTCTGCCTGGCTTTGCCTCCACTCCAGTCCTGACAGGGTCCTGGTGGGAGTGGGTGCTGTAGACTCCCTCCCAAAGAGCTGAGCAAGCAGAAGGGATAGGGAAAGCCAACTTTCTCACACCTTCTTGGTCTTCAGGGCTTCTCCAGCCTCAGGAGGATGCACAGTGGCCTGGGAAGCAGCAGCAGCAGCAGCTCGTTTCCAGTTGCAGCTGTGCTGAATTGTAACTTTGTGAGAGTAGCTGATGCGGAAGGGACTGGGACAGCCCAAGGCAGGGATGGATACAGCACTGCATCCTTGGCTCCCTGAAGGCCCCGTGCCATGCAGGGAGTGCCCAGTTCTGGGGAAAGGCAGCACAGAGCAGCTGAGGTTGATCCATGGCCTTCCCTGGGGTCCCTGTTGCGACGTCACCTCTGTGCTCAGCCCTCTGCAGACCCCAGTTGTGGACCATGTTGGTGGGACTCCTCTGTGGCTAGCTGAACTCACCAGCACTGTGCAGCACCCGGGGCACTGCAGGGAGGCCCCATGGCAGGGTTTGAACAGCAGCTCTGGGTGTGTGGGTCTGTCTAGAGGCAGCAGCCCTGTCACCAGCTCCCAGTAGGGCCAAGATGCCATCCTCCCTCCCTCATCCACTCACCAGCACATCTCACTACAATTCCATGCCCAAGACATTTCCCCCTAAGCTTTGTGCATCTCCTTTCTCCTCACACAGCCTTGTGGGGCCTGGGAAGGAGCAGGGGCTGTGTGCCTGGAGCCATCTTTGCAGTCACTGCTGGGGAATGCAATGTGGGGGCCAAACTCAGCCACCCTGCATGGCCTTGCTGACTCTGGTCTGCTCCCTCTTTTGCAGATGTTCATGAGGGCACAGTTTGACTACGACCCCAAGAAAGACAACCTGATCCCCTGCAAGGAAGCAGGACTGAAGTTTCAGATCGGTGATGTGATTCAGATCATAAACAAGGACGACAGCAACTGGTGGCAGGGCCGGGTGGAGGGCTCCTGCACTGAGTCAGCAGGACTCATCCCTTCTCCAGAGCTGCAGGAGTGGTAGGTCCTTGGATTTGGCCAGAAGGGCTGGATCTGGGAGTGGAGGCGGGAGCAGTGACCATGTGCTATCAGGAGTTTGAGTTGGGTAACACCAGTGTCACTGCTGGGACAAGGAGGCAAACGTCCCCTTCACGTGCTGCAGGGTGAGCCCGTTCTGTCCCAGCGGCCAGCCTGTTGCTCTTGCATGTCTGAGGGACAATCCCACTGCTGTCCCAGGGCTTGGGGTGACAGCTGGGCCATGGTGGTGTCCTCCTCTCTTGGCAGGCGTGTGGCAAGCGTCACCCAGCCCACCCAGAGTGAATCCCCGAGCTGCAGCCCCTTCGGGAAGAAGAAGAAGTGCAAAGATAAATACCTGGCCAAGCACAGCTCAAGTAAGTGTGAGCAGGGCAGTGGGCTCCATCCCCAGCCCTGGCCATCTCTCCTGCCTCTGGGAGTCAACCAAAGGGCCCAGCTGTGTCAGCAGTGGAACCTCAGGACACCCCATAGCTGTCCCTTCTTTCGAGTCCCTTCTCCAGTCTTCATACCCCTCGTGTGGCCACAGCTGTGTCCCCATGTGCACGAGGCCAGGGCTGGCTCAGCACTGAGCTCCTGTGCTCTCCCCTTGGTGACAATCCCTTGCACTCCCGGCCCTGTGAGGTCAGGCTCCCCAGCCTCAAACCCCACAGGCTGCTGAACACAGCACAGGCAGTGGCAGTGCTGCTGCTCAGCAATTAAGGAGCAGCCTGAGCTGCTCCCACAGCTGCCAACACCTGTCCCTAGTGGGGCTGGGAGCTGCCCCTCAACCACCCATGCAAACACCCCATGCTGAACTGAGCAAAGAGCTGGCAAAGGTGGGTGCTCGGGGACTGCTGGCTCCTGGCCCGGCCTGCAGCTCCAGCCAGCAACAAACAAGGCTGTAAATCACCCAGATATATAAAGCTCCCCCAGCAGCAAGCTCCCTGCAGCATCCTGCTGCTTCTCCACCCCAGCTCCCAGGTCCTACTGTCCTGAGCAGAATTACTGAGCAAAAGCAGCCCTGGCTTCTTTGGCAGCTCCCCAGCACCCACTCTGCCCCTCACGTGCTGCTTGCTGTTGCTGCTGCTCTTTTCCCCAAGCAGCCAAATGTGGATGAGCTCCTAGCCCAGTCCTGACCACTCCTGTCCTTTTGCCCAAGGGCCTGGCTTTGGTCTGACACACACCCACACACACACGGTTGTGCTGATGTGGCCAAGCCAATTCTGACCCCTCTGTGTCTCATTTCTCCTCCACCCCAGTTTTTGACCAGCTGGATGTCGTTTCCTATGAGGAGGTGGTGAGGCTGCCTGCCTTCAAGAGGAAGACTCTGGTGCTCATCGGTAGGTCCTGTGCCAGGCATCCTCTGCACACAGGGGCTGTGTGGTGGGAACCAGGACTGCTCAGGGGCTGGGGCACTGCGGCCCTTCAAGTCCTAGTAAGATCTGGGGAGCATTTCTTCAGCCTGCAGCAGTCATCCCACAGGCTGACCCCCTGCATGCAGCATTGTGCATGGTCTGGCATCTGTGCTGCAGTGCTGGGGCAGAGTTAAAGCACGTGTTTGCAGCTCCTGAGTATCTTCATGGAAAATCTCTATTCAAAGCAGCTCTGGTGTGTGCAGTTGCACCAAAGCAAGCACTCCCATGCTATGGGGATTGAGCACTTGGTGGTGGACTCCACGGGCATGGGCAGCCCACCAAGTCCAGCCAGGCTGGCTGCTCTGCAGGCAGCAGTCCTGTCTCCAGCTGGGGCTGGAGGTGAGCATCCCCAGGACATGGAGAGCCTCTTCCAGGGCTGGATGACACCACAGGCCAGCCCAGAAAGCACATCTTCGGCAGGGCCCTGGCCAAGCTCTGCACCTTTCGTCAGAGCTGTGGAGGGGCCCCAGCATCTCCTAACAGGCTGCTCTGAGCCCAGCTCTCTGTCTCTCCAGGGGCCAGTGGCGTGGGCCGTAGCCACATCAAGAATGCTCTGCTCAGCAACAACCCAGAGAAGTTCATGTACCCACCCCCATGTAAGTACCCAGCCAGGGTGGGGGGCGCAGCATGGGATGCATTTCCCCTCACTTCTTTGATCCAGCACCTTCTGACAGCAGGTAGGAGGTGAAGAGATGTTCCTCCAGCACCACCAAGCCCCTGAAGTCAGAGGTCCCCACATGCAGGGCCTCCCTGCCTGCTGTCCCACATGGCCCCACCTTTACCCACAGAGGCTGCAGGGCTGCTGCCACCACACACAGACACCTCACTTCTCATCCAGAGCCTGTCCCCAGCTGGCCGAGGTCCTTAACTTGTCCAAAGCAGGAAGCAGTTAACAGGGGATTAGTAGAGTTTAGTCTTGATGCTGGCTCTACTCTGTTCCCCTCTCTTCCTGGGGGCCAGCACTCACCCTCTCCCTCCCTCCCCAGACACCACACGCCCCCAGAAGAAGAATGAGGTGGATGGGAAGGACTATTACTTTGTCTCCACTGAGGAGATGACCCGGGACATCTCAGCCAATGAGTTCTTGGAGTTCGGAAGCTACCAGGGAAACATGTTTGGCACCAAGTTTGAAACAGTGCACAAGATCCACCAGCAGGACAAAGTCGCCATTCTGGACATCGAGCCGCAGGTGGGGAGCAGGGGAAGAAGGGGTGGGTGGACAGGGACTGCCACGGATTGAACTACCTGGGTGCTGGCTGTGACTGTCCCTGCCTTCTCTTCCCAAAGGGGAAAGCCAGCAAGCCCTGGGGTGGCATTTCCATTGCCAAGATGTGGGTACAGTGAGGGTGTTCCCTGTCACAGCACACACCTGGCTGTGACAGCAAGGCCACGGCCAGGCTGCTGTGGGAGCGGGTTGCAGGTGAACCCTTTTCCAGGAGTCCACCCAGTGAGCTCATGTCCCCAGTGAGGGGTGTCTCCTTTAGCCCCCAGTGCATCACAGGCACCGTGCTAGCCTGGCTGGGGGCAGCATGGGGGGTGGGGGACAGCAGCCAGCCAGCTGTGCCTGGTCCCTGCCTGGGGAAGGGCCACACTCTGCTAACTGCACCCCTCTCTCCACAGACCCTCAAGATCGTCCGCACGGCCGAGCTCTCCCCGTTCATTGTGTTCATTGCCCCAACAGACAAGGCAGAGGAGGTGAGTGGCAGGGTGTCCTCTCCTGTCCCCCCTCTGGCTGGGCTTCTTGGCCCATGGCAGAGCCCCCTGCAGCAGCCCAGGGCTCTCCCCTTCAGTGTATTCCTGTCTGCTTTGCTTTTGGTCCAGAACTCAGCCCAGACCTGAGAAACAGGCATTGCCAATTCCTGCAGCTGTAGACTCAGCAACCCTCATCCCAGCAGCATAATCGAAGTGGGGAGCACAGCCCAGCACCCGGAGCAGGACCATTTATCCTGCCATCAGCTATGCAAATAGACACACAAACAACTGGCTCCTTTCATTCTTTGCCTCATTAGGATGCTGATCCCTTTAACGTGAGCATGAAAGCAGCACTGATAGTGCAGTTAACTCACTCGGTGCCACGCACCAGGCTGGCAGCCACAAGCTACCACTTCCCAGGAAGCCCCCCTGGATGCAGGGATGCTGCCTACCCTGTCCTGCCCCATTCTGGCAGGGAGATGGGAAGAGAGATGCCAACAAGAAGACCCAGACTGTGCTCCTCCTGGATTCAATGGCAACAAGGGCACCTCTCCCGACCTATTAAGTTTGTGTCTGTAAGGCTTGAGCTACAGATAGTTTGCAGAGAGGATATTTATGCAGCCTTCAGAGCAAGTGTTGTGCAGGTATTTAGAGGCACATCAAGTGCCTGCTGCAGCAGGCTGGGGAGGAAGGAAAGGGGACAGGTCTCAGAGCAGAAAGGACCACTCTCTGTCACCCACAGCTGCCTCCATCCAGAGAGGAATCACATCACAGTGCTGCAGTGGGCAGGGCCAGCCCTGCTGCCAGGCACTAAATACAACCCTGCAGCTCGGCTCGCTCTGAGGAGAGGGATGCGGCAGTGTTAATGTGACCCCGCAGAGCTCACGTGAGCAAAAACCGCTCCTTGCCCTCCCCTCTCCACCCCCAACAGCTGCCGGCTTCATCCACAATACAGGAAAAATTAATTTTATGCGAATGGATGAATGTTTTCAGTAACTCTTTCAAGATTAAGGTAGCTAAGCACTTTTTTTTTTTTTTTTGCCCCTAGGGTAATAATTATATTTAAAGTTTGTTAGTGTTGAACTGAACACCTTAAAGCCAGAAGCCTGCTGTGCCCTGAGGGAGGGTGTGGTATTGTAAATATCACTGTGCCATCTGTAGTATGTTTTCAGTGTTGACCACTAAAGGTGTCACTACTGTGATATATACCCACGTGGTCTAACAAAAAAGAAGGGAAGGACATAAAGACTGGTCTGATTTGGGTCTATTAATATATTTTTAGGTCTATTTAATCTATTGATAATAGATATAATTATATAATGGATACAATAATTAATATAATCTAATAATACCTGCTTAGGTCTATTAATATCTGCACAGAGCAGAGCTCAGCGAGCACTGCACCCCACGCTATCCCTCCTCCCCAGGCACAGAAGCTGCCTGTCATTCAGGCTCCATTAGGCAAATATGTGGAAATGGTCTGGACCTCACTGCCAGGGGCAGGGATGCACCCCTGGGATGCCCCTACAAGCTGGGCAGCCCAGCCACACTGGCAGGAGGGGAGAGGCAGCTTTGCTTTTACTATCAAAGTACAGCACTAAGAAACCAGCCAAAACCACTGGAGAGGTTGGTAAAGCTCTGCCAGATGGTGCTGTTCTGGTCAAAAGCCAGTGGGAAGGGAGCATCCTGCAGGGATCCCACGTCCAACCCAGCCTGAGGCTTGGAGCTGGTGACAGGGCCCAGCAGAGCACTGAGCAGCCTGCTGCTTGTGAACCTTCTCCCTAGGACCTGCCACAGAGAATTTTAAAGGTAAATAGGAGACCCAGAAGGTCTGGCCTCAGTCTAGCAGGTAACCTGATGCTCCTAGCACCACATGAAGTCCAGCAAAAGCCCCAGGCACAAGCCCAGAGATCACACAACAGTTCCTGGCCCATCAGACGAGCTCTAAGGATTCTCTGTGCTCTGGTACTTCACAACCACTCGAGTTGTTTTGGTGCTGGGAGGGTGTTTCCCGGTTGGGGCGGGCTGTGAAGTTCCTCTCCTGAGCACCGTCCTGTTCCTTGCAGTCGGAGGCGCTGCAGCAGCTCCGCAAGGACTCGGAGAGCATCCGGAGCCGGTACGCACACTACTTCGACCTGTCCCTGGTCAACAACGGCGTGGAAGAGAGCCTCCAGCTGCTGCAGGAAGCCTTCGAGCAGGCCTGCAGCTCTCCACAGTGGGTGCCCGTCTCCTGGGTCTACTGAGAGGGCACCCGAGCCCAGCCGCTTCCCATCAACCATCCTGCAGCCACCGGGAAACACCTCCTCAGCTTCCCCTGCCCCACGGAGCCCAGCACAACTCCCTCCTCTGCTGCTCCACCGACGTGGTCTCGGTTCACACGCACACTCACAGGGTGCCTGCAGCTCCTCTCCTGGGGGCCGGCCACCTCCCGTGGCTCTGCAGGGCAGGGCAGTGGCTACTGCGGAGCCCAGGTTAGATCAGAGCACAGCTCCCTGCCCTCCCCGGGCAAGGGAAAGCACAGTCCTGCTGTAGCACCCAGCTGATCTGCCCTGCAGCAGTCCCAAGGGACGTGGCAGAACAGGGGCTTTCCAGGCAGATGGCTCCTGACATGGCAGGAGTGCACCCAA
This sequence comes from Dicrurus megarhynchus, assembly GCA_013399195.1. Lineage (NCBI taxonomy): Eukaryota > Metazoa > Chordata > Aves > Passeriformes > Dicruridae > Dicrurus > Dicrurus megarhynchus. The sequence continues at coordinate 11,220 of VXAD01005109.1, read as the reverse complement.
CTCAAAACCCTTCCCAGTGTCCATGAGGCTTCACAAAGTCCACATCTTAGGAGGCTTCTCCCAGAGCACACCAGAGCCCCTACATCCAAGGGCTTCCTCTCAGAAATGGGGAAGATGATGAGTGTGGCATGGAGCACCCGCAGGCAGGCCTCACCCGGTGTTCCCAGGTTGGAGTTTTCTCATTGACCCTGTGCAGCCATAGGTGTTAAAAACTCACTGTATTGGAATTCTCACCGTGCAGCTTGGATTGTTACTGCCTGGCCAGAAAAACGGGGCAGCAGCTGAGCCAGTCCCACAGACCAAACCCCAGAGGGACTCTTCGAGGGGTAAATTACCTCCAGCTACAACTATTTGTTGCATGCAGTAGAAAAGTGTCTACAGCGATCATCCAGGCATGTTTTCCAGTCTAGGGTGTCTCACACACTGTATGCAAAGATGCAAGCCATGCTCACCACGGGGTTTGTACTGACTCACAAGCCCCACACCACCACGTCTGGGAAGTATCACCGTGTCTCCTGGGCAAACCACGTCCACCACATAGGTGAAAAATCTCATTTGTGTGTTCAGTCAGCTATAGGGGCAAGGGGAAGGTGGTTAAAAAGTCTTGTGCAATTTTTTTTAAGGATGCCAAAAATAAAAATCTATGTGCAATAGGGACCTTCGTTCTGATCCACTGCAGGGAAACAATGAGCAGCAATAAATGTGTGCTGAAACATTGCCGTGGCTGGTGTTTTACCTCTCAGGCTGGGCACTGACAAAGCAATGACAAAGACCCTTCTAGTGATGGTCCTCAGCAACATCACCATTTCTCCGCCCCAGCAGCGTCTTCAGGAGAGGAGCACAGAGGCTGGGCACATGATAAAAGCTGCCCCCCTGCCCCATGAACACCACTGACCTTTCAGGAGGAGCCAGAGGAGCAAGAAAATCACCCATTCAAAACCAGAAGTTTTATTTCTTTTTTGTAAAAAAGAGTAAATAAAAATGGACCTTTTTTTTGTTTTTCCTGCTCAGGTTGTAACACCCACCAGCTACTGTCCCCACTGCCTGCATGTATCTCCAGCACTGGAGGGGAGGATAGACCGTTAAGACAAAAGCAAATGCACGAGGTTAAACCAACAGTTAACAGAATCTCTGCAGGGATGAAACTCAGAACAGCCTGGCACCCTTCCCCATTAAAAGGAGCTAAATCCTGGCTCAGCACTACCCCTGTGACAGAGGAGAGACCTTCTGCCCCCAGCAAGTAATTCCAGATAAGGAAGTTAGCAACAAATTTATCTGAAACCGTTTAAGCCCACACCCAATGGCCCTTGGCAGAGCTGCCTCTGACCAAGCTTTACCTCACAAGGACTCCAGTCCCAGCTGCATGAAAAATGTGTTGGCCAGTCACCTCCTGGCCCCCCAGCCACATCCCCACCTCCAGCATTTCAGAGCACCCTGGGCATCAGAACCAGGCAAGGCAACCAGCAGCTCTGCAGTGCCATTCCAACAAATGGGTAGAAAAGAGCAGAGAGCCAAGCCAGAGGGACACACTGCCCAGGTCACTGGGGCACTGCACACCATGAACAAACATGTCCTTGTGCTAGAAAGCAAAAAGGAGGAAGTAAATTTTCTAATCCTTTCATGATATAGGGAAAAAAAAAAAAAGGAGTGAAAAATAATCTGGGTGGACTATTTGTTCTCATTTAACCAAAGGTCGAGCGAAGTGTGTGGCAAGGTTAAAACAAAACACAGTCCTTCAAAAATAACTCATCTGACTGTCCCCATGCAAACCCATTCACATGGGCTGTGACAAAGCTACTCCTCCAGGCAGCAACACATTCTTTAACTGTCAGGTAACAGCTTCAGCCTTGCGAGAAGAGGAAGAAAAAGGCAGTACATGAGGGGGGAGAAGGATAATTCCACTCTTTCTAGGTGAAAACAGAGACCAAGGAAGAGCCAGAAGCTACAGTCTACCTGAAGATACCACTTCTGTTGGCATCATGGTGCTCAGCTTTAGAGATCAATCCAGTGCAGGGACAGTGAGGCACCCTGCTCCTCTGGCAACCCTTAAAACAGGATGAAGAGGGGCACCTGAGCAGGGCAAACACCCCCTCATATAAACAGCAGAAAAGAACTTGGAACTTGCTGGCTCTTCTGCCACGCAGCCAGTCCTCTTCCTCTCAAGGCTTAAAACTCCTCCCTCCTTACTGATGAGGTTGCCTGCTTTGGACAGATCCAGTTGCTTACTCCGAGCTCTCTTCTACCTCCTTTTGTTTCTTCTTTTTCTTCTTGGTGCTGGTCTGACTGGTCTGTGGAGAGGTTGGAAAGGTCAAAGGAAAATCCCAAAGGAATCCCCCCACTGCTCATTTCAGAAGGAACAGCTCCACCACAGAAGCAGTGCAGGCTCCCCAAGGCTGCAATGCTCCTTCACCACCACACATCACTCCAGCACAGACTGAATGCCACCACGACAGGGCACCAGAGAACAGAGGTGGCCTGGCAGGAACCCACCAAAACTGCCCTAGGGCACCCACCCTATCTCCCACCACCCTCAGCCAGTTCAGTTTAAAATGCACCTCTAAATACATCCTCCTGTGCTGTCGGGAGCCTGGCACTCTGTGGACATGCACAGCAGGCTGCTGATGCACTAATCCCAGAGGTAATTAGGGACAGACAGCAATCTCTCCCGTGTTTGGACCATGGCAGTACACATTTACATACCACTTCTATCTGTTCTCCCCCACTCTCAGCTGCCTCTTTGGCCTTCTTCTCTTTCTTCTTCTTTTTCTTTTCCTTTTTGCTCAGCTCCTCTGGTGGTGGGGTGGCAGGGGACGGTGGGGTCACAGCTTCGTCACTTTCACTCTCTGAGTCTCGCTTCCTCTGTTAGGGGAACGCACTGTCAGACACACCAACACCTTCCAACAGGGCTCAGCTGAGGGGAAAACTGATGGCCTGATTCAATACAACTTCATTTAACATCGCTTTGAGCAGGCAGGGTGACCTGCAGACTGTCAGTGGTCCACTCCAGCATACACTGTCTAGGATTTGTTTCTGCCAGAACCATTCCCTGTATTTTTCAGTGTTTCCTGTACCCCAAATATTAGTTTAAAACACTGCTGCACCTTTCCAAGGGCATGGAAAAGCCCCGAGTTAGGTAATTTTAGGTGCAACTCTTGCATGGACATTTCTGCCCCTGTCTGTAGTCTCCAAAAAAGTTCCCTGGCACAACAAATCTCTGTTGTGGCTCCATACAATATATTTTCTTGTGCTGTGTTGAAGAAGAATATGCCCAGGGCTGGTATAAACTGGTGTTTGAGCTGCGAATTGTGCCCTGGATGGTGGGAAATTGCTGGAGCTCCAGGCAAGGAGTCATGAATGGGCTCTGACCTTGTGCCTGACAAAGGGCATGGAAGACCCTGGACTAAAAGTCCTCATTGGACCAAAAGGCAGGTGCAAAGTGTGGGCAGATCATGGGAATAGCAGGGGCACAGAGTAAGAGCCAGAGAGCACTGGCAATACTCACTTTTGCAGCCCTGTCCACCTCTGAAACAGCTCGGTGATCAGCAGCTGCTTCTTTCCTGGAAGTGTCCCTGAAAGAAAAGACCCCCAGGTTGCACAGGACAGTTGTTGCCTCAGCTGCTCTGGACAGGTACAAATTCCTGTCCCCTCACAAGGGCCCTGTAACCCACCCCAGGAGCTGGGTGGGGAAGTTGGTGTGAGGGAGACCTGCAGCCTGCACCAGGGCCAGCTGGGCTGGGCAGCAGCACAGCCTCCCCCGTTTGATTTAGCAGACTGACTCCCTCTAAAACCACAACAGGCTAAAAAGGGATAACTGTCTGCTCAGGGCCTTTCCTTCCAACACTGCCCAACAGCAACAACACTCCAAGAAATGCAACTGCATCCCATAGGTCCAGACAGCCTCAGGCCAAGCCTAGCATGATCCATGCACAAACAGCAGCACCCAGCCCAGCCCTTGCTGCACAGTGCTCCCCTCTGAACAACCCTGTGGGAGCCACACACCCAGTACCCACCTGTAATCCATGTATTCCTTCTTCCAGGACTCTGGTGTGCTCTCATTGGGCTTTCCATGCTTGTCCAGCAGACCCTTCTGGATCATCATCTTCTTCTGACTGGCCTGAAAGCAAAGTGCAACAAGTCAAACTGCAGCTCTAGGTAGGAAAAATCCTCCCTCAAGCTAGGAGGAGGGAATCCAGGAACAAGCCAAGCCAACAACTACAGCATTTCCCATTTACCACTGTTCCAAGGACAAACGAGACAAAACATCCTCTGCACAGCAGCCTAAATCTCAGACAAGAGGCATCTTTATCAGTAAATAATGGCTAATTTGAGGGGGGAGTCACAGCAACAGTAATACGACTGCACATCACGGAGCTTGGATCTTTGACTGGGCTTTTCCAGCTTAACTGCCCGCAGCATTTGAGCTGAACCACTTGTTTGCAAGGTTTTGCAAAGGACTCCAAAATGCTTGAACTGTTCTGTATTACCCCACCTTTGCTGTGAAACAAACGTGCAGGCAATCCCCAAAACTTCCACCTGAACCACAGGAATGGAATGAGCCACAGCAACTCGACACTGGGTTTTGAGTTCAAGCTGCATCAGGCCAGCCTGGCTGCAGTTAAGCTACTACCACATGCCTGAGGTGAGAGAGGAACCCAACAATAGGTGTTCCCACTGCTTCTGTCTTTCAGGCACAGGTTAGTGTCTCAGAGTGTGCGTTTAAGCAGTGCAGCACCACAAGGAAAAGAAGCTGCTTGCCCAAGTTCTCCAGAGCCATCAGCATGGGGTGATGGATGAGAGTCATCTTTGCACAGAGTGCTAATGCCATCCACTTCACATCATTTGGCTCTTTACCAGAGGAGGGCCTGTGCTGCACAGACCTGATGAGCCCATGCCTGACCACCAGCAGTGGCTCCCAGGCTCTTTTGGGAGGGAAAGCCTCGCTCCCACCAGCACTGGGCTGCCACAGCCCTGGGAATTGCCACCATCATGGCTCCAGGAGGCCACAGCAGAATTACACCAAGGCCCTGAAGAAGACACAGGCACAGCTCTGCCCAGGGGTCTCAGAGTCCCACATCCCAACAGCTGGGCTGCCACCACTGCCCTGGGACTGACCCCACACCCACAGCACTCACCTTGGGACCCAGCCCCCATTTCCGGGGATATGTGTCTCTCTCCATGATCACTCTCTTGATCTTTGCCACAATGCCGTGGTCACACGTAGAAATGACTGCTGTGGTCATCAAGGCAATGGCTGCAGAAGCAAGCAGGGAGGTCAGTAACTCTTGAAGAGCAGAACTTTGACAACCTGTTCTGCCTCTGTCCACACAAAGAGGACCAACACCCCCCACCAGTGTAACCCTAAGGACTCACTGGCACTGTCACACAGCTTCTCTGAAGTCCCTGGTTAGAACTGGGCACCCTTTTGAGTCAAGTTGGCCGTTGCTGGAGTCCCTTTGCACTGATTCACCAGCAGGTGTGATGTGCCTGGTGGCAGCACATGATCAGACACCATCCCTCGTCCCAGTGAGGAGGGAGCCTCCCAAACAGGGGCTCCAACCCTGCCAGCACTGCTCTCCTCCTGCAGGCAGCCAGCCACACACCACAGCAACCCCCAGCAGGACACTGAGATGCTGCAGGATGTCTGGAGGCTGCACAGCACCCAGATCCTAGAACAGGAGCTGGGGTGCTGCAGGAGGACAGCTCCACTGCACTCAGAGAATGGATAAACTGTGTCATCACCTCACATACAGCTCACCTGAGCATCACACAGCTGGCCAACCCCTCACACCTTGCCCAGGACTGATGCAGCCACTGCTTCTTAACATCCTGCCCCAAACCAGCTGCCTTGGGCCCACGTTCCCCATCAGAAAGCACTAATTAAACCTTCTGTGCATGGAGACTCATTTGTGGTGCCTTTACTGTCACACAGTCTGTTATTTCTGCAGGTAGCTGGGCACAAGGAGAAGGAGGCATTTCATACCTAGGCAGATGGCTTCTCCTTTTGTGGTGATGACAACAATCTCCTGGTTAAGCTCAATACCATCCTCATACCGCAGAACACCAGGCAGCATGATCTTGGCTCCATAGCAAATGGCATTCACCTGAAAATGTAGAGAATGGGAGGGCTGATAAGCTATTATGAGAATTAAAGTACAAAGTGTCTCTAATTTTTAGCTTCCCACTGCCATTACCATCTCAGCAATATCATCCTTAAGTATCTATTCATTTTTGTCCACTACATAAAACTTGGGAGCTTTGGATGAAGAAAACCAAGCCCCTATCACAGCAAACAAGGGGAGAGGCAGATCTCTCCTAACCATCAGCATCCTCCTCAAGTGAGGAGAGCAGATTCTCTGTCATTGAATTCATGGCTCTTGCATCTTCGTGGTGATCTGGCAGCAGCCCATATGAGGTCCTACACAAGTTACCATCAGGACAGCACCAGATATCACACAGTTCCTGCTCCCCTGTATATTTCATCAGCTGTGCAAGTCAGGAGGACACTTTGCAGTCTCTGTCTGTCCCCTGGCACTGCCTCAGGAACTCACCGCGCTGTCTTTCATGACGAGCCTCTTGTGTGAAGTCAGCAGCTTCTCCAGGGGCAGGATGACCCTTCGCAGGTAGCTGTCGTCCTTGTTGTTGTCATACTGCCACTGGGCGTCCAGCACGTCGTGCATGGTCACCATGTTGTCCTGCAAAGACAAAACCCTTCTAAACTCTCCCACCAGCCACCACCTTGGAACACGCACAAGAGAACAGCAAATAGTGTTTGAAAAAGGGAGTAAAAACAGATGCCCACCACAAGCATCAAAACACAACTTAAAAGAGGCAAGAATAGTTTCCATCACCAGCTTGAGGTCAGCCTGACCTGGGCTACCAGACTTTGACCTTCCTCATCTCAGACAGCACTTGGATCTAGGGTCTAAGGTCTGTCCACAGGAAACTTTTAAATATGACCTAACTTAAATTCCTGGGACTCCTAGACAAAGGTTAGTGAGCAGAAGTCTAAATTAACCAGCTCTTCAACCCGTGACATGGAATAAATTCTGAGGCAGCTGTAAGCACCAACACCTGGAATTCACAAATGACCCAGTGATTACAGCTGTGCTGAGAGCACAGATGGGCGGGGAAGCACTTGCACTCTGACACTGCTGCTTTGCAAAAGAAGAAATTCATTCTGGAGTTTGGACCACCAGCAGGATCTGTCAATGACCAGGGTGAAAAGACTGCACAAGTGTCCAAGATCACACAGGACTGCATCTTCCAGGCTCATCCCAATGAACCACGTTCCCTGAGCTGTGCTGACACCAAGCAGACACCTCACAATCCTGAACTTGTGGGACACTGGGGTCTGTAGGCTGAGAAACACAGGTGACATAAAACAAACTTTCAGCCACCAGGGTGCACTTCCCAGTCACTCACTGTCCCAAAGTTTAATTACCAGAACAGGAGCAACATCCTGAACTGAACTCAACACTTTGGTTCAGACCATTTACGGCAAGAGCTCACACTGTTTGGGAGCTGTTCACAAAACTCATCCTGGAGCCTAAACCTTAGCCTAAGCCTAAACCTCTGTCAAACTTAACACAGTCCCAAGGAACTCTTGCCATTCTGACAATTTCAAATGGGCTGGTTATAGTTTGAGGTGCCACTGTACCGTCTCTCCCAGGATGCCTGAGCGGACTCTGCGGAGCTCTTGCATCTGGCCCCCCACGCCCAGCAGCAACCCCAGGTGAACGCAGAGTGTCCGGATGTACGTGCCTGCTTCACAGCTCACCCAGAAGATACCTGAAAGGCACGACAGGATAGAGAGTTTTTAAGCAGAAAATAAACCACACCCTTCAGGAGAAGCTGTATGCCCAGCCCTTCCCAGAGCCATCAGCATGGGGTGATAGATGAAGGTCATCTTTGCCCTGAGAGCTAATGCCATCTAACTGACATCATTTGGCTCTTCCACGAAGGGTGCAGCAGTACAAAAGAAGATGGGGTTTGCTTCCCAGCACACCAAAGCAATGCATGAAGCAGTTACTGCTGGACAATAGGAGGATTTAGGTCTTAAGACATCTGCCAAAAGCAGCCCATTTCACAGAAAATTTAATCAGTTTTAAGCTTTATAGGAATAAGGCAGGAAAGCCCTGTTTTACCTAATCTTCTCTCGGGATCATACTCCACCAGCTTGCTCTCGTAGATGGTTCTGACTCTCAGTTGTCGTTTGACAGCAGCAATGAGGGGTGGCCGCTGAAACAGGGCACCTGTCAGGGTTTCTATGGCCTGAGGGAGGAAGGAGAAGCAAGAGTTCACATCTCTGCCCTAATGCAGGAGCACCTTGGAGTCTCCAGCAACTGTGACCACTTCAAGAGTGAGAAACCACAAGGTTTATCCTGATTTGGTGATGCCACATTTAATAAAGCAAATCCAAGCCAGTGATGAGGTCAAGATACCAGTGAGCACAGCCAGGATTTTTCCATCAGATGGCAGCATGTGATCAGACACCATCCCTCGTCCCAGTGAGGAGGGAGCCCCCCAAAGAGGGGCTCCAACCCTGCCAGCACTGCTCCCCTCCTGCAGGCAGCCAGCCACACACCACAGCAACCCCCCAGCAGGACACTGGGATGCTGCAGGATGTCTGGAGGCTGCACAGCACCCAGACCCTAGAACAGGAGCTGGGGTGCTGCAGGAGGACAGCTCCACTGCACTCAGAGAATGGATAAACTGTGTCATCACCTCACATACAGCACACCTGAGCTCCATTGCTGGCCCCTCATCTCCCACCAGTGCCCAGCACTCTGCATGCCAGATGCCAGCATAGCTAAGAGCACGTGAGACTTACCCTGGCCAGCTGAGCCTCACTTTCAATGGCATTGTGCAGCCGAACAATTCCCACATACTCTTTGCCTGAAAGAATGACAAGAGCAGTCAGGAGCGGCCACTTGCATTTGCTGTTGACCTCAAGGTCCACCCTGCTTCACAGCCACACGTCCCCAGACCCCTGAAATCCTAACAACCACCTTTTCCAGGAAATGGGCACGGTTTATTACAGAATTGGTTTTTCTTCCAGGGAAATAAATTTAAGCTATGTTTATTTCTTCTCTGGACTGCTAGAGGCTGAGGCTCTAAGTTCAATGGGTACATAAAACCATGTCAGAAGAGTTTTCACTGACTTATAACAGCTCAAGCACCAGAGAAGCAATAAAAAAACCACGTGAGACAACATGGATGTGTCCTCAGCGACTTGGAGTAACATGCAACCATTAAGGTCATGGCACTGAAGACTTAAGATTGACTTTTTCAAGTTGTAGAAATCTCCATTTTGTCTCCAAAAGAACTTCACACATCCCCAGTCACTGTAAACGGCTCTGGGCAACAAACATACCTGCACTCTGCTGAGATTTGACCAGCCGTGTGGCCCTCTCGATGCACACAATGAGGCACCCGGTCACCTTGGGATCCAGGGTGCCACTGTGCCCCGTCTTCTCCACTCGCAGGATGCGCCGGATCCACGCAACCACCTCGTGAGAGGATGGATTGGAGGGTTTGTCGAGGTTAATAAAGCCAGACCTACAGTGCAAAATGGCAGGGAATGGGAACTAAGCACCAGGGCAAACACAGCAACAGTGCAGCACCTCTGAAATACTTGTCAGGGCTGCAGAGAAATGTATTTCTATACAGCCAGATAAGCAGCTCTCAGTGAGCCCAGACTGATCTGCTCCATGCACAATAGGTGATCTATTCCATGGTCAAGGAATTCTCTTCTCCCCTGCCTGCTTAACACTACGCTGCACTTAAAAAACCCCAAAATCTACAAACTCCAAGCAGTTCCAAAGCCAAGCAGGCCAAGGGACTTCTCCAAAAACCCCAGAAAATTCCTCAGGTAGTTTGCACGTTCATCCACAGACCTGCCGCAAACCCAGAATAAAGAAAACTTTACAGGGAGAGATCAATGGGTCCTATTTAAATATTTACTGATTATGGCAAGGCACTGAGTCAAGCAGAAAGGTACAAGGGGAATCCAGATAGAAAATATTTTGAAGGTATTAACTGTGAAAGAAAAATAAACCACTCTGGCCAGTATTGCACTCACCTAACATAGTCAGAAATCTCTCTCTTCAGGGGATTAGAACCGGAAGGAAGAGGTGTGTAGTGTGCTGTCCTCACATTTAACTTGTCAAAGTTCTACAAAATCCAAGCAGAAGTTACATGTCTTCTTAAGCTCCCTTGATTTCAGTGTGGCTGTGCTGCAGTGCATCTCCCCAGGCTCACTAGGTCTGATTTGTACATTTAAGTGATAGAGCCACTTACAAAATGAAAATGGCCCAACAATGAAACCACGATAAAATTTTACAAAAATAGAAATCCTGGACTGAAGGAGATGGGAAAGCAGCACAATATACACATTTACAATGCAGGATAAATCCAGTATGCCCCAGAAACTCATCAGAAGCAACCTGGAAGTCTACACAGGCCACGGGCAGCCCCGATTAAAAATTTAAGAAATGTAGCAGGATCTTTACAAGGCATGGGAAACTTACAAAACTTAAATGTTACTGCTGGAGAGACTTTGTAACACGATTTCTGCCTGCAGAGCACCACGTGTTACACAAACGGTTACAGCTCCAGGGGCAGAAGACAAAAGGAGCGGGAACACGGACGGGCCACGAGGTTGAGCAGAACCCGCCCTACCTTCAGCAGCAAGGGCCACTGCGACGTGTCCAGCTGCGCCACCCGCGACTCGGGCTTGATGAGAAAGTCCTCGGTGTGCTGAATGTCCTGGTGGGGGGTGAAGTTAAGCGGGATCAGAGAGGGGGGAACCCGGCGGGCCGCGCTCCCGCCGCCCCACGCGCCTTCTCCACGTGGCCCGGGAGGCTCCGCTGCCGCCACGCGGGGCGGGCGCGCTCCCGCCAGGGATGGGGCTGGGGGAGCGCGTCCCAACCCTACCCACGGCCCCCGGAACGCGTCCTCACGGATGTGGGGGGGCTCGTCCCAACCCTACCCACGGCCCCCGGAACGCGTCCTCACGGATGTGGGGGGGCTCGTCCCAACCCTACCCACGGCCCCCGGAACGCGAACCCACGGCTGGGGCTGAAAGACCCCCCCCGCGCTCACCGCTACATCATCATCGGCAAGCGCCCGCTTCTCCTTCTTCCGCCGCTTCTTCACGCTGGAACCTGCGGGAGCGACACGCCGGGAGTGAGGCAGGGTCGGGAAGGGAGAGGGGCAAAG
>VXAD01005108.1:630969-681998 GCA_013399195.1 Dicrurus megarhynchus | reverse complement strand
GGGGGGAGGGGGAGTTTCCTGTTTAGTATTGTGCAAATCATTTTGAGAGTATGGAGAAAAAAAATTCGGTTATTTACCTTGTTTTGCAGAACAGATATTGAACTGATGGAAGCACTATTCACTCAACAGCTTGATAAAATACACTAACAATTCATGAAAAATTTAGGTACAAGCCAAATATAGTTTATTCATGAAACCGAACCAATTTACACTGCTTAACTTCAGTGAACATCAAAATGTCCTTCCACGGCCTCTTAAAAAGCGTGCAACATCTCTGCATGCTTTGCTTTTATTTTCCCTTGACTCTAACTGTCTGAAAGTAAGTCTGATTTCACATTCTGCACCAACGTGCTTTCCTATTGTGTTCACAGGTAGCAGCAAACACCAGGCTCAGTTTTTGTCCCAAAATTCCAGTCTAGGCAGAAGAGATCACTACTACCCCAACAAAAATCACCAACATTTTTGCAGTCTACAGGTAAGTAGGAAGCTTGCTGATGAACCTAAACTGTCACTTGCATTCAATCTGACTGTATGGTTAGTTTGAACCCATGAAATCACCTAAGTAAAAGTCTTATGAAATAACAGTAATAAAAATAATTGAAAACCAATAAACCAACAGTTAGGAAAAACTATATGTAAAGTTGGCATGTACCTCTGTTGTATTGCCTAGAGTGACCATAAAAACTCCTTAGATTTGTTCGAAATCTGGACAAACAAATATTAAATAAAATCAGCCCAGAGTGGGTCATCTGTCATTTAGAGTGACTGTCATCTAGAGTGGAGACACATTCTCTGTAGTTAGAAATAAAATCAGGAATTTTTTCTACGTGGAGAGAGACTGGCCATCATGAGATATGCAGGGCTGGGTTTTCAAATGAGGTAGACTCAAATGTTGAGAACCTCAAAGTCTTGCAAACATAGATTTCACAGGAGCCATCTGGGATCCTAGATGACCCTAAAGGATGCATAAAGCAGAGTTCAAAGATAAGACAAGTAGCCCATCATTCTTAGTTGAAAATCATCTTAGATCATTGTAGGGAAGTGGTGAGCAAGGACCACAGTGTAATTTTGGCTGACAGAGGGTCTGCATTGTAATTGTGGGTCACAGCTTTGATCATGATCATTGTTCATCTGTGCCATTGATCTCCAAGTCCCAAGCTGACTTCCTCTTCTCCATTAAAAATAGTATAAAAGGAAGTTACGGTATAGTCTTCCTCCAACTCTATGAATAAAAACTCCCTCATATAAAAAATTCCCCAGTAAATATCTTGTAATACAAAGTTACTGGATATTTTGATGAAAGATTTTCTCAAATTATTCTCTCTGGCCCCTTTTATATTAAAAACACAGCTGTAAATGGGGGAAAGAACTTGAATATCAGCTTTTAAAGTGAATGCCCTAATCCTTTTGAGCTTTTAATCTAGTTTGATACACCTGTTAAAGTTGAGCCTCAATTAAGTCCAAAACCACAAGTCTATCCATCATCTCTGACTTTGCTGGATTCCTTTTTCTTTTAGTAGACTAGAGCTGAACTTTTTATTTAAAGAGCTTTTTTCTTTTTCCTTTATCTTTTTCTTCTTCCTTTTTGGGGGTTTTCGGTTTTGTTTTTCAATCTGAGAACATAATGTGCTTTGAGGACCCTTTGGAGGAGATATACAAACCAAATAAATCTTTCAATGACATTTTAAAAGTTGCTTTGCATTTGTATATCCTGGTTGTAGTTCTGTGTCCTGAAATTCACCACATAATCACTTATTAATTATTGAACTGTATTTCTTATAAAATCCATTCAGATGTGGAACTCATATATGTTCAAAATTTAGTGAATCTTCCTCATCCCAGTCCATGGAACAGACAGAAAAGGTGAAGTCAAGATGAACTGTCCTGAGAAAAGGAGGAGGTTGAGGCAATGCAAGGAGAATCAGTGCTTCAGGAAATATTTTTAAATATAACTAACATATGTTTCAAAATATAATTTTCTCTTTTGGTAAGTGCAGTAATATGCAGTGATGATCACACATCAGTACCTAATACCATAGTACTACAAGACAGACTGAAAAATTAAGAAAGAAATGCAACAGAAAACCTTACTTCTTTAAAAACATGCGTGTCACCTGTACTTCTCCATTCTGTTCCAGTTGGTTTTCCACAATACTGGCTACTACTAGCTTAAATACACAAGAAATTAACTCCTGATATCTCATATTTATTGTGTAAAGACTAAATTTGACTTCTTATCACCTGCCTATTTTTACTTTCCTATATAAATAAAAATTATGTAAGAAGATATTTTTGTACTTGATTTGAAAACTTCAGCAATGTTCAGCTTCCAATAGTAAGCTATCTTTCTAAATGCAAGTACTATTTTTCCTACAATTTTGTTGTCTCCTATGAATTTTTTAAAAATCTAATTTATTCATGAGCAGAAGTGAATAAAATCACTAGTTTCCCAGTGGAGTCATATTGTTAACATGAAACACATCTTTCCTGACCTTGCATAGCTGTTTTAGGGGTTGGACTCCATAACTGGTCCAATTACAAATACACTTGTCAATCAGTTAGTTTTCCTGGAACTTTGGAATAACACCAATGTGATTGTTTTTATTCAGTCCCAAGTCTCAATTTCAACTGACCAAAAAATTACATTCCAGCTGAACCTATCAGACCTTTCATGCCATTCTCTTCCACACAAATTAAAATGAGGTTCTTTGCTGAAGCCAAAATCTTCCAATATGCTTGTCATGAGCTGCGGAATTTACTGTTCACATCTTTCTTTTACAATACAGATTAAATGTGGATCCAGAGCTCAGCTTCAAAGGGGCCTTCCAAATGCCATATTTTCATCATAGCATGCATTCGCAATGCAAATATAATATCCATCTGGGCCTTTTATAGGCTTAATTTATCCCTGCTTATTTATCATAATAAATTGCACTGTGTGATAAGAATCCATGTGGTATCTCTACTGATCTGAAGTGGGGAAGAGATTACTAACCTTACTTATGAAATCTAGCAAATAAATTACATGATCTCACTCATCATAAAAAAAAAATCCTCGACTAATTACATAAATGTGTTGGACTAACCACTTCTCTTCTAGCACATATGTAAAATAATAGGTCAAGGGGAGTGACAGAACATCAAACATCACCTCTTTATCAAAGATGAGAGAGACCTGTAGAATCCCCCAGGAAATTTCCAAACCACTGGATTTGAATGTATGGTACACCATGGATTAGTTCTGCAGCAGCAGAGATTTAACTAGGGGATGAGTTGTGTCAAGAACCCCAGGTCAGGGGATTTGGAGAAGCTCTTCTGAAATAAAAGTTGCATCACTCCAGGGAAATTGTTTTAAGACACTGCAAGTGCAATATGATTTGGGGCTGACCCACCTTCCCATCTCTTCCCACAAAACCAATAAACACACACACACACGCGCCTATTTTTACAAATAATAATATTTTTTAAATAAGAGGGTCTTTCACAACCTCCTAAAGCAATAGACAGTTGAAGTATTTAAGGCAATCAGTCATATATAATGTCACTTAAGGTGTCATGTAGATTTTATTCAGAGTCCACAATGGGGTGCAATGCAAAATGTTGAGCTGATGTACAACAGTGGCAAAGTACAGTGCAGATAAATTAAGTCATCTCCAAATGCAGATACACAGCAGTGCTGTCACAACAAGAAGATAGGGACTGCTGTACATCCTGGACTTCAGATGGACAGTCCCATATCACCCTCCGTTATAGCCATAACCTTAGATATTTAAAGCTGGATTTGTTCAAACAAGCTGGAGATGTTTCTCTTACTGAAGGAGATCTTGAAGAGTTGCAAAGTCTCCTACTCCCTTTGAAACTGGTATAAAATCTCTGCATATTCAGGAGATGTCACAAGACTCAGACAAAGAAAAAAGGTGAAGAATATCCAAATGTATATCTGGAAGAGCTGAACATCAGTGGTTCTTCCAAGACAAAGCAGCAGGGTAATGCTTGCTGCCTCAGACCAGACTCTGGCTTTAAAAACCTTGTATGTGCAGAAAACACATCAAGAATCACCCTCTTTTCCCTCTTTTGACAGGCTCTCCAGTCCCTGCACCATACATGGAAGACCTTGAGGTACTCTCATTGTGAATTGTCTACGCATGAGAAGACGAAATGGAAGACATAATTAAAAAGGTCAGCTCTGTCTTCTGGTCAGTTGTCATCTCTCTCATTCTCTTCAGTGGTTTTGATCCAAAGGTTCCTGACTGCAAAATAGTCATAATCTGTCTAGGCAGACTCTTCAGCCCCTCAGAGGCAGGTAGGACTGGATAGTCACTAAATCTGGGGTGATTTAGCAATGTGCCAACATAGAAATTTTGGGCATGAACGAATTTTCAGTTTAAACAGGGAAACTCACAGTGGCATTAAACAGCTAGGAGCCAGAGGCTTTTATTTGTTTAAATGCATTTAGTTGGCTAAAGTATTTATCGGTTTTCTATACAGGCCCTTGTGGGATTTCCCAAAGTGCCTAAGAATTTCATTTACCTAATTTCCATTGAAATTTGAACCTTCGGAGTCACTGACTTTCAGTAAGACTTACAGAAATCTTACCATGTTTTTAATGAACTTGCAAGTTTTAATGAATAGTAATGCAATTTTGGAGTCTTCTTGTCTGGAAGCAAAGCTGGTCTGTAAATCATTAGAACATTAATAGCTGTTCCTTTGCCTTTCATTCTAAGTATGGTAGTAATTATCTATTTTGCAAAGCATAATAAAATATGTGTCATCATATTCAGAATATTCATGTAGTGACAATTCTAAAGTTATCATAGATGATATATAGACAGCAGTGTGTTCATAGTGAACCAGATTTCTAAGAGAGCTTAGTTTCCAAGCCCAAAAACATAAACTTTGATAGGGGAAACCACAGTGGCCTGCAAATCACCAGAAATGAAAGGGATAGATTTCTCCAGTGCTGGAAAAATCCTAGATCCTTGCTGAATTGCAGATCCTGAAAACTTAGCATGATTTAAAAGTCTTGACCAATGCTGTTTCTTTGCGCTCAGTTCAAAAATGGTTTTGTTGTTGCAGTTGAATGTGCTTGAGAAGTAAGTTTCTTGTACTATTTGTGGGAAAAAAAAAATGCTAAAACCCATAAGAATTATTTTAAGTAAGCTGTAGTTATTTACTGTTGGTAATAATTTTGTGACTCTTCTTGTTGCCACAGGAGACTGACCCTACAGAGGCAGAGGCCTAGGGTGACTGCTGCTTTCTAGGCAGCAGAAGGATTGTATACAGCATGTGCCTACTGCTCCCCTCCAGCACTCTGCTCCCTCACTCATGCTGAAAAATAGCTCTGGGTAAGGTCTTGGAACAACTGCTCCACTTGCTCTCCCTCTGCCTTCTTGTCCTGACTGTGTGGCTCATCACCTCTGGCTTTTCCCCTTGTGGCTCCTCAAACACAGAGTTATGGTTTTATTTGGGCCTGCGTCCCTGCTGTTTTAAGTCATCCTAAGCTCTATCTCCATCTTTGTGCTACTTGATGTAGCAGAACACATTCAAACCATAGATTTGACATTTGGTCTTGCTGGAGATATTTTTTAGGAGTGTGAATAGTAAAATATTTATGAAACTTACCGTTTGAAAACTACATTTGGAATTAAAGTAGAACCTGATAGAGGAAAAAAGATCACAGCAGAGGTGATTTTCACCTTTAACTGTGAACATCTTTTGACACCAGGAACTGGTTGAGTTAGATTGTTTTCTCCACAAAGATTGTGTGGAGTTGTGCATTAAAGAGGCTACTTAAAATGTTGCAGGAAAATTACGTGGGAAGTTAGAGGCACAAGAGGTATAAGCAATCTGCAAGATGGTACAGTCTTTTCAAGAAAGGCTAGATGAAACCTCTACATTTCTCTAGCACAACTGGAATGTGAACTTTATAGCATATTTCAAAAATATAAACAAAAACCTGAAACTACAACAGAAAAAAACCCCCAAAACCAACCCCCACAAGAAACCCCAAAATGAGGAACCCTCAAAATCCTAAAGTAAGCACAAACATGAAAAGTTCCTGTTGCCATGATAAGCAAATTCATAATAACTGTGCCATGATAAGCAAATTCATCAGAGCTTTTCAGACTGAATGTATAATATTATCAAAAGAACAGTTTTCTTGACAACAGTTACAGAAGTAATTTTTTATCTTTGCTGGGATCTGTCAGACAAATGCCAGCTGGGAATGCAAGAGGCTGGGGCAAAGCAGAAACTCTGTATCCTAATATATGTAAGGACTTAGAGATTGTAGTGTAAATCTGTCCTCCAGCACACTTCATTGAGAAATGACCTCATAGTGGTGGTAAAATCTACAAAAATCTCAGGTTCTTTCATAGATCCAAGAACAAGAACTAAGCTGTGTAAAACCTGTGTAAACTGTGTCCTACTCCAGCAGTGTACTTAACTAATCGAATACATTTTGTGTGTGTATTCTGTCACTTCTGTTCATTTACTAGGTTCTTGATTGATTAATTCAAATTATCTGTGAGTTTCTCCTTCAAGGTGGAGGTAGGTGTGAAGGTGAGCAAGTTGCTAGGTGTTTTTGGTTTACAACTGCTAAACTGCATTTAAGTATGTGTCTTGGCTTTGTGAATTGCCAAGAGTCTTCCTTTTTCCCCCCAAATTTAATTTCAGAATACTTTTCAGACATTTGTAAGAAACAGCAACACCTCTTTCTCACCAAATCGTGGCAATCAGTGATGGGGTACATTTTGCATTTCCTTTTAATTTTACAACCCTGAAAATAAGCTTGAAGGAAGACTGGATATGCTCAGTGAATACAGAAGAATATTAAGCCATCAAAAATGTGGGTTCCCAATCATATTGAAAGGGCAGGATGGCTTTCAACAGTAAATCTCAGGGCTGAAAAGGGTAAACCAATGCTGCCTGGGTTCATTTTCATCTAATCTTGAGAAATTCTGGGCTTAAAACAGCAATTTTGGCCCCTGCTTTTGTCTGAAAACAAGTATTTTTTTAAAATTTCAAAATTTTTCTTCTGTGTATATGAAAGAACTGGTCATAATTTTTTTTTTCATTCTTCCATTTTTATCCACCAAAATTTTCTTTTTCTCTCATACCCATCTTTACATTGCATGGGCTTCCTTCAGAAATCTTCCAGTACATGGGAATGAAATCAATAGACTTTTGAACAGGTTTATGGTTACAAAAAGACAGTGCTCAGAGAAACATATCTGACTAGAGAAACTAAAGATCCACTTTCTTCACTTGTTGAATGGATTGTGGTGAACAGTAAAGCCTTGTTGTTGGGATTTTTATCAAAGAAGGTCATTTCATGCTTGTCATTTCAAAGAAAATGACTGCACAAGGATATTTACTGACCTGTAATTCAGCATCTCTGGAAACAGCTTGCTCATCTCCCAAAGGTTTGTACCTCCAAAAATAAGTTGGGTGAGCCCTGTCCGCACAAAGACTATTAGTGTTGCCGTCCAGTGCAGCCCTTCCAAATTATAACAGGCAAAATCACAGAATCACAGAGTGGTTTGGGTTGGAGAGACTTTAAAGCTCATCGAG
Source organism: Dicrurus megarhynchus (assembly GCA_013399195.1). Taxonomy (NCBI): domain Eukaryota; kingdom Metazoa; phylum Chordata; class Aves; order Passeriformes; family Dicruridae; genus Dicrurus; species Dicrurus megarhynchus. The sequence goes on along the minus strand of VXAD01005108.1, from coordinate 674,426 downwards.
TTCCAACCACCTGCCATGTGCAGGAACACCTTTCAGGCAGACCAGGTTGCTGCCAGCCCCATCCAACTTGGCCTTGGAAACTTTCAGAGATGGGGCAGCCACAGCTTCTCTGGACAACCTGTGCTCCACCAAACTTTCCTAGTATCCAAACATGACATGATCAAGCTGAAACCTATCTTGATAATAGACCTTAGACAGGTGACTGTAAGCATATATCATTGTCCAGCAAATCCTGAGATTTACAGTTCAGCCAACATAGTTAGGAGTCCCTGTGCATCTCTTTCTCCCATATACAGATATACTGTGGACATGAAGGATGATAAAATCACTTTTCTCTGGGGATTTTGATTTTTCCCCTTGGAAATGTGGAATGCTCTGAGGTATCAGAGAGGAATTTCTCTCTATCATGGTCTTGAATATGTTTAGGGGTCAGCTTCTTTCTCTAAAGGCATTGCAGGAGACTTTCTATGTCACACAAAACCCAAAAAGGCCAGGATGTCTCCAAAAGAGATAAGAATAACAATTTAATTAGCATCATTATATAAAATATGAGCCAGCTGCTTTCCAAAGGGACTTTTATGTGATCTGAAATTTTCAAGAGAAAGGAAGTAACAGCGCATTAAAGAAGTTGAGAAGCAATAAATGGCCTTCTACAGAAGTGATCTTCAGGAGCCTTGGTTAGTTGAGGGAGATTGCTGTAGTTTAACTGTTAACTACTGATTATTGTGAAGAATGCTGAAATTAATTCAATTTCAGATCTCCTTTTCCTGCAGGCAAAAAGAATTAGATATTTTTTCCTTCTGTTTATGCTTCATCTTTGCTCTGTATTCTCTCCTTCCTTTTGCAGCAGAACCTCTCTGAAAACAGTGTTGAGCGATTCCTGTGAGCCTGCCTGCTCCCTGTTTTCTTTCCCTGAAAAGAAAATTACAGGACTTAACAAGGGCAAGGAAAACTGGCACCCCAGGATCAACATGTGGAGAGACAGTTCATCTGGATCACGGGGTCTGTATAGAAGCCTTTCTTTTGCATGCCAACAGATTTTCATTAACGCACTGACAATAGAAAGAATTTAAAGGAAGGAGAATGTATCTAGGAAACCATAATTAATTAAGCCCTACTTAATCCAATAAAAGTTTGAAAACTGAATTTGTTCCACAGTATTTATAATTTACCTAAAAGATTTACGACTGCATAACTATCTGAGCCATTTTTGCATAACTATTATTAAAAGGCAGGAAAACATCTACCTAAAGCACTGAGATTAGAACATTAACTCCCATAAGTGAATAAAATTCCACCATAACTTTGCCTTCTGCTGCTTACCTTGATCTTGTTTGTATTCCTAAAAAGGTACAAGAATGTGTCTTTTCATAGAAGAAGGCCAGGGGGTGGGAAAACTTTTATTTCAAAGTTCTAATCCCCTGACTACAGTCCCTGATGGATGTGTTAAGTATGTTGACAGAAGACCCTCTACATTAAGTCTCAGAGCCTAATATAGTTGCCAAGAGCTGAGAATTTCACAAGATTTAGTTCATCTGCTTTCAAGCAGTGGCTGTGTGAGTTGAAACTTGGTTTCCTTGTGTTATTTTTTTTTTCAAAAGCAACCAAAAAAATCACTCTTTCCCTCCTCCACATGCAAATGCCTCAGTGCTAAGTATTGAAAAACCTATCTTATAGCCTCAAAGGAGGACACTGCAATCTAAATATTGTATGACCAAAATCTCAAGATAAGTTGACAAATATGCTCAGGTGTCATACCTGATGAGATACACCATACACAAAGAAATGGTACTGGGAAGGGACAATCTTCCATGTGAAAAAGCTCTTTCCGGTGTTTCAGTTCCTTCCATAAGGATCCAGTGATGTTTGCAAATCTGCCATATTGAATATTTGCTGATTTCAATACTGAGTATCTATGAGTCACCTTACTTTTCTTTCAAAAAATTTAAACCCTTTATTCAACCATCCAGTGGTTAAGAGCCCTTTCTCAGCAAAGGGGAGTTACCACAGTCATTTTCTCCAGCCCTGAACATCTTCTTCACTGGTGCCTGAAGAATACCAGAGGAATCAGTCCACTATAGGAGGGACATGTCCTACCTGGCCTGTTACCCCTATTACCATGAGAGAATATACTTAAAAAATATCTTGCATTGGAGAAAGTGAGAGTGGGAGTCCCTCTCCTAATTGTCAAAATTATGTATTTTCCATGTTAGCCTGTTGCTGGCACTGGTTAGAATTGCTGGTTGCAATTAGCATGAGCAGAGGAGTACGATGATATGAAAGTGGCTTTTTTTTTGGCCTTCTTCCTATTAATCTAAGGAATAAATAAAGAAGACTGGAAAATCTCCTGAAGGTCAGATGTCTAGGCATTTAAACTTGTGTTCAGGACATGATTTTTGCAAAAATTTTAATCTCGTTCTTCCTCTCCTGTCTCTGGATTACCACGGTGTATTTTCTATTGTTGCAGGAAAAGCAGGTAAAAAAGAAAAGAAACCTTACAAATAGTCTTAGTCAATTTTCTCTTCATTTCTGGGGATCGAGATTCTTTACTCCTAGGATAGTCTGTTTTCCAACATGCACAAATTCTTGATTGATTGATTGATTGATTGATGATATGACTGAGAAAAAAAGGTTATTATACAAATGGGTCTACCAAACACCTTCTGCTGACAGAATTGTAGTGAGCTAAGTACTCTGTGAATGCCCTTTGGATAGGTTCACAAGTTTGGAAGTGGAACTGTAAAGTGAACAGAGACAAATAAACAAACACGAAGCTTAGAGCCAAAACATCAGTTCTACCTTTTGTCTGAAATCTCTCCCAAGTGACAGTTTGTAAGCACAAGGTGTTAAAAAGATCTCCATTTCAAAATTGTCAATAATAAATTCATGCTGTCAGTAACATAACATTTTCTACTCTGGTACCACAGCTGTTTCCCATGCTACATACCTGACTCCTCAGATAAGAATAATAAGTGGCGCCTAAAAAATTGTGGCTAGTAAAATCTCTGGTTGTTCTATCATAACTCTACTGAGTAGCTCAAAAATGAGGAAAAACAAGCAAACAAAGAAAACTTATTGAGAGTATAAAATTTTAGGCTTCATTTGATGTGTAAAATTGGACCATCATAGGGAATGCCTTACACTTGCGGGTTTGGGTTTTTTTTCAATAATTTCAGTCCAAATTTTCATTTGCTTTGCACACTTGAAGCTATACATGTGAATTGTCATGAGAGCCCTGTTGACCTTCAGTGAGATGCAGATGAAATCCAAAGGATCATACATACAAAACAGGCTACAGGATCACAACTTATCACATCATTTGTGACTTACCAGCTGTTAAGAAGCAATTGTCTAGCAAGGAGAAATGTACGTCTTTATAGGTGAACAATCATGTGTTAGGAGACTCAGAAAAGCAAAAAGGCACCAACTGTTTTATCGTCTTTTAAAACAAACCCAGTGTTTATCTAGCAGTTATTGGTGCACCAAAAAGAGAAGAGAACAAGACAATAGAAAAGTCCCATCCAAATTATAACTGAAAAGAAATGAAAAAACAGACGGCTGTTTAATTACGTCAGTGATTTTCAGAAACAGTGGAGAGATGCAATGGCTGCCAGATTTTCACAAACCAACTAGGCCCCTTGGGCATACAATGGGGGCTAATGTGCTTGGAAAACCTGGCCAGTGGTTTCATTATGGAAACTGCCCAATTATTAGCAAGTTTGTAAATATGGTTCTTATTTAACAAAGTTTGGATTGCTGTTCATAATCAAGTTCCACTTTGGGCTTCCAAGAACTTAAAATTCTCATTACAGGACCTTTTTGACATAAAGGTAAAATATCAGAATAGGCCAATTTAGGGCCCACCATCAAGACCAATTATCTCAGCTCAAAGGTGCAAAGTTTTTGGCAGTGTTTATCAGGTCAGTCTGAGGAAGAGTTGGATCACTTGTCCTAAAGGGTTTCTCCCTTCTGGTGCTATCTTAGGGTCTCAGGGGCTATGTCCTATGACATGATATGCAGGTCTTACCATGGTTTGACAGCCCTTGCTAATTTCTTTGTGGGGTTGGAACACATTTGCATTTTGTTCACACAACAACCATACAATAGGATGAAGAACTCAACATTCAAAGTCCTCCAGAAACAATAAAAAAAATTACAAGAACAAAGCTGTTGTAAGTACTTAAAATTTTGAAGGCTTTGGCTACAGTGTCTGCTCTGACATGTTTTGATTGTGCTTCCTCTCTGCTTGTTTGTACCTGAGTGTTGTCCCACTTGAGCGGACACTCAAACAGGTAAAAGTGATAGACCATTTAAAAGCCTACACATAGCCTTGTTACTTCAACAAGCATTCACATATCAGCTTCAAGAAGTGTTCACATGTCAAATCCTTTGACAGTTCCTTTGAAGTCATTCAGTGTAGGTTCAGCCTTGAAAAATGACACCTTTTTAGTCATGGTTCCCTACGGTCAATGGATTTCTACTGCTTTTGATATGTAAAAACTAATTACATCTTCCCTATAAAGGATAATGATTCTTTTCTATCACAATTCATAAAAATACTCAGAGATTATTCAATGAAAACCTCAAATTAAAATAACAAGATTTTTTTCTAAAAATTTATGAGATATTCCAAGAAATATTGGATCACTATCCTTAGGAAATCTGCCATTAGTTGAATAACAAAAACAACTTACATGGCATAAGGATCCTGCCTTAGGTAAAGGCATAAGATAAACTAGATGACAAGACTGCAATCATGACCAGAAAAATAAAGCAAAACCCTAAAATGCTCACAGAGACACACACAGAGATGTGCACACACACACACACACACACACACGCACACACTCTATTAAATCTGAATGTGCTAACCTCAAGGGAAAGTGATAACTGAGAGCTAAACTGGAAGACAAGGCAGATTTACTACTTCTTTGACTGAATCTGTGTTTTAAAGTAAGCAATTCAATACTTTGTCCCTCAAACTGTCCACAAACAAATAACACCGGCTTCAGCTGTAGTCCTTTTGAACCACTGTCTGAAAGACCAGGGTCAGCAAAGGAAGAGAAGTCTATAGGCTAAGCTTGCAGTGTTATTTAGTCACTATTACCAACTCAGCGCAGTGGCATGCTGCCTGGCAGGCTCCTCTTGTGCTTGTGGCATAGTGTTGTCACCTCAGCAACATAACTTCTTAAGAACAAACCAAAACAAAGGAAAACCCAGTGTTTTCAATTAAAACTTGCATTTTGTGTATAATTGACAATACTTTAGAGATATACGTGGAAAACATTCTCTAGGAATATTTGTGCTGAGGCATGGAAAGATATTTAACAAAGATTTTAATAACTGGCGCCAAAAGGTGTTTTGGAATCTGATTTTCTTTCTTTTGCATTTTTTTTCTGATCAAATATCATAATCAACTAAGCAACTAATAGAGTTGCCACAGAACTTTGTTCATGCCAGGGGCATGTATGGAAGATGGTTTCTAAGAATGAAACCAAATACCTCTTAGAGTGCAGCATACTTAGGGTCTCCCTTCTACCCTTTACATGAAATTCTTCTCCTTAAAACATCTCACAGTGGGAGGGGGGAGAGAGAAGACACAATCCAATGCATTATTTTAATAGCCATCTATGATTATTTAAAAATAGGAAAAATCTGTCTAAAAATTCTACTAGTTTGAATGTGCTTTTTGTTTCAAAAGGTAGTTGGGGTGTTTTTCCAAAAGTTCTAAAAACACAAAAAACCCAAACTCAGAATACATAAATCAAATAAAAATAGTAAATCATCAACATTCTTCCTCCAAAGAAAAAAAACCTTTTTAAACCAGTTTACAATCAGATTCAGTCTTGTTTTGGTGGTATCTTTGCAGAATTCTTTGTTAGCCATTTTATTTCATTATTTGTTCCACATAGATCTCTGTGAAGATTTCTTAACATGACTAAATTCCTATTTCTTGACTGACAATCAAATCTTACTATAGTCAGTTTCTATGTCTTCCTAACTGAAAATATGACATCTCTTCTCAAGCTGACTTTAATACAAGGAGGGTTACTAAACCAACCCAGTTAAAGTGAGCAGAACTGCAAGTAGAGATGACTGTTACTGCTGTCCATGAATGCTGGGATTAAGAATGATGGATTGAAGGCCATAGAACTGATAATCCATCTAAGAAGCAGGATCTCATCCTGGATTATCTTGAATTGGCCTACCTAAAGGTTTTGTGATGCAAATTGGAGGCTCTGGGCACAGTAACAACCTGCAGAATAAATGACATTCTTCTGTCTAGTAGTGCCTGGAAGGCTCTCAACTGCAATGTTCCAGCCTCATTAATCAGCCCTGTGTTGTACATCTCTGCCTGATATGAAGCTGCCATGCCTTGTCACCAATTACAGGCTCTGCAAAGACCCATCTCATTATAGTACTGATATTGCTTGTTCCTGAAGATGATACTTGGTGTGCCACATCCTCATCTTGCCAGTAGGAAAATCACCCTTGAAGTGAAGACATGTCATTCATGAGGCACAAAAAAGCAGCAAAAATATTTTATGAAATGCTGCCTGGAATATTAATCACAACACTGTGTAAAACCAGGTACATAAAATTGAAACAAGGGAAGAGAGGTTTCTGAGCAGTCCAGCCAAACTGGTTATCTCCTCGACAGATCCAGGGCTGGGCAAGGTTTTGGTGGGGCATCAGTCAGAATAACCATGTGGTTGTTTACGTTGGTGTGGTTTCATAATTAAAGAAAATGTCCCTAATACCACTCCCCTGCAAACCTCTTCTGCATTCACCAGAATTCAGAAGAAATGAAACATCTCTCTTGCAGACATGGCGCATGTGTGTCCTCATTTGTGTCGCTAATTGTGAAACCAATGTCAGTCAGAAATACCTGCAATACATTCTAAGTGCTGCAGTGATGTGACAATCCACAGAGTGTGACTTGCTTGCTCATTACATTCATACCTTCCATGTGATAATTTGATCAACCAAGTGACATGAGTAAACCCTAAAATTTGACATGTCCAATGAATATACAAACACTGAATTAATTTTTTTATAATACAGTATAATTTATGCTATTGGTGCATTTTTACCATTATCACTTTTTCTCAGTTTACCAGCAGGTTTTATTTGATAGTCCTGATCTGTTGGTATGACCTTCTCTGGCTGCACAGGTTCTCCCCAACAATAAAAAACCCACACATACAAATGATATATAAGGACAATTCAAAATTTGAACATATAATGGAAATTATTGTTAAAATGCCCCAGCATTTTGTTCTCTACACAAAACATGGTTAAAACACAAGGATGATTATCATGATAGAGAGAGACATTTAAGCACCTTACATTTAAAGATAATATGGTAAAATATATAAGCTTTTAAGAAAAAAGAAATTAATATTTATTTTTGGCTGCAGTCTGTCCTGATGGCAGTTGAGTTTAGAGCTCAAGTGAGGGGGAGAATTTTTCTCTGCATGCCATTATTTTACCATTTTGAAAGCAGAAGTATTTGCTCTTAAGCAAAGAATATGTCCTTATGCAATTTTTCAGAAGCTATTTCAAGAAAAATAGACAAGGTAAAGAAAGATCAATCAATGTCAATAAAAAAAAAAAAAGCCAAAGATGTCCTGAAGTCCTCGATTATTTTTCTCTTTTCAGTACCTGTACACACATTTATGGGAAATGGAAAAGAAAACAATAATGTACCTTCGTAAAGAAAAGAAAATAATACCATTAAGTCACAAAAAACCTAAAACACTTAATAGCAACATAAATCTCTCTGTCTAGATGGCAATTTCCAACCCACAGTATTGTGAAACAGGAAACACAAGTTCATCCTCTGGAAAGAATTGCAGACTGCATTCTCTTAAGAATCTTGTATCAAAAGTGCCTTTCATCATGATGTCTAAGCAGTTTCAGAACTAAAGGCTGTTACATCTCAAAGCCAAAATTCTTCATCAAAATGTTTCCAAACAAGCCAAAACTTTACCTTCAAATTACAGGTTAAACNAAAAAAAAAAAAATTACCCCAAAAAAAAAAAGAAAAAAAAAAAAAAAAAAAAAAAAAAACACAAAAAAAACCAAAAACAAAACCCAAAAAACCCAAAACCAAAAGAAGCCCCCCAGCCAAAAAAACAGTAAACCCCAAACAAACAAAAAACAAACAAAAAACCCCAAAAAACAAACAAACAAACCAAAAAATACAACAACAGCAACAAAAAACACAAAAAACCCCCAAACCCAGAAACTCCTTTCACATAATAATGACTTCACAATATAATGCTGTGCAACAGTAAGGAATAATGAATCGTCATTTTCTGTAGGTAACAAATTGGAAACTGCAGCACAGAGAGTTTCTTCAGCTTTCCAGGTGTTTAAGTATAAGGTATGGCATTTTAAAAAATGTTGCTTCTACTCCATATTGACAGCAGCCCTGTTATTCTGAAAAATGAGTCTTTACATAACTGACAGATCATCTGAGGGTGCGTATTTTACACATACTGCTATGACATTTTAATGCCTTTCCAAAGAAATACAGCAAGACTATCAAGCTATCTATTTTTCCCCAACCAGATGCTCCTTTCCTTCTCGCACAGATAAAGACAGAGCAGCAGGAAATTGCAGACTTCTGAAGAAGTGAAGATGAGAATACTTTGGACATCGAAAAAAACACAAGACTCAGCAAAGGACTGGGAGCACTGTTAAATATATATCAGAGAGATACTGAATGAGATATTTTTCTCACTTTCTTGTTTGATTCAGGGTACTAGAACATTCAGAAGTCAGTTTAAAATTTTCCATGCACTAAATGCATGTACATAATGTGGAGTCTTCTACAGAGGGGCTTTTTCGTTTTCTAACATATATGTAGCAGTCTATTTGCATGAGTATGTGTTTTGCCTAATCAAAATGCCAAACACTACAAGCTAAAAGTAAGTGGTAGGGAAAATATTGAACACTAGGAAACTGATGAGATAATTCACTACTGAATGTATCTTTTCCATCAGCTTTTTCCACTATCATAAAAACAATCTCGGGGTTATAAATTTGAATCAGGAGTGAGAAACATCCAACATCTAAGGACTAAACTAATACTTGCAGTTAAAAGAGCTGAGAAGTCAGAGGGACATTAGTGTTGCTATTTTATGAATAAACCAATGTTTTCAACACCTTTTGAGTCTAAAACTATGGTAAGCTCAGCACTAAGCAAATTTTTTTCTTAAAGACACAAGTGGTGCAGGAACAGCACCATTGTCTCTTTCTTTAAATCCAAAGGCATAAGTTTTGCTCCCAGATGAGAAGCCAAGTCAGGACAGGCCTCTTCCCTTGGGAATGTCAAACAGGCAGAGGAAAGATGGCAGTGGGAGAACCTGCTCTGCCACTTCTGAGATAAGTGGTAACATGGAAGAGAAAGTATAGCAACACAAAAGTTTGTCATCAAGAAGTGACAGATGAAACCAAGTCAATGTTTTACACCAGGGTTATAGACATTTTACAGTTTCTTGGATGTTTCCTGATCTGTGCAGCTTCATTCTTCATCCATGCCTACTGTTAACATTGACCATGTCATCTGACCTGTGCTTTGAATGGGAGCAAAGCATCACCTATGTCATTCTTCTGCGCGCCATTTGTGTCAGGAACGGGTCCTAATCCCTTTAGCCTAACCTCTAACTAACCAAGATTTCTAGGACCTTTCATAAACACTTATTTTAAAAATAATTGGGGTAAATAAACATTGTGCATTTCAGGTTTCTTTTGAACATTTCCTTGTGATTTTCATTACTTCAGCATTCACATTAAACATTTTATTACAATACATGCTAAACAAAATCATTTTGAAATAAAAAATCAAAATTTCAATTGTGTCTCTTCCAAAGCAGAAAAATTCATTACCACAGTTCTGTGTTTCACTTTTGTTTTTCCTAAATATAATTGAAATTGACACTTTTAAAAATGTTTCAATACAGGGAAATCAACATCCTTTGCCAAGAAGATCATCACGAAAATAAGTTATAAAAGTAATAAATTAGAAAGAAAATTATGACCAGTTGTACTCTGATCTTTGAAAATCATTAGGTGATGCTGAAGAAGGCTCAGTGACTGGAGGTTGTCAGATAGCTCTTCTAAGATATTCAGAGTATAAATTGAAGACTTAAGCTTGCATTAAATTGTTGGAAAGGCTGGATTGTCAGCTAAACAACCAATGGATTAATCAAATATACTGCCATAATTCCCATTCATCTCAGCTATGCACACTACACCTACAAATTTGGTCTAGATCTAGTATGAGCAAATATTAACATCAATAGAGTTACAAAACCAGTTTCTTAACCTTTCATTGTTCATTTGTTAGGCTACAGAAGCCTCTGATATCCATAATTCTTAGCAAAACCAAGTTGTTTTACCAAAAAATAGCACACTGATTAATTTAAGACAGAGCATAATACTCTCATGCTGTCTTCAGAGAAGCAAAAGCGCCATCAGATAAGGCTTGGGGCATTTTGGTAGAGTTTCTTTTAATCTCTTAATTTTAGATTTATTGATTAGTAACAGGCTAGAGCCTTTACGAAGAATGAAAGAATGAACACAAAAGGGGAAGCACGGAAACAGCCAAAGCTACATGGTGATAAATTAGCTGACTCATTTCTTCTTCACCTTACACGAGCAGCAGATTAGAAATATTTGGTAACTTTGGCCACTGAAAGTTGTGGTCCTTTCTCTTCCACTCACCAGTTTGCAGGGAGACAGCCAAAGCGGTCATGTACTGCTTCAGCCCAACACTCCTGGGACACAGTCTGTACTTGTTATGCTTTCTTGTCACAGACACAGCAGAGAGTTTTCTAAAAGTTCTCATAGCTGGAACTCATTGATTTTCATCTGCCATTACCGTAGGTTCAGGGATAAAATAGCATCCTACTAGTATTTGGGTATTTTCTGCCTTTTATTACTGCTTAGGCCTCTTCTGCATCAGGGAAGGGACTACTTCATGGTAGAATGCAGCGGACATGATCAGATTAAGAGCCTAAAGAATTTAGCATGGCAGACAAATATTCCATGATCCAAAAAAGCATCTTCAGGTAGGTTAAAATTTTAAACAATCCCAGTACAAATCTCATTGAAATTCTGTGTCCAACAAACATTTAAGAATATATTTTACTCCAAAATATAAGTTTCACTGACATCAGTGGGAGTGGTACCACTTTTGCTTTTTTGGGGCAAAGGTTTAACGTTCCAGTCAAGGTTCATGAATGTAAAGTAGGGCATTATCAATACAACACAAAAAAATATCCCTTTAATAAGCACTTCCAAACACTGGCCACAATAATGATTTTTTACGCAAAATACATTTTTCATTACTTTATAAATAACACACAAAAATCAGCAACACTGTGATCATAGGTGTTTTGGGCTACAGTGGAGCTATACTGACAGCTATGACTGCTTATCTTCATGGATTACTTGGATATATTCACAGGAATTTATGGGCATATAAATATGGGCATATCCACAGAATATCAGGTAGTCCTGAACGATGCTTCCTGTCAAACTTAGGAATAGAGTGAAGACAGGACAAGGCATAACAGAAAATTGAACACAGCAAGATTGGTGAAAGGATTTTGGTGTGCTCTTCCATTTAAGACCAGTATTTTCAGAGCACTCCAGAGAAGGATGAAGCATTAATGACAGGGAAATAAAATTATGGAAAAGTTCTTTCTGCTGGTGTCTCTCACGCAGGGGCTTTAAAAGAATGAAAAACACTCTTGAGAAAGTAGGTGAATTATTGTTAAGCTTCTTCCAGTATTTCCAATATTCCTAGGTTTGTAGTTGCAAGTGAAACATCCCCTCTGGGCTTGACTGGCAAACTAAAGTAACTCACCTTTGGAAACATCCCTCCTCTGAAAGCTTAAAAGGAATGTATAGACCTGGGGTTTTGCTGTCATAAATGAAATCAAGTTTTATTTTTACACTACTTTATTGAAATTTTGTTCCACACTTGAATTTATTTTTTTTATGTTCAAAGATGGAGAGATTATGATATCTTAGAAATCCTAAATTAATGGCAAGAAACTCTAGGTGATGTTATAACTAAATAAATAAGATATGTACCGCTGTCTGACACATATTCTTGCCAGTAAGAAATGTTCAGCAAAGATCTTGCTTTAGTACAGGAGTTAGAAACTCTTTCAAGGCATATCACTGACACAATTGGTGATTTAATATTTTCAGAGAAAAGTCCAAGGCACACAATTGTCACTTCAATTTCCTCAGAGGGAACTAACTTAGTACATCACAACTTTACAAATACCAGGATATATGTTGCTAAAATGAATGCAAAATTCCCGTTGGGTACATTTAAGCAGAAAAGCTTTGTGGAATTTTTTCCAAACTCTTGATTCAAATCCAAGTTAGAATTACTCCACCCATGCTTTCCACTTCCTACACACTTATTTCCAATTGAAGTAAATTAAAACACATGGACTGAGGAAGATGACAGTGCCTTTTACCATGTCCTCAGGTTTGTGTGACACCACTTGTGCACAGAGAGGTTATGACAATGAAAGTTTTGTAGCAGCTAAATTTGGCAATTTTTAAGGGAGTATTTTGTAAAATCTATGCTTTTCACATGCTTACTCGTAATGGAATTCAGTCCTCAAGCCCTACCAAATTCCACCTGTCTTCATGTAGCCTTTAAAATGATCACTATCAAACAAAGTTTTCATCAAGTTGCTTAACTCTGCAGTAGGATTTTCTTCCTATGATGCATAAGAAGGCAATCTCTACTGAAGTCTCTCCACCAATAGCTGTCAGAACCCTGTAGACTCACCCACACCGATGACATGTAAGTAGAGCAACTTGGAAATCTGACACCACCATTGCAGGAAAATCCTTATTTGGAGAAGCTGATGTGTCTTTTTGAGCACAAGGTGGCAAGATTCATTGAGCTCATCACAGTTCATCAAGCCCATCCCCTGCCCCATTAAATATTTAGAACTTGGGCACTGAAATGTCGGAGAAGGTTTTTTAACTCTTCTGTGTGTCATTGGAAGTCTCTTTCAGAGAGAAAGTTTCAGAATTGCTCTGATAGTTACATACCTTCTGCCACCAAAATTAATCAATTATATATTTACACCTATCTACAGATGTACTAAAATTTTCTTTGGTTTCAGTAGATCTACTCAGCCTCCTGACCCTACTGCACTCATATTTATGGAGACTATTCACATCCTCCTCCCAGATTCCCTACCAATGCATTGACCTCACTTCCTGCTGATACATTTAATGGAATTATGTAATTCTAAAAGTTAGTAGATTCTGGACTCCTTTCAACCCACAAAACCCTTGGCCTTAAATACTGATAGCTTTTATGCACTTCCAAGCAGTCCACCAGAAAGGGAACTGTGAAGTTCTGGCTCCTCATTTCCAAGGTAATTTCCAGTGTCTCCCACATCCCAGGCTTTTCAGTGCCTTGTCAGATCAGCCTGTGGGAGAACACAGAGGTTAGTGAGCCTAAGAAACATATTTATTTTCAAAAAATCACCAGATGGTTTTTGATCTTTCCAATTTTCAGAGGGAATACTATGGAATCTCAATTTGGGAAACAAAATTTTTTTATGTTTTGCTTTAATTCAAGGAATTGAAACTTGTTTTACAAAAAATAGTCATGGATTTTTCTGCTATTGAAACACTTCATTCCCTCAAACATTAAAAAAAAGAAAAAAATTCTTACAGATCTTTAGGTTAAAATAAATGGTTTGCTAAACGCAAAGACCTAAACTTAAAGAGGTATTCTGACATGATTAATGGACTATAACTTCTGTGTAAAGAAACTACTAAATACATAACTTTCACTGCAGAGACGTAGAGACTTTCTCTCCTTGTGTAGACAGGGACCTTCCCAATAATTTAAAATTCTTTAAAGGCCTATTCAATTTCTCCTCTTCGTGTCTTGAGCAAAGTCTTTTTTTTTGTTGTTGTTTGCTTGGCTTTTTCTAAAAATAATGCTAGAAACAAAAGCAATCTGATATTTATTGGAAATAAATTAAGAAAGTTCAACATTTGGACAGTTTTGGATAACTTACCCGATGGCTCTTTCTGACGTAGTTCTTGTTTTCCTTGAATTGCCTGTAAGCAATCAATAATAAAATGACAATATTTTTTTACAATTATATCTGGTTACAGAGTGAATAAGTTTAGGTTTGGTGAATGCTGAATTTGATTAATTGGGGGAAATCACACGGTGGATGTGTCATACCTAGTGCTTTAATGAGAGCACATGGACTTTCTGCAAAGAGGGAAGTGTCTTGGGGACCATGTCTTCAGGAGGTTGTTTCTGTTGAATAGCTGTTAGACTAAGATGGAGCCTTGCACAGAGGGGAAAGACAACTGGTTCTTCCTTTGCCTCAGAAGAGGAAAACCAATGAAGAGTATAAGAAATGAATTACCACACTTGTCTCTTCCTGTCCCATTAGATGAATGGAATAATTACTTTTTAATTCCACAAAGACCAAGTATCTTTTTAGAACCCTGTGATTCACAAGGTTGGATAAATTAAGATATGCAAAAATGGGTTCCATACTGAAAACGAAATGATAATGTTTAATACTGATCATGGAAAACCCAGCTTGGATCACCCCCACCTGCTGGAGAATTTAGTTCTGTAATGGAATTCAACGCTTTTGTACTAGAAATTTCAAGTTGTTCATCTTGAAGCCACCCAACTTCCTAGTGGGTATGCCTTTTGGTGGCTCCAAAACCAGCAGAGAGTCAGGCAAGAAAGCTTATTCAGACCCCGAAGGAAGCAGAAATGTACCTTTAGCACTTAGACATGAGTGTTTTCACTGATCATCCAATTACATAGCAGGACAGCTTGCTTACAACTTGCACCTTCTGATTCTTCCTCAGCAGGACTGATACTCTCAGCAACTGCTCCTTGATGGGTGTTGCCTGCTTTATATGCTGTTTCATCAGCAGAGACATCCAACAGTATCTGCAAGCATAAGATGTTCTTCAGGAGCTAAATGATAAGGCTTTAGTGTAGCTGACCCCAATTTTTTTGCCTGAGGTTTGCCTGATAAAAACCCGATGGTGCAAATTGCATGTTTCAGAGCAGAAGACTTATGACGAGTGGCTGAGGGAGCTGAGGTTGTTTAGCCTGGAGAAGTGGAGTCTCCAGGGAGACCTAATCCCTCTCTACATCTATGTGAAAGGAGGTTGTAACTAGGTAGAAGTCAGTCTCTCCTCTCAGGGAACAAGTGACAGAAGCAGAGAACAAGGCCTCAAGTGGTGCCAGAAAAACTTTAGACTGGATATCAGAAAATTTTTTTTCACTGAAAGGGTGATCAGGCATTGGAAGAGGCTGCCTGGGGATGTGGTAAAGTGTTCAACACTTGCGTGAATATGGCACTTGGTGATATTGTTTAGTGGTGAACACCATGGTGCTAGGTTAATGGTTGAACTCAATGATTTTTAAGGTCTTTTGCAATCTTAATGATTCTGTGATTCTGTGATTCTATGATCCAACATTAGTACCCAGGTCTAACCCTCAGTGACTTTGTACCCTGATTTATACTCACTGGGTTCTGGGTGACTCTAGAGCTGTTCTTACAAATGTCTCAACAGCTTTGTGGGAGTGGGTTTCCTCAGCCTTACTGTAACAGAAAAGAACACAGAGACCTCTTCTAACAATGAGCTTCAAACAGATATATATCCATGGCTTCTAGACTAATGAAATACTGAGAGGAAAGCTGGCTTCAGCTTTCCCCCAACAGTAGTGTTAGAAGAGGAAGAAGGAGCATAGCGAAATCTTCTAATGCTGTTCAAACCCTCAGTCCAGTCCTGACACTGACTAGATTGCAATTCCTTGAAAAAAAAGCTGAAAAAAAAGCCCCAATGAGTCTTGATTAGCTAAGAAATTCTGAACTACAGTTTTGTAAAGGACAGAAATGCAAATATGATAGTCTTTCCATGTGGCCTTCTTTCTCCACAGGCTGATCCAAAAGGAAAAACACCATGATATACTTACAGCAGACCAGGTGGGGTCTTCCACTTTCTGTATGCTTCCACCTAAGCTAGGTACAATGTCCTAGTATTGAACATGCAGGACACCACTTAAGTATCCTTCTAAGAAAACAAGATCTGCAAGAAGTTGGTCTTTCCATGTACTCATGTATGTATATACATGTTCACATCTACAAACACACACCTCTCAGTCCAGATTTGAAAAGGGTACACTGAAGACCAGAAATGGTGATTGAATGGCAAATCTTATAAACTTGAAGCTGTATTTCACAATGGTGAGACTGATGCTGATTTCTTAGCATTTGAAAAAACTTTTCCCCCTCCACCATTTCAAACTACTGTTGGTAGGTTTGTCTCACCTGTCATTGTTTCCAGAGATATCTGTACTACTACATAATTTAATCATTCCAGCAGATGTGTCAAGCAGTTAAATGCATTATTAGTCTGAAATGGATAGGACAGTTTACATTGAAATAGAAGACTTAGGTTTAGGTGTTCTAATTGTTAGACACAGGAAAAAAATTGAAAATGGTTGTTCGATATAAATAGTCCCATTTCCTTATCTGCTGCTTTAGTTCTATTCAGAACGATGTTCAAGTATCCACCAGATTGTTAGTAATGCTCACAACATGTATCTAAAATCCAAGAAAGGTACATTGAATAAAGGCAAATGGAAAAAATATGTAACTCCACATTTCTGACGAAGTCTTATTTGAAGCCTAGATGACAAATTCAAATATAAATGGCAGGGTGCAAAACAGCCACACAAGACTTTTCAATTAATTAATCAAGCGCAGTAGTGCAAAGAAAACCATTTTAGGAGTGAGCTAAGGCAAATAGTGCTATCCAGGTGTTTCAGACTTGTTCAATGTAAATGCTCCATGAGGTTCCTTAAGAAAGAGGCTCTGGGAGTAATATTTTGGAGTGGTGCCTTGTGATTTAGCCACACGACTCCTATTACTTTAAATCACTAAATCGCTAGGCACCGCTCTGAAAATGCACCCTTAAGACCTCATTTGGCTGATATCCTCCAAGGTTGAGTCCACCCTAATGCAGCTGTTTCTGATACCAAGTATAAGATTAAAAACTATTCTAAATTGTGATGGGATTCCTACTGTGCTATGAAATCACATCAACCTCTGCACTGAGGCTGGTATTTAATTCTTTAAAAAAAAAATCCCTGCAGGATGTCTTGGAAAATCCTATACCTTGAGTAAGTATCTGAATTTCCCAGGTGGTGGATTTACTCTCATCTTCTGAAAGTAGAATCCATTCCTGTAAAAAAAAAAAAAGAAAAAAGAAAAAAAGAAAAAAATGAAAAAATGAAAAAATGAAAAAGTGAAAAAATGAAAAAATGAAAAAATGAAAAAATGAAAAAATGAAAAAATGAAAGAATGAAAGAATGAAAAAATAAAAAAATGAAAAATGAAAAAATGAAAATGAAACCATGAAGTGGCCATTTTTTTTTAAATATGCTTTATTAAGCTGCACTTTTCCAGTGCAGAATAAAGTAAATCCTTCACCCATTTTTGTTATGTTGATTCAGCAGGAGAGAAAATATGATCTTTCCTGTAGAAGATAGATGTTTTACCAGGAGGCAGATAAGACGAAATGTTCATTCCAGCCTAAGAGCTGCTTATAACGTGGAAGTGGTACCACTGTAGAATAAATGATTCAAAATGAAAGTACTGCCTGAGGGATGAGGGATGCACACAGGTCCCTCCGGAGCACTCCTGCTCCTGTGCAAAGATACTTCCTTTTTCATATTACAAGCTGAAGTTTGATGGGGGCTGTAATTGGTTTCTGCCCTCCTCCTCAAATCTGACACCCTGAAAATGCACATCTACACAGCTACTCACAAACAGGTTGCAGCTATGTACCTCGCTCACTATCTTTTTAGATTTGTGCTCCATTGGCCCTGATTTGCACTACTGTGGAAATAGCTTAAAGTACACAAAGAAAAGCTGCTCTTGTTTTAGAAATAGAAAGGGCTTAATAAAGAAATATATGCAGTTAAAAACATAATTTTAATTACAGAAACATTATTTGTTATACAGTGCAGAGACAAGTGTATCCCACTGTTTAAACATGACCCTGACCAAACACTGACCCCTTGCTACTGTCTATTGCAGCTTCTAAAAGTTTCTCCTTTACCTTTCCTCTCACGAATCCTCTGTACAATCTTCTGCAGATGGAAATACTGTAATCTAAAATTTTATTTGACCTTAGCCCTCATGTCTATAGTCTCTTTTCTTCCAAAAAAGCATAGATGTTAATGCACAGCTTTCATCATCTAGCAATTTCCTCAGCCATACATTCTTCTAATAAATTACCTCATTTTGGTTGCATGAAGTAGATGCACCCTGGATTAATCACAGAACAAATCTCAAGGAATTAAGTATGCTGTTACTGATACCTTTCACCGAGGACACCCTTGAGTCTTGAACTAACAAAAGTGAACCAGAGCACACTTTCCATTTACCTTTGCAGTCTTTTGTATTTGGTACCAAATTTGTCTTTGGTAAGCTGCAACCACTCCCAGGAACAGGTCTATGTGAGATTCTAAGAGTATATCTAGGAACATATTACAGAACATAACAGCTTCTGTAGAAGACTCTGATGCTTATGGCAGAGAGGCTGTGCTGATGGAAATGACATGTCTACCCAGGCACTGACAACACAGATTATTGGCCACCAAAGGCAGAAAGGCAGCTGAAGAGCTGCAGAAGAAATTGCCTTGATAACAAAAACCAAAGTGGCTGTGTAATGCAGCATCCACTGAAGTTCAGAAATAGCAGTATTGACAGATGTCTGATAAGGCAGGATCAATTTTCACTCTGTAAAGAAGTCACACACCCTGATCTGCACTCAAAATATGATTTGTGTATACAGTAATTGTGGGATGAGGTCTTTAATAATTATTAACTTTTGTCAAAATATCAAAATAGGATTATGTTCTATGCATGCTAAACACAGAAATCAGATGCATTCAGGAAGTAGGATGCAGATGCAGGTCTCAGATATTGCCTTAAATTTGCAGTTAATGAGTGTGACATACCAAATGGTAAGAAAAAAGCGGCATGGTAGTTTCTTTTCTGTAGTCTACATGTTTATCTTGTCTCTGACGGAACTGTATTACCTTGGTCCTTCAAAGAGTGGTGTCTCTATAAAAGAACAACAGAAAAAGTCTGAGGAAGCAGAAATTATATGATAGCAACCAGAATAACTGTTGTTCCTTGGTAGGTGTGTAGTCCATCTGTAGATGATACCTTCACACTCAGCCGTTGACCCTATGTTCTGGTTTCCATTAAAGAAACTCTTAGTTTGCCACATATCAGGTGGATGCTCAGGTTATGAAGGAACCAGAAATTTGGAACGTGACAAAGGGCACAAGAAAAAGTGCACTTATGGGCATGACTACGAGACCACTCTGGACTGTGAGAGCTTCTCGTCTTTCCAAGGGCTCCATTAGATTATGTGCTGGCTTCCTGGGCAAGGCTGGGTAGAAATTTCCCTTTCATTACCCCTCCAGAAAAGAGGATATCTTTAACCTTAGTAATTTTAGAGATTCAGTTTACAGTAAAGAGACATAAATAGTTGCATTGTCAGAGCAAAGTTAGGCATGAACAGAGAGCAAGACTATTGTTTTGTCTTCTCTGCAGCTGCCAGCAGAATGGGCTACACCAGTCTATCGCAGCTCTTCTAATCCTTTGCCATCAAATTCTCACTTGGCTTCATCCTTAGAATCAGCTATACAACAAAGATATTACAATGATATTCCATCAGGTTTCATTTATGGTATATGCAAACAAATCCAGCAAAAATGGAAGGTTGGGCTTGTGTGTGTTTATAACATCACCGCTGACACAGAGAGACCACCTCACACAGAAGCAGTTCCCAGGAACAGAAATGGAGTAAAGACTAAAATAATAAGTCAAAACTGGTGAGAATATACCATTTTCCCCTGACAATAATCATATCAGAGGAGGTTTCTTATCTACCCCCAAGCACCCAGAGGTCTCTTGGCTTGGCCAGGTGCTGAGCAATGGAGGTCTATCGTGCTCAGCAGGAGCTAACCCCGAAGGGAATCCTGCTGGCCTGGAACAGGGAGATAAATGTTGATTGAATAAGGCATGGTTCATAAGACTTTTGTCTTCACTCTTCATTGTGGGATGGTTGGTTTTGTTACAAAACTAATTAGCATACATGTGGAAGTACTTTGTGGAAGCATCTTAATCCCAAACAAATGTGAAAATAAGCCTGTATTGTTTCTAGGGACTGATTTACATTAATTATCTTCTACTTTAAAAAACCTCACAGACACTTTTTTTTTAATCATTGTTTCTTTGTGGAAAAATGAAGAACAGAACACATCTGTAAAACACTGTACATACAAATTTCTAGCATCTCCAGCAAGGATATATTCTCCAAAGACAGAAAGGCTTGGGTTTAAGTCAAAAATGCTGCTTCACAACCAGCTAAGTTCAGAGACCTCAGTTTACATCTAGCTACTCAAATTACTATCTTCCTTCTCAAAAAATTATGACCTTCTGAGAACCAGACAATTTTAGGAACATATATATGGATTTAGGTGCCTAAACTTAGCCACACTGTGTTACTTTTTTGTTACTTTTTTTTTTTTTTTTAACTTGGTTAACTACAGCATTGCTCATTTGCCCACATAAAACGTTTCAGGACAGTTTGTGATCTCAAAAAAGACCGATTCACAAAAATTTAACCAGCAACAATGGAGCAACTTCAGACTGTAAATATCCATAATGAAAGCATATGGATTTTCAGGGTGTATGTCTGTGTTCTGCTTTGGGCATGGCCCCTTGCCAGATCTCAGTCCTTTATTCATTCTGCAAGGGATGAAATGCACCCTTGCTGTCTTCTGAGGCATGCACTGGAGCTTTTTTGCACAGTAGCCTGAACAAGTGGAGGGGATGACTTATGTCTCAGCCTGGCATGGACCAGGGCCTCAGCTGCAGCAGAGGGATGGACCCAGGAGTCTGCACTTAGTCCCAGCTTTAGAGATCCACTTGCACACAACTGGGATCCACTCTATCCCTCATACTTTTAAAGCAAGACTCTCATCCCTCCCAAACAAGTAAAAAAAAGAAGCTGAATTATCCACCTAAGTCAATATTATCTCATGGAATAAGTTCCCACAAAATAATCACTGAGTAAACATCCCCGATTGTTCCATTTTGAAGAATTTCAGGCACTGCCTGGCAACAGCAGAATAATATAAATTCATAAACCTGCCTGATGCACCTGCTTCCATCTCCTCTGTGAAGAAGAGGTATGAGTGTCCCACAGGATTTCTGCCTGTGTCCCTCTGCTTCCAGCAGCTAGGGATAGGCAAAGAGAGTGGAGATGCATTTGTGGATCTAAACATTGCCTCTCCCTCCTAGTGTGAAGGGATAGAGAGCCAAGATTCCTTTCCGTCAGGTAGCTCTGACCAGAGTGTATATCTGGCTGCTTCATGTTGGGGGAAAAAAAGCTCCTTTTGTTTCATGACTGCTGTCTGTCTCTCTCTTGAGTTGGAGGTCATGGGTTAAGGAGGAAGGTGTACATTGGCAGGCTTGCCTTGTAAGAAGAGAAGTGTAAGAAATAAGATGTGAAGCAAACAGACGATTCTGGTGAGGAAGATGGGTTTAGCCTTACAAATCTGTGACAATGTGCACCTGGATGTCCAGGCATCACCACAGCTATCTGTGCCTCTGGGTCCCAGTAGGGACACATGCTGCTGGCTCCTGTGGAGTCTGGTAGCCAGAGCAGCCTGGTTTGGCCACTGCTAGTGTCACAAAATAAATAAAATCATGTATCTCTTTTGTTTTTAACAAATTCCTAAACTGAGCTATGGAAGGAGGTCAGATTGAAACGCAACATACAAACTAAGCTTTCAGATCTTTGAAGTAAAAAACCCTCAGACCTAAGACATGTACTATTTGCCTCTATCCAGATCCTGTAGGAAGACTTGCCATAGCACAAAACAATCAGATTTTTTGCAGAACATACCCTTGTTGACAGTATAATGTTTTTCTCTGCGACACATATTTACAGCAAGACCATGTTGGGCTCAGCCTCAGTGGGTCTGTAAATTTACTTTGCTGGAGAAAGTGCATTTTGTGCAGAGATGCTGTTACTTCTTCTAGGAAAACAAAACAAAACAAAACAAAACAAAACAAAGCAAATCAAAAACTAACATATGACACGAGGAATAAACACGAATAAGACTTTTCTCTCACAAAGGGAATATTGTGTAAAATCTTTTCTTCCTGTCCCCTGGGCTACTTTTACTCAAATATAAAATCCAGTTCTGCCTTTGACTTAATTACCTTAACATTTCTATTTAAAACCACAGCATACTGTCTATCCTTGTAATTTTCACTAAGGAAATATCTATATTTTCCTCACTCACATTTTACCAGTCCTGAGTACAGAACCAACACTCTTACCCATTTCCATCAAAACCTCAGTTGTTAATGGATTTTCGTGTATATTTCATTTAGAGCACTACTGTGTTTAAACACTTAGAGTGCTGAATGTAAAAATAGCTGGCAATCTCAGAAGTGAACATTTTATTTGTAATACGGGTGATTTTATCATGCGCCACAACACTTTTTTTACTCATCATTTATTAATGTTTTATATAGCTCATCAAAAATGAAGGTTGAGGTCAATAATTGCTGACACATAAAAGAACAAGGAAAAGGACAAGCAAGGGCATTACCCAGAAGATAGTGGACTAGCAAAAACAGTCTCAGATTTCCTTTGCACACCTTGAAATACAGTAATCACTTAAATGGCCCAAATCAAGGAAGTAGAAAACATTTTTTTAATAATCAACATGGTTTCCAGTTTCCTATATACTCACATGCACTTCAGAAATCCTCTGGATTTTTATTGGCATCCGTTTTTACTTATCAGTTTCATTCCGTAGCCTCTATCTTTGCTTTGGTATTGGGGAGCCTCATATCCTCTGAGCAGACTGGTGAGCGCAAGACAGTTTTCCACTTGGGTCACAGCCACACACTATGCATTGTTGACATGACTCTGTTTAATAATAATTCCTGCTGATTCTGTTGTGGAAAAACTTACTCTTCATAAATTGACTAGCTTGTGGTGCCAGTGCATCTGTGTATAATTTTTTTTTCTCGTTTTAAGGGACTCGGGCCCTGGTTTAGAAAAGACTGCTTGAGCATGTGTTAACATACTAGTTCCCACCTTTATTTAGCAAAGCACTTAAGTAGGTATTGCATCTGGCTGGCTTCAGAGGGACTTGTATGCATACTGAAGTGCTTGTTGATTCAGAGCCTCAGCTCTCAGGAGCAAATTCTCGCTCAGATACTCTCTCAAGCCTACCTACAACTCCCTCCCCAACAGCAAGATTTATGCCTTTCACTACAGTACACTTATCAATTTACAAGTTATCACATTTCCCCTGGGTGAATACATTGTGTATTTCAGAAAACTCTACTAAAGATATGTATGATCAGAGCTACCTCTCCAGAGCAGTCAGTGATCCACTTAATCTACATTTCTGTGTCACTTCATAATACAGCGGGGGGGGAGGAAAGAAAACCTATTAAATGAGTCCATAATTGTTTTGCAAAGAATATCAATGGTTCCATTTCAATTACATCACAGTTTTCCTCTAATAGATACACTCTCCCTAAATAACAAAGGTGCTTCCACCTTCAATAAAAATAAAGGCACAAGAACAATGCTTCTATATGGCGTGGAGTTTAACACATACTTTTTAAAGTACTGTATGCTACTGAAATATTAAAATACAATAATCCCCATCACAACTTCTTCAAAATCTTCATCAGCTCTTTATAAAAACAAACAAATATAAAACCTTATGGGGTTTAGAAAGAGGAGTCAGAAGTGGGAATTGGGTCAATTCAATCAGAAGAATTGTTTAGAGTAGTAGGCAAACTTAAACTGCAACAAATGTTTTCAAATTACATGCTTCCTCTGTCTCCAGAAGAAGGACTTATTTCAAGCAAACAACACGAGTGGACTGTACTACATTTCCTTAGTTCATAAGCTCTTAGCAGCATTTTAGAGTGCCAACCTATTAGGAAGGATTTTCAAAAACTGCTGTCATTGAAGCTGGAGTTGTCGGGGCGTTCAGTGAAAACTGCATATAAAACATGTAATTTTTTTTAAATCTAGGAAATATGATTTGGTAAAGAGCAATATGCAGTAAAGCAGCAAATTTATCTAAAAATTCCTTTTTTTAAAAAGTGCTGATTTACATGCACACACCTTATCAAACTATTTCTCTTTGATTTTTACATCTTTTTGCAAACACTGAGTACACAGATTTATGGTTGGAACATCTGAGCAAGGGGCTGCTGTCTCACACCATCCCCTGAATACTACTTGCACAGGTATCAAATACAGGCTTAAAATCCACAAAAAGACACCAGGTAACTTGCGATCATGACAGAATCTATAGCTCCATAAAGGTTTCTAAGTTCTCTATAAAACGTGAGAGAATAAAAAGTGCAGGTTGCAATTTCAATGAGCCAGTAGGAAAGCACCTTCTCTCAAAAAACCCCCAAAACCGAAACTGAAACCAAAACCAAAACCAAAACAAACAAACAAAACCAGATAAGAAAGTAACTCAAATCCTGTTCCTTTTTTTGTTCTAAACCATCTTCCCGAGCTGTTGTTTGGCTGCTCTCCTAGGATGGCTGGAAATATTGCTGTGAGCCTGGGCATCCTGCTTGCTGACCAAGACAGTAACAGCCATCATTTAACACATGGGAACCTTCCCTACCACCATCACTGTATTCACTTTGCTTATTAAATGTGTTGGTGCTTTGCAAAAAGAGACAATTTGAAGGTGGTCAGATTCAAATCTAATTCAAATCAGTTTTTATGTGCCTGTTTATCCATGTTGTACAATATGAAAAATTGTGTGTTGTCTTCTTTTAGACCACTTCAGTCTACCCATGCAATTTCAGAAATTTGACCCTGGTTTTCAGATTTCCTTTAGGAAACAAATTAAGCCATTAGGGTGTACAACCATCAGACACTTCACTGCCTGACTGATTCCAGCCCAGGATCTTTGCAGAGAATGGATGGCTCTATATCAGCACCAACCTCCATCTGCCTTCCTGGTACCTGAGCTACCAAAACCTGACCAACTTTTATTTTTGGTTATTTCACCAGCTTCTTACAAAATTCCAGCACTTGTTAACAGGGTAGGTCGGTGAGAAAAACTTCACTAGTACAGAGGTAGCAGAAGAAATAAATACAACAGTGATATTTTTGCCTCCACATGTGTACTTAGGTGCATGCAGTTAATAATAAGATGGTCTTGCCACTAAAGAGCTATCTGTAAAACATTTACATATACCAAACTGATTAATTATTAATTTACTTCCAAACTATTTTCCTGAAAGGACTATTTACTTCCCTTCCCCATTAATAGAAGTGATCTAATTGAAAGCTAAGCTTGTGGCCCTGTGCTTTCTAGGTTTAGACACAAATCCTCCCTTCCCCCTGCTAAATCAAACATCACAATGTCAAATGCTCTGCAGACATTTCCCTCAGGAATCTGAAAGGCTAATTAGGGTGAGCTTCACCATAAAGCATACAGTTGTTAAAACAGCTTTTGTACACACTGGAGTAATGATCATTCTCTTACAGACGCCGTGATTTGTTGCTGCAATTTGCAGCCATATATCTCTCAGGAGCTAATTCGGATGTTGTTATTTATTGCATGTATGATTATTAATGATATCTTAGCAACTGCTAGAAGTGACTGGTTTCACCTCAGGATGTAAGTATTTTAGCTGAATGTTTACAGATCTAAAGAGACATCAGTTTCTGTAGAAAATCAGATTTTCTACAGAAAATTTGACCTCCCCCACATCTAACTGTAAGATCTGTACCAACATTGCTTACAGATATTTTCCTCATAATGTAAAAAATTTTGTCATTATGAAATAAGAAAAAACCCCTGTCAGTTCTTCTTTATATTGAAAACAATTTTTTTCCAGGAAAAAAAAAAAAAGGGTTTTTTAAAGGCCCCTGAAAAGGAGAGAAAAAGTAGTATTTTATACATATGTATATACATAAATAAATAACTACCTGTGTAGAATATAGGACCAAGTTCTCAGATCACTTGTAATTCTTGGTAGGGGAAAAACAAAATTAAAGTACTTCTTTTTCAACTAAAAATGTTGCCAGTCTTCAGAAGCACTTGCAGAAATGAAAACCTTGCAAGATCACTTACCTATTTCACAGTACTCTTACTTTCAATGGCCCATGCTTTTGTGTTTTATGCATCAAAAATCAGTAATTTTCTATTCCATGATATTCTATCAAGTTGTTGCTGAACCTACATTTAAACTGAGACCTTCTCTCTCAGTGTCTGAGGGAAAAAATTAGTGTAATCAAAAAAAACAGATGAACTCATTCTGACTAATTTTGATCACATTTGAAAACTGAGTTTCAAAGAGTGACTATAGCACAGCCTTTACTGGAGATTTGTTTCCCTTAGAAGAGATTGTGAAAAATTCATGGGAGTTCAGATGACTCCTAATAAAAGAAAGAAGAGTGAGTGGATCAGTCTCTTTAGCTCTTGCCTGGAGTCATCTTGTTTGCAGCTCAGTCTGGTCCAGGAATTTGCCCTGTGTAGGTAGTGGGAATTCTTCTGAAGGACAGGAAGCATGAGTTCTGAACATGAGCTTCTTGTAAATTTACTGAGAGTAAAGTGATAAAACAAGAAAAGGTATGATAATGGTAGATTTTTCCATGGAGACAAAAAGCCAAAGAATTTTACAGAGTACACAAGATAAACCCTTTCGTAACCACAGGTGTTAAAAGTATAATTGAAATATTATATTTTACAATTATCTAATAATTAAAATTAAGCAGCAAATAATTAGATATTAGTGTATCTAAAACATATAGTTTTATAAAATTTAAAATTATCCTAATTGTTTTAGCAAACCTTTCATGATCAATGTCAAATAACAATGCAAGAACAAAGAGAAAAAAAGAAAAGAAATCCAGTGATCAGTGTGCAGAGCTATGTTAATCTCATCTGTACATTACTATATTAATGAAAAATACAGTGCTCTCTAGTTAACATACTACATAATTTCCTCACAATAATTAATAGCAGCTTACCTTCTCCTTTGCTTCAAGGATGACTGTATATGAATAATTTAATCTTAGCCCACCAGTGCTTTGTAGCTATGTGCTGTAACAAAATATCTAGAAATACTAAAAATACAACACTATTGATTATTTCATTTAGTCTATAAATGTTATCAGCCAACAATAACCTGAGTTATATTAGTCTAAATTGATAGTAATGATCCCAGAGACTATAGAATCTGGTTTAGGGTCTGGGAAGATTTAGATCTTTAAGTATTTGACCTTTTCTTAAAATAAAAAACCTGAATTTGGTTTTATGTTATTCTGGACCCTATCTTGTTTGCATGCTCATGGGTTTTTAAGAATTTGCATGAATGATGGAAGTTAGCTCGCAAATATATATTTGCATAAATGTGCAGGCAGGCAGCATCACAGAAATTCACATACATTTTTTCCTGTATCATACATATGTTGACAAAAGTTGCTTATCAACCCACCCTCCTCTTTTGCGAAAAGCTGAAATACTTTGTGGTCAGTTATGGTGTTTGTGGTTATTAAGAAAACTGTGAACATTAGCAATTTTCACAAATAATACTCAAAGGATTCATGGGGTGAGGCTTTTCTTCTGTAGATATCATGGCTGAACAATTGTCAGTAACGAATGAGGAAAAAAGCAAAACCTCTTCACAGACACATTTCAAACATAAAAGGCAGCAGATTTGTCAAAACATTTGCTGTGAATTGTTTATCTGAATGTGATGCTTCATAGTTTACTTCTTCTGTGTAATTTGAGAATCACATGAGAAGAATTATCCAAAACCTCAGATTTTATTTGTTAGCATTCTAATATTTGCATACATATATATTTTGCTTAGACATGCATTTCTGTTTTGTTATTTTGCACAAAGTACACAGACCTGTATACTAGTGGAAAAAAACCTTTAAAATGCTCAAATATCTTAAATTATAGTGAATGGAGACTAAAAAGGATATCTGATACATGAGATGACAGAAAATCTTGAACACTTGCTGGAGTTTTCCATGGTTTGAAAGGGTCATTTTAACAACAATTAATGCCACAGGACACAAAAACCCCCATAGATCCAACTGCTTACATTGCACAGCAACCTTTTAGCATTCCTCCTACTTTGCCATTATGCCATGACATTGTCAGATTTATGTAGGAAAACAAAACTTTACCCCTTTTGTCCTTAGACATCCACAGAGGATAAGGTTAGTATGTAATTTACAGGTTTTTTGTTGTTGTTTTATTGTTTGTTTTTATTTGGGTCTTTTTGTTTGTTTTTTAAGGAAAAGTACTGTAAAGTTTAAATACCTGTGTACCTAAGCACATTTTTCCTAAGAAGTTCTGTAAGGATTTTGAGGCTGAGTAAAAAGAAAGCCTTCAGGACTGACTATCCCAGTATGATGGAGCAGACAAGGCTTGAAGGAAAGCAATGAGCCTGCATATCTGGACTATGAAAACAGCATCAGATAAAAGAAGTGAATATCAGGACTGAAAAGGCTGTAGGAGTTTGCAAGCAGATGTCAAAAGGCATACCAGAAAATGTCAAGAAAAGTATAACAAGCACTGGTTGCAGAGATTAGGGTGATAAATATGTGTATGATGAGCACTGTTCTAGGACTTGCTGTCCTAGGAGCTGCTTTGCAAGCAACAGTGTAAAAAAATGCTTCAAACCCTCACCACCACAAGCAAAACAGTAAGAAAAAATCAGTGATCAATGTCGGCAGAAAATCTTGGAGTCACAATGTAAACAGAGGATACTAGGCAAATAAAACCATGGCTGAAACATGCCTCTGGAAAATCTCAGTCATTGCTGTTTTATGGGCGAATTGTTCTGCTCTTCAGAAAGAAGAACAAATGAGCAGCAATTTTCAAGAGAGCATAAAGGAGAATTTGAACAAAATAATTATGGTAAGCATTTGAAAATGCTTTCCTGAAAGCATGAATAAGAAAATGTGTTTTGGATGTGCAGGTTCTTATGTGCAGGTAATAGCAAATTTGTGTGTATGGCACTTACATAGCAGCAAGTCATGCTGTGTCAGGAGTGGTGCTGGCTCTGAAATACTGAGTGAAGCTAATGGTCTCCAGTGGAAAAGCCCCATGATGTCAGGGGAGAACCGCCAGTCTGAGGTGGTGTTCACCAGCTCCCTGGAGCCACTGAAATGAGCAGGAAGAGCAAGTGGCCAGGAACTCCTGAGCTGGAAACCCATTAAAATAGCAGCAGCAGAGAGAAAATGAGCAAATCTTTAGATAACATTGTGTGTGTCTGCAGCAGCTATCCCATAGTTATGGGATACCCTGGAAAGTCATCAGCATCAACATGACATGCTTTGCCCTTTGTTCACAGGTTCAATGATAAGCAGGGAATATATTTTAATGAATATTTCATTTTCCTGCATACCATGGGAGCAGAATTCACAGTGGTGTGAAATAATGTCCTTCCTGATTTCCACCGCTTGTGCTCGACTGCATCTGTGGGGGAACCTTGTGGGGTTGTAGGAATGTAAATTTGGAGACACGAATGCACCCTGCCTTTCTCATAAAACTCTTGCAGGGACTGGCCAGCATCTCATGCTTGAAAAACCAGCCTGATGGAGAGACTTTTCTGTTTCATATTTTCCACTTAATTTGTAGTGACTTAATCTGTTTGCTTATGGCCACTGATGTGTGTTTGGGTACTACAACACCAGTGCCTTATCTCTTGAGGAGAAAGCTAGCTTATGCTTCATTTCAAAAGTGCCATATAATGGTCAGTCTCAGCAAGCAATTTTTATTTAACTTGTGTACTTGGCACTCTGATCACCACATGGAGACATTGATTCCTAGTCTTTCATGTCATGTAGTCTACTATTATATGGGCTATCCATAAAATGATTACAGACTTCCTCTTCAGCAGTGCACACTCCCAATTAAGTATCTGATTATATATTCCACTGATTTATAGGACAACACAAGCATGCAATGTAAATACATATATTCATACTCTGTTTAAAGAGATTATTTCTACTGAAAGTGGATGTACATCAAGACAGCACCATATTTGGTGCTACATGATGAAGTTTTCTAGCACAAGCAGCAACTGTAGGTTTGATCCAACAAATATTCTTTGTCACCAAGTAGTTCATGTTTTTGTAGCTAGTCCTACTGAATTCAGAGATGGCTACGGGGAAGCGCAAATGAATTTCAAGTGCGGCCAATTAGGTGAGTAAGCAAAACTGATTCATTTTGAATTGCCGTGGCTCATAGAACACGAATCACTATCACAGGTCAGCTGCTCCTAAGTCGCTAAATGCCAGCTGGTTTTGTGCCTTTAAACCTAAAATAGTGGATATCAAAAGTGCCACTTACATCTGTCCAAGCCTTCCAGCCTTTGGATGAGTTCCTAATGCAAATACTTGTGTTCCCTTTTAGGAAACTTACAGGAGAAAAAATCCCTGAGTCTTAGCTGGAAATCTTAGGTTCAGGAGGAGGTTGGTACTGCTGCTGCTGTATCCACAGATAGAGCACATCATCCTAAAGGAGAAGGAATGGTAGAGACCTAACACAGCATGGTACACCAAACTTGCCGCAGCAGTTGTACAAAGGGGGAGACTTATTTTTTGTTGATATGCACAAGAACATCAAGTTTATTCTTCCCATGAAAGCAATAGAAGTATAGGGGTAGGAAGGTTTTAGATGAAAGATGCAGCTTAGCCACCACCTAATTTGCATCACCCAGCTTACTGAAATTTAATTTTCTTTCCTCCAGTTGTTTAACATGCTTAACAAAGTAGGTCTGAATTCACAGGGACCCAGCAAAAGAAAACGTGATTAAAAAAATCCCCAAACTATACAACTTGGACACAGTAAGAAATAATAAGTAAAAGAAGGCTCTGCATTATTTCCGGGAATAACTCCTTTCATCTCTTTGGTGTGCAAGTTATGCAAACTTAGATTCCCCAAGAGATCAGCAAATAAAAGAATACAGTGGATGGTAAGGAAGGCTTTGTTTGATCTCCTTACACACCATTCCTGATTTGGCCTTGATAACTTCAGAGAGATTATATATTAATTTACTTCCACAACAGGGTCTTGCATATGGTATGGTCTGTCTCATTCTGGCAGTTTATTTTCCATGGCCTATTAAATTTTCTAATGGAAACATTGATGAAAGCTGCGAAACAGTCCTATGGTTGTAAGAGTCCATCCATGTTTTCTCTCCTTCCATGAACATTTAAAAAAAAATGGAGTCAGAAAAACACACCATAGCATAATTAATCAAAAATAATACAGTCAAATAATTATGATCTGGGGACTTTTTCCCCAATAAAGACAGAAAGAACAAACCAAATAAAATTGAGACTGTATTTTATTGAGAAATGACACTATTTCTAGATGAGTGGTAAATGCTGGCAAAAGGTAAAACGAGGCTTGTTAATGATGCAATGCTTGGAATCAAAGAACATTAAGTCTAATACTGAGTTGAACACAAAAAGATTTGCTATAAGAAACGAGAAACTCTGAAACAAACTGAGAAGTCGGAGACCTCCTCTTTCTAGCCAGGGAATGGTTAGAGGTCTCAAAAGCTCTAAAATAAATTCCAAAAACTATAAAAACAAGAGAATGGAAACCACATGCAACATAATGGAGTCTCAAAGCACCAGAGAACTTCAGTCCAATACAGATAGATTACACGGATGTATATAGGTTACTTTCAGCTTGGATGAATTTTGAACATTTATATACAGAAAGCTTTTTTTTTTCATGAAATGATGTAGAATGAGCATATTTGTGACACATCTGGTGAACAATTACTTTTACTGGCCACTTTGTTTGACTGCCCCCCCTCAAAATTTAAACCATCATGTAGCAGAAGATACTTCTTTCCCATGTTTTCTCTTTCTGCTTTTGATTTGCTCTGCTCTTCTCACTTCATGCATTATATGCACTGCTAGAGATGAATAGAGCTTGAGCAGTCATATGCTGGTATTTGACATGGGAGGGTATTCTGTGTTTTATTATTCTGGTGGTTTAGTGAGTGTGACAGAGGATGAAATTTAGTTCTAATTTTGTCATTTCGTAACTCACAAAAACACTGTCAGTGCAGTAATTAAGGTGAATACCAGCAAGACACAACATTAAGTATCTTTTGAGTTGTAACTAACAACACTCCTCAAGTGTTATGAAAGGTGGCAAAATTCAAGAGATAATGGATGAGACTCCACTCTGACTGTTCTATTAAGTAAGGTTTGTTTCTTCCCTTTTACTTTTTTTAAATATATATTTTTATCTTGTAGAAAAAGTGTACTGTCAATAAACACACAATTAACAGCCCTCTGCACCAAAGTCACATGTATAATCCCTTTTTCAAAGAGACACCAGGAATGCTTTTTTTCTCCCCCCAGCTACTCTCAGGATGCTTTAGCCTATCTTCCGGAGAAAACCATTTAAGTACTGGAGACTAATTCACATTTTATCTCAGCTGTCCTGTTGAGATCATCAGGCAGGCTGCCTCATTTTAGGAAGACCATATTGCAATGCCTGTACTCCTCCACTAAGGAGTGGACTGACCTCACTGGCCAATGTTATGTGTATTAAAACACCAAATGGTAACAGATGTCACTTGATACCAGAGTAAACTAGTGTCGTGGGTTGACGCTGGTCATATTCCAGGCACCCACAAAAGCTGCTTGCTCACCCCCATGCTGCAGCTGGACAGAGAAGAGAAAATTTAACAAAGGGTACATGGTTTGGGATAAGGCCTGGAAGACATTGCTCTCTAAATACTTTTAAAAGCAAAACAAGCTCAACTTAGAGATATAAAGTGAATTTATTGCTAACAAAATCAGAGCAGGATAATGAGAAGTAAACTAAGACCTTAAAAACATCTTTGCCTCACCCCTCCCTCCTTTGCAGATCTACCTCCTACCCCAGCAGTGCAAAGAGACAGAGAATGGAGGTTATGTCTGTTCATCACTTGTTTCTTCCTTGTGGGGTCCGTCCCACAAGAGACAGTTTTCTGCAAATTTCCCCTGCAAAATGTGGCTCCATCTCATGAGCAAGAGCTTTCTGTGAACTACTGCAATGTGAGTCCATCCCATGGGCAAACAGTCCTCTCAAAACTTCTGCAGGATGGGTCACTCTTCCATGGTGTGGAATCCTTCAAGGACAGGCTGCTTCAGCATGGGAGCAGGGACCCTCTCTCCATGGGTCTCCTGGAGGATCACAGCCTCCTCCAGGCATCCGCTTGCTTCAGTAGGGGCTCCTCTATGGGTGGCAGGTGGATCTCTGCATCCCCCATGATCCTCCACAGGCTGCAGGGACACAGCTGCCTCACCATGGTACTCACCATGGCCTGCAGAAGAATCTTGGTTCTGGCACCTGAAGCATCTCCTCCCCCTCCTTCTCCACTGACCTTGGTGTCTGCATGTTGTTTATCTCACATATTTTCATTCTGCTTTTCTCACACTGGAATTAAAATTGCTCCACAANCTACCTCCTACCCCAGCAGTGCAAAGAGACAGAGAATGGAGGTTATGTCTGTTCATCACTTGTTTCTTCCTTGTGGGGTCCGTCCCACAAGAGACAGTTTTCTGCAAATTTCCCCTGCAAAATGTGGCTCCATCTCATGAGCAAGAGCTTTCTGTGAACTACTGCAATGTGAGTCCATCCCATGGGCAAACAGTCCTCTCAAAACTTCTGCAGGATGGGTCACTCTTCCATGGTGTGGAATCCTTCAAGGACAGGCTGCTTCAGCATGGGAGCAGGGACCCTCTCTCCATGGGTCTCCTGGAGGATCACAGCCTCCTCCAGGCATCCGCTTGCTTCAGTAGGGGCTCCTCTATGGGTGGCAGGTGGATCTCTGCATCCCCCATGATCCTCCACAGGCTGCAGGGACACAGCTGCCTCACCATGGTACTCACCATGGCCTGCAGAAGAATCTTGGTTCTGGCACCTGAGGCATCTCCTCCCCCTCCTTCTCCACTGACCTTGGTGTCTGCATGTTGTTTATCTCACATATTTTCATTCTGCTTTTCTCACACTGGAATTAAAATTGCTCCACAATTATTTTTTTTTTTTAATTTCTTCTTAAATATGTTTTCACAGAGGTGTTGCCACCATCTGTAATTGACCCACCTTTGGCCAGCATCACATTCATCTTCAGAGCTGTCAGAGATTGGCTCTGCCAGACATGGTAGAAGCTTCTGGCAGCTTCTCACAGAAACCACATCTGTGGCCCCCCGCTGCCAAAACCAGGCCATGCAAAACCAATACAGCTAGTTCTCAAAACAAATACAACTTGAACCATCTTCTTCTTCTCTCAAATTTTACTATCCTAACTACGCTTTTCAACATTATTGAGTAATGAAAAGCCTCTATTTTACTACACAGGCAGAGATTAGTTGCTCGTTGTTATTGTAGCTTCCCATAAACTTCAGAAACAATTTAGTGATGGTGCCTGAGCCTTGCATTTCAGATTTCCAAAGCCTCCTCCCCATCACAAGTGAGGAGTGTTATTCATAGGAGGCAGTACTTTCATGTTTTAGTCATTGGTAGAAATAGGCCATAGATCATGTCATGTTGTCTGTAACCTAGTTAGATTTTGACAGCAGACAGGTTCCAAAAACATGGGTTCACATTAGAAACCTTTAAAAACTCATTAGCTCCTGACAATTATTCTAACAGTCAAAGCACTAAAAATCAGAAACCTCATTTCTGCTTCAGAAAAAACTGTGAATATGTTCAGGAAAAGCTTTGCCTTTTCATTTCTCAGTAATGAAAGAAATAGCTTCCCTGAATATGAGCATTTGTGTCTGGTGTAGAAAAAGACTACTTTCCTTCCTGAGCATGAAGGATGAAGTCAATTCATTCTGTAACCAAGACGAAAAGCTTACAACTAAGCCTTAACTCATTGCTCTGCTTCGTGATACCATCTTTTCCAGGCCATCTCCTCCTGAACATTTGACATCCCTCTGCCAAATTTGGAAAACACTGCCTTTCTCTAAAACACATTTGTTCAGGAACCTTAGCTAGTTTTTTTCTTGCAGTCATAGTAGAAAATGTTTCTGGGAGGTCTTATAGTTTGAAAATCTTATAAACAACACACTCTTAAGTGCACCTTGGCATCTTCATGGTCAGGACCATCCTCTGTTGTTCTACTATTGCTGAGTCCCAGCCTTTATTTTCATTTGAACCATACAAGGGCCCAGCCCACACACTTGAATGTGTTTTGAGTCACAAAAAAATTGACCCAAAAATACCTTTCCCCACTAGACATTAAGTGAAGGAAGGCCCATTCTTTCTGCTTATTTAGCACTAGCTGGCCATTAAAAGCCCGGGGTGGGATGACTGGACAATATTACACTCTAAGTTGGAGCATTATTTTAAAGATCCTACTATTTGATCTTACTGTAAGTCACAACTGAACCAAATTTTACTCAACTTCACCTCTAATAGATTTAAGCCAAGTGTGACCAAATTTGTTTCTACACTTAACTTTGATAGCAAAACCATTCAATTTCATAACTGCAATTCTATAAAAATATATTGTCCCATAATTTTTTCCACACTATCTTCTGAATATGGACAAAACCCTGCTGGAACAAACAAAACAACAAAATAAAACAACGACCAACCATTAAAAAAGACAGAAATTTATTTAAAATGTACATAAAGACAGGCAATTCACAACCTTTTTATTGCAACCGCTCTTCTCATCAAGCTTGATTTCTCTGAAAATGTGTTTTCTGTGATTTCTGGAACACAGTGCTTCTCTTTTTAGTAGAGACCATGAATTGCCTTTGACTGCTGTATGGAAATAGCACAGGAGAGTTGCAACCAAGGTTAGTTTTTTTCAATGAGGTCTCCTGTGTAAAACAAATAATATTCATAAATTAATTCTTGTGATATTGTTTTTATGCACCGCACTTAGCAGGACCTTCAGAGCTAAAAGGAACATGTTGACCTAAAGAAGCAGGGACTATCGCCATGGTTACAAGGGACAAGTTTACCTGTGTGGGTTTAAGTACAGAGGTAGATGCATAAAAGACACTTACTGGCAATATTTCTTGCCCAATAATGTAGAGTGTATTCCCTAAAGAATCAGTAATTGCCATACCAGCAGTGTATTGAGTGCTTTTATCACAAAGTTTATTAAAATGCCACTTACATTTAAAGAAACAATCACTAAGGACACTAGCTTCTGTGCAACAGAAATTTCTTAAGCTACCAGCTCTGCAAACACAATTCTAGTACTTGAAAAAAACCTAGTTCTATTCTTTTGGCAGCTTACATGGCTTACATCACAATTTGCAATAAATGTGACAGGATCAGAAAGGAGCTGGCCATATTTTGATCTTTCTTGGGGAAAAGCAGGAATATTTCTGTGCTCTTCAGTGATGCACCATTTTCACCAGAATTTTTGATGTCATATAGCCCCGTGCTGGGGAACTACATGAATATTTTTCCCCTCATGAGTCCCCTCAGTCACTTCACTGGCCAAAAGTGCTGGCAGCAGCTTCTTTTTAAGGTGACCAACCTGGGATGTTCCTGGGAGGTATCCAGTTTTCAAAGGGGAAACATATCTCCTATTGTCTACCCAAAACCACATAGAGAGCCTTGAAAATATTTGTTTATACAGGACAGCATCAGAGATACTCTCTACATCGTTAAACTTGGAAGAATAGGCCGGGGCAGCTTCAAACAGTTCATGTTGCTCAGAGTCCCATCTAACCTGGCCAGCATACCTCCAGGGATCAGCATCCACAACTTCTCCAGGCAACCTGTGCCAGTGCCTATCCACCCTCACAGTAAAATGTTTTTCCTAATATCTAATCTAAACCTGCTGCAGTGCACAACTATACTGTAAAAGAATGGGGGCTGCTTGGTCAATAAAATACAAGTGAGAATGTCTGAAAAGTCTTTTTGTACCTGCAATAAAGGTAATATAGATCTGTTATTGTGGACCAATGTTAATTTTAACAACTCAGTTTTGAGGAGAAAAATTTTTCCCTACATTTGACCACATCTGCTTCCTTCATTTTATCCATTAGCCCTGTGGAATCCTCTATTTTGGAGCACTTGACGTGAGATTGGGAAAACCATACAGGTGGTGCTGCCTGAGCAGCAAACACACTCCTTGCTGGGGGACGGTCAATTATTTGTAGGGAAACTAAAACAGAGGAATAAATATTACATGCTGATGGATATTTGTCAGAAAAGATAGGAGTACTTTCAACAGACCTTGTCAGACACAATACATTCAGCACATCTACGTTTCTATGGCAAAGGGAATTGAGCTCTCCAGCTGCTCCCCTGGCAAGACTAAAGTTTTGTCTCATAAATTTAAATTATAGATGACATAATGGTAGAATGGAAATGGATTGCACCTAAAGAGATAAATCCAGAAAAAAACCCTGGAAGGAAGAAATGGAAAGTTTCTGGCATGGCACAGATCTTCCGTTTGTTGTGATATTCTCTCCAACTCAACACTTTGTAAAGCAATTTGTTTCTTTTTTAATTTCCTTCCACCTCCATGGAATGTGATGAACATTTTTGTGAAGCTCAGAGAGAGTGCTAGGTTGCAAGTATAACAAAGAGCTTGCCAGTGCCTGGGAGTCCTAACTGACAATATTTTCAGTTGTGTCAGCACTTAAGTATTATTATAGTGTTATCATATCATGGCATGAAAAAATAACATGGAAGCATTTGTGCCAAAAGTTTAATGTTTGAATGTTAAAGTATCCATAGGTACGTTTGGGCTCTTTGCCAAAACATCATTTTAGTATGAAACATTCGATGATTTTTCCACTCACTCATGAGAAACTCTACATTTTAATTTAAACCAATAAGACAAAAAGCACTGGCAGGTTTTCTGCATCTGATACTGATGGGGAATAACAACGAAATTGTTTGATAAACCACAGTACCTTGGGATGATTTGACAGCCTTGGAAAGGAGATGGTCTCAGGTCTGAAGCCTGGTGAAGGTTCTGCTTTTTTTCCACACAGTGAACTCGTCACTTTTGTAAAATGTGCAGAACTCCACAACAAATTTATCAACCTGTGTCAGTGGTAAAGCAAAGCCTTATAAGTAGTGAAAGAGGAAAAAGAAGACTAAGAGAGGCAGAATTTTGCTCAGGAATGAATAAAATATTCAGTCTCATTTTTTGAATTCAATGAAAATGATATCTGAATAATCAATACAGAAAATTAAAGAAGTGTTATTGTGTACTGTATCATTGCACATTAAATATATGAAGGCATATCAAGCTTGAGAGTCTAGTGGAAATACAATCTGAAATTGAACAAAATGAAAAATACACATGCTTCAGACTAAATTCAGATCCAGATGACTGTGTTATCATACAAATATACTAGGTGTGAAGAATAGGACTTTATTTCTATGACTGTTATTAAGTAGAGCTTTTTCTTTTGGATAATCCAGTGTAAATTCATCCAGCTGCACTCTGGCAAACATCAGCTCTTGGGTGAAGGTAGAAGTGGTATTTGGTCATTACTCAGAACTCTGATCTTTTGAAAACTCTGTACTTTATTATACCGTGGAGTTTGCTAGCAATTGCTACAATGGTCTCAGTGGAAGCTCAGGACCGAGTGGCAACAAGTGGGACCAAGAATCTGGCCCAGTGACTTAAACAGCAGAAACAGACACTGAAAGAAGATTCACTAGAAACGAACAAATTTTTGTCTTTTTACAACTAGGCCTGGTTGCAAGGGCATACTGAAAGAGATCTCAAAACAAAAGACCTAAATATAATGCCATGCACTAATAATGCCATATATAAAGAGTTACAATAAAGACAGCAGGAATGTGTCTTTTGAAAACTTGTCCCTCCTCTCCCTGTTTTCTGCCTGTCTCTACCCAGAATGACCATTAGGTCTTCTCAATTGCTGCTGCAGCCTCCCAGCAAGAATATGGGGAATCCAAACCCTTTACATTCTTTAAATGGATCTAATTCATCTTAGAAAATCATAGAAACATAGACAGGTTTGGATTGGAAGGGACCTTGAAAATTATTTAGTTCCAACCCCCTTGCCATGGGCAGGAATTCTACCCACTAGATCAAGTTGCTACCTAAAGATCTCCTCCATGATCTTCCCAGGGACAGAGGTGAGGCTCAATTATCTGTAATATGATGTGGATGCAGCAAGGTGATATACCAGTGATTCCTAAAGTCTCTGCTATGCTGTTTGTTAGATTCTTTATAAGTGGTCAAACCTTCAAAATAGATCAAGTTTAAATAAAAGCTACCTAGCATACTTCAGGGCCCTGAATAGACCGGATGTTTCTTACAGCAAGGTTCTTGATGAATACAAACCTTGCTTTCACAACTATTTTTAATTCTCACTTATAATTTTCCTGCTTCTACAAATGTTTCTGCAGCCAGGCTTTTTTGCCAGGATATATGTGAAAAGTAGACAAAAAAAGTGAGTGTAAACACATCAAGTGTGAAATAGCTTAGAATTTAATAATTAAAAGAAATACACAGCGATTTTGTACAGCTCTTGCCTGGCAATGGCTGTTAGAGCATCCGAATCAAAT
Source organism: Dicrurus megarhynchus (assembly GCA_013399195.1). Lineage (NCBI taxonomy): Eukaryota > Metazoa > Chordata > Aves > Passeriformes > Dicruridae > Dicrurus > Dicrurus megarhynchus. The sequence goes on along the minus strand of VXAD01005108.1, from coordinate 634,705 downwards.
CCAGAAAGCTACATGCAGGTGCCAGGTGTTAAGGTGTCTGACACATGACCTTTCAAGATAAGCACTGAAAAAAGTAAAGTGAAGATCATAAAGGACTAAATTATAAAAGCATTATGAGACCTACTGCGGCAATTAGGCACGTGGCCTTGGGACTTTAGGGGAATTTTGCACGTGTCTATCTGAATGGGTTGAGATGAATTCCACCTTCCGCAAGCACAAGCCAGTTCCAGCCTGGAATGCCATATAACTGCACCAGCAGCTCTGCCAGACACTTACTTCGAACACACTGAGATATTCATTTGTTCATCCAGTTTCCAGACCTAAAGTTTTTTGCATACCATCACCAAATACTCCATTGCCAACAGAAAATACACCTCTGTAGGACCTCAAATCCCTGCAAGGCATGTGGAAACCTGAAACTTCTCTTTTTATAGCCTAGGTAAATACGACACACTGAGCTGCCACAACTGTGTTTTGAAAAGACTAACTGCTACTCATTTTTTGGGAGCAATTCACATCTGACTCCAGAGAGATACCCTCTGGTGTTAAGACTATTGTCGCCCAATTGTGTCAAGCCAGCATGACAAGAGAGCACTTCATGTTCTCAAAAAAAAGATGTATAGTTATCAAATGAGCGACTGCTTTCACAATTTTTTATCAAATATATGTCCACCTAATACACTCATTCAACAGCTTCAACTGGTTCAGCCTGTTGTGTCTCTCCATTGGCTTCTGCAGAGTTAGGCTGAAATGTGATGGCTGAAAGGAAGAATATGTTACCCTGCTAAACTCAAGGGCAGTAAAGCTCCAAAAGCAGTTAGCAAGGCTTGCTCATAGCTTCATTCATCTTCAGGCTTCGTATCCAAAATCAGAAAATTCACAGCAGTTTCTGACATGCTGCCGAAGCAGCAGCCTTAGAAACAGACTGCAGTCCAACAAAAGGCCCCAAACACACCTCTAAACCAGCATGGTGCTGCCAAAAGAGAAACAAGTCACTGGACCCTCCAGAATGGGAAAACATGCTTCAAACTTCTTAGAAAACCACAAGTCAGAGAGGGAAACTGTACTTCTGGCCTACATGAGAAGTCATTTGCACCTGGCAGAGGCAGAAGACCTAGAGTCATTAAGGACTGATGTATGGAAGCATTTTTTGTCTTGCAAATGGGAGTGAGGTTTGGAGTTTTGTCAGCTTTGCCATAAAACTGTGAATCACAGGTTCCTGGTGTGTGCAGCTGTGTCAGGGCACTTCTCAGCAGCAGTGTCTGCACCGGCATATGCTGCTCTTTTCCTGGCTAGGTTGCTGAAGGTGATTAAAACTAGTTTTAACACTTCTACTGTTTTTCCCCTCTTCTACCATCTTTCCCTTGCTGCATTCTCTCTAGTATTAAACAAGTTTAAGACAGAAAAGAAGAAAAGAAGAAATAAGCTGCAGGGAAATCTTGTTTGCTCTTTAGGCTTCGTACGCTAGTTTCTGACTCTAATTTCTTCCTTGACCATCTTACAGTCACTGTAACTCTTAAAGTAAAGAATGAGCCTAAGTGAAGCCTTAGATGTTTTTTAGAATTTCTTAATATTTCTAATGTTACAGAAACACTGTTGTAGCCAGAAAAACCCTGGACACAGTCACTGAGACTTCAGTGGCTATTCTATCTCTGATTCTGGTTTCATTAGCTGCATAGAGGGTCTGCACAGTAGATGGGACGGTAGATAAGAATTTTAATAGTTTGGGTGTATACAGATTACATTTACTGCCTCTGATGTACTGTGGCATAGTTTCTCAGTAAGGACATGTATGACTTCGTTGTGCTGTACATGTTATATATTATGAGAAATGTTCCTAGTCCATGGTGAGCTTTATCTCTGAATGAGAGCAGCAGCCTGAGGGCTGCTCTTCATATAACTTTACTTCCTGCTTTAAGACAGTTTTGTAGGCCAGATGAACCATTCAGTGATAAAAACACTGATTTGAATATGTTCTAGCACACCTCTTTATTGCTCTGTTTAAAGAGTTTATCTGCTAGATAAAGAAAGGTGTCATTGAATCTTAAGGTAGAAAAAAAAGGAATACTTTTCTAAATGAAATTATTTGTAAACTGCTTGGAGATTTAGTATCATGGATTTATTTTGCTAATAAGTGGATACATAAAAAGTGCAACATGAGGCACAATTTTGCATTGCACAAAATATGCTTGGGGAAATAGAACCTCTGAGGCCTACTGGTAGAAATACAGTTATTTCTTAAATTAGTAAAATCTGTGTTTGGGATGTTCATACCAGCTTAGAGTCAGAAGCAATACAAAATGTTTTGAGGATGTGAAGTGAAAAGTATTATACCCACTTAAATCTACAGAGATGACCCACATACACATAACTGAAGTTGGAATGAATCCGGCACACCGGGGTTAATCTCCTACCCAGTGTCAGGGATGTTTTCACAGGAGTAAACTGCAGATAGCAAAACAGTTACCTTAACTAGTTCCTGATGTGCTGTATCGCACCACATTCAAATCTCCATCTGTGGTGTCTGTAGGTACTGTTCACAAAATGGAGGTTTCTGTGCAAAAATAAATATGATATAGGTCTGTGACAGTGACACAGAGCGATTTTCATTGTATTATAGGCCCAGGCATTTAATCGGAAAGATATTTCGAGCTTGTGTAAATCCCACATAATGCCTAATTTGCAGGTCTAGGAGAGTACACAGACATAATTTTCAATATTATCAAGTTGAACTCTAAATATGTTTCTCAAAGTATTGTTCTTTTCCTGTCTTGTCACAGTGGGTTGCTATTCAGTTACAGAGCACCCATATACCACTCCAGACATGACTGCATTTTCAAAGAATGAAATACTTTTAATACAGCAGTATTTATAGTACAAAGGCTTGGATAACCACATGGTATGTCTATATCATACCACAAAACATTATTGACCCATGAAGCAGAAGCACAAGTTTGTGTGTAAATCTCTTTCCTCAGTGCTTCTTTTTCTGGTGCGGTCATAGCGCCCCAAGTCCTTCCCCTGGTTCTTGAATGTTTGACTAAACGGGGGAAGAGCAGCAGCAATGTTCCCAAAAAGCTAACTAGTAGCAAATTCATCATGAGCTAACAGTAACTACTAAAAATCTACCAGAGTCACTAGAGGGTAAAAAATCAAGTTGGCTGGTAGCAGCCACAAAGAGATTATGGAACTAGACAGACTGATAAAAACACCACCACCTTAGCCCAAAGCAGGAAACAATTTAAGAAGTAGTAAAGAATGATTTTACTTTAATGGTGGGGAAAAGCAGAGCCCAGGAGTGAGGGTTTCAACTGAGCAGGGAACATTATCGTGATAGAAAAAGAGTAAAACAGAGCAAAGGGACAAAAGGGGTTTGATGAGACGAAGCAGGGAAAAAATTTAGGGGGAGGAGAAAAAGAATCTAGCAAAGAAAGACAAGGTGGGAATCTTCTTGAATGGAACAATAATAAAAAAAAATTCCAGGGTGACCCCTTTCAAGTGTCTTGAAGCTGCCTCTAAAAATACAGACAGTTCATTTCATGACCACGTTTCTAGCAATATCTTACTATTTATTCATTTTGATCTGATATGGTCCTCCTGAGAAATGTCAGAGAGGTAACAACAGGAAAGTGGGTCTTTTCTATAATTGCAGAAGAGGTTGAAAGAAAATACTCTGACTGGACACTATAGTTATGTTTTTTTGGGTTTTGAGGTTTTTCCTTTTTTTTTTTTTTTT
>VXAD01005108.1:542279-630953 GCA_013399195.1 Dicrurus megarhynchus | reverse complement strand
TTTTTTTTTTTTTTTTTTTTTGCCTGTTTGAATTCTATTTCTTCCAAGTTTAAAATATGCAGATGGTAGAGGAAGGAACAACCTAAATACACAGTATCAATACCTTTCACTATGACAAAATATATTTCTGCAAATGTACATTTATTTGAAATACAATTTTTGAAGAATCCTGATAATACTTGGCTAAAATTATCTCTGGTATAATTCCACTGAATTAAAAGAGGCTGAAGAGGGAGGGGATGAATTTGCCTCCTGGTATTATTGGTGAAAAATAAAAGAGTTTTATGTCAAGATGTTTTTTATGAACTTGAATCCAGTTTCTAATCATCCAGATTGCCCTGTACAATAAACTCTTGATTATGACTGCTGGCGTTAACAGTAATAAGACAAGATGATGTGCAGCACAATTTTCTTCATTCAGCTTTTCATTCTTCCACTGCTCCTTAAAAGTCTCCCTATCTTTCTGTCAGTTTTGCTTAAAAGTCATGTAAAATTAGATATTATCAATCAAGTCACACATTCTCAAGTGCAAAAACATTATTTTGTTGATTGCCATGTAGCTTTGTGGGATGAATCGGTGCAGTTCCACTCTTTGTTGGGGAAAGTTGGCTCTGTCTTGCTCATACAACTTTCTGCTGAACTGACAGCATAGGAGAAAGCACCAACCTTCCTTCGGTTAAAAGCAGTGTTGGGGAGAGTGATCAAAGACATTATCTGCATTCTTCCCACTCTGTATCCTCAACCATGTGCACTTCTCTCCACTAACACTAATTAAACCAAGGAGGAAAAAAATTAGATGTTTGCACTCAGACAAAATTATTTCAAGAGAGAGTTGCTTGCTGGAAAGATAATCAACAAAAGGCTTTCGTTTTGAAATCACAGCCTGGCTTTCCCCTGGCTTTCTTGTTTGGGCTCAGGGTTTGGAAGCCTTTCAGCCCTTGTTCTGTTTGATTTATCAATATCAAGGGTTTGTTGCAGGCATGAGAACTCAAGCCTGGAAATTACTGTAGAAATCCTAGGATATGCATCTGAGAACAGTATGGCTAATGGGATGTCCCAGTATCCTGCTGGGAATTACTGTTTCAAATAACAAAAATATGTGGGATTTCAGGCACTGAGGAGTTTGTCCTCTCTATTTCAAGCATCTCTCTAGTTCTTTACTCAGTCAGCTAAATGATATTCTTTCTGGCTGGGTGAGAAATTCATCCAAATTTTTTATTTAGTCCTATACAAAAATGTTCAACTTCTGTAACATCAGAGGCATTTATGTGGCTGATATTTTAAATGGATGTGTGGAAAACCTTCTTCTCTTTCAAATAATTAAAACATCATAATTCTCTTCAGTTATAATATAGGCTAAAGACAGAGGCACAATTTACCAAGCACAAACTACAGGCAACAGGATCAGATTGGAAAAAAATTACAAAAAAACAGGGATGAGAGATGAGACCAGCAAGATCTAGAGGGGTTTGTGGTAGCTAAAAGGATGACTATACCTCTGTGAGATGTTCATATGAACAGAGTTCTCCCTATAATGCAGCTCTTTTAAGAGAACATAACATCTCTGTCTTTAGAGGAAATCAGTTTGCTGACCAGTGCCTGTCGGTCTTTCAAGCTAACTGCTCTGATGTTTGAAAAAAGGGTAACAAGAACCTAGAGTTTAGTCTTCCAGTAGAACTGCTTGTGAACATGACTTGGAAGGAGGCACCAATCTACCATCCAGCCTCTGCTAACTCTCCCCACAATGCAGATCTATTGGTGTTGCAAAGTGCTAAGGACTATTTAGGGGACCTTAAGCTACTTCACATATTCCAGGAGATAAAGTGAGTCGTGATTTACCTGGCCCTCTGGCTGAGGCAGGTTTTCACTTTTGCAGGGTCAGAGTTGTGTCCAAGCTGAGGATCAAACTATATGTGTTCCCCATGGCCTCAGGCAGCTGGAATGGGATTAGAAGAAGCAGCCACTACTGTTGCATTTGTGTGACTCTAAAACAGACCAGTGCAAAGCCAATTCCCGAACTAATTCTTCTACTTCAGTCTTAATAAAGGTATAAGCAGCTTGCATAAGGAGGATATTTTTTGGCGTGTGAACAGTGTGTTCAAATAAGTAATGGATTTTCGAAGCAAAACCACTACACTTAAATATGAAATAATCAACCTGCTTCAAGCCAAAAGCATTGGCTATATGATGAAATATCCCAGTTTCTAGCAATTTCTATCTCACAACAGAGCCCAGAGAAATTTAAAGTAGTGTAAATGCCTCTATACATTTCTGAAGTTTCTGATCTTATGTGTTCTCTCTTGCAGAGGAGGCAGAGATTTCATCCCCAGCTGCCCATGAACTGATGACTCCCTTCAAAGATGTCTTTCAATAGAGAATTGCAGACAGTTATTGCAACACTCCCTTTCAGTAAGTGACCTCATGTACACGGCATTTTTTCTTCAGAGCTAACTGCTCATGTCTGATACACAACTCACTACAAAAACAATCCAAAGAGATTCTTCCCTTTGAGGGTGAAGAGGCCCTGTCACAGGTTGCCCAGAGAAGCTGTGGCATCCCATATTTAAGGGCAGGTTGAACAGGGCTTGGAGCAACCTGGTCTAGGGGAAGGAGTCCTTGCCCATGGCAGGGGGTTGGAACAAGATGATCTTTAAGGTCCTTCCCAACCCAAAACATTCTGTGATTGTATGATTCTATGACACATACATATTTTGTAGACATATATAATACATATCTATACAAATGCATGCATAAGCATATATATGTGTGTGTAAGTTTTTCATATATGCACAGTAATTTTACTGTCCAGTGTCAGGGAATTTGGTAAATTTCCCTAAGGATTTTATTTGCTTAAAAAGGAGGTAAGATAAAGTATTTAGCAAAAGATATGGCATACTTTTAAAAGCATAAGAGAAGTATTGTTTCAGAACCAGAAAAGAAGGTCTGCAACCTGAAAAATACAAGAAGGAAAAGAACTAACTTCAAATCCAGATTAATCACATGAACACTATGATTTGTTACTTTACATTCTCCCCCCTCATTCCCAAAATATTATCAATGCATAGAAGCACTTCACTTAACTGAATAAAAGATACATATTGCATAGAATCTTAGAAGCATAGAACAGTGTGGGACAGTAACACTACAGCCTTCACACAGAGTGGTGGTTGTGTGAAATGTCTGAAAGTTCAAACACACATTAACATTACTGAAATGTAATGTAATGTAAACTATTTACCACAACCCCTCTCCCACCCAAACACAGTCCATTTCTCTTATAAGAGCACTAGTCCTGCTGTTGGCTCAGCTGGTAGAGCAGGAAAACATAGTTATAAGGTCCAGGAGTGACATGACTGTACGAGTGCAGAGATGCCTGATGGTTAATGAAAAAAATTGGAGTTGGGTTACCCTTTACACTGAGTTGCCTTTGTCTCTCTTCTCACCCTCCAGGAGCAGGATACAAATCCTAAGGATATCAGTCCCACTGAGGACCCATCTCACAGATTGTCCCCCCTTCTGCAGTCAGAAGCACTGGACCCTGGGGCTGGTTAAGGAAAATAGGTCTCATTTCAGCAGCTTGGATGGTATTACCTTGGTTTACTTGAAACCAGAACCATTTCAAATGCAAGCATTTTACTCTCATGAGACATACCATGTCTCATGATATTCCATTTCCACTTGAAAACACTACTGAGAGCAAACAATGCACTTCACACCAACAATTGCCATATAGCATTGTGTATTTATTTTTGTGCACTTTCAAATGCCTGAAGTAAATTTATTGATTTTCTGAAAGTTTTTTTGCTAATTTAATCTTTACTTTCTGTTATCTGAATGTAGCTGCTTTGTTTGGACGAAGATCCTGCTCAGCTTCCCAGTGTCACAATGAGCAGAAATCTTGTCAGTGTTGCAAGTGCAGGTTTTTCTTTAAAATGTACATTTGACCCTTCTGAAAACTGAGACATGTGAACAGTCATCTTCAAAGCTAGGTACTGCAGACCTTTGCAAAGGCATGTTTTTGTGGTACCATGCATGTGGCAATGGCCTCTCATGGGCCTTTGCTACCATGGGAGCTTTGCACAAGAGCAAAACACACCAGATAAAACGTTACCTGCTGCCAGCTCTTCTCCTCCCTCCCTTGACACCTCTGTGGCCAAACCTCTTTGCAAAACAGAATAATTTCACTAGTACTTAAAAATGTTACTGTCTACTGACTGTTCTAAGGATTGGCCTTGGCGAAAGAAGAAACATCAGACCCTTACCTCTTGAAATCCAGAGGGAAAGTAAGAATTTGGCACAGCAAGGGTTAGTATGTCATGAGGAATCAAACTTGTCAACCTTTTTAATGCTTCCAGGTGGATCAGTATTTGACATGCCACAGAAGACACCCTTGTTTATTGACATTTAGTTTTTCTTTGCAGGAATAGTCACACTCTCCTGTCATTGGTTTTCTTGTGGCTTTCATGCTGAGCCTGTAAGAACACAATGTTCAAGAGCTGTCCCATACGGTGACATGCTGTCTATTGTTCAGACAATTGGCTTCAAGCACTGGTTGGCTTTCACTTTTTGCTTTGAGCTGGTTGTGGCTGAAACTTGCATCAGCTGCTGGGCTGGGTGGAGAAAATGGGTCTCAGTGATGGGCAGATTCACAAAGAGCCTTCTTTTCATTACATGAATTTAACACATCTGCTGCAGTTAGATTTCTTTGTGTACTAGGGGCATCATGGTTCAAATTAGAGAGATATTTTAAGATCATAAGAATATAATTCCTTTCTAAAGCAGTTGTATTTTTAGTTTCATTATATTTCTTATTTATTTCAACACATTTGTGATTTGTCCAGAGTTTTGGTTAATGTGCCTATTTATACAGGCTTTTCTGGATGGTTGTTATATGTAGATTTACCAGTTAACTTGATTAAGCTAGTTTTCATGTGTCTGAGTCTATTAGGAGCATCCACATACACAATTAAATGGTGAGACAAAAGTTGTCTGCATTAAATGGAATAGAATGAGAAAAGCTGGAGAGATCAGATGGACTATATTTGCTCCAATCAATAATTGTTTGCTTTCTTTCTCCTCCTGTAAGAGGTCTTCTACATCTTTTCCCTGGTTCTTTCTAAATAGAAAGAGAAGTTTCAATGTTGTAACATGAATTCATATAGTAAAACTCTTCTCTGTTCTGGGCAACAGCATAAATAAAGCACCCAGAGTTTATCAAGTAACATAATGTTAAGACTTGATAGTAATGGTTATGAATTACTTTCTGGCCCCTGTGGCTCAGAAGATTGACAGTCCAGACCAAAAGATTGATGGTCTCTGCAATTTTGTCCTATTCATTTTAGATCTGTTTATCTGGACTGTCAGTGAATATTCACTGTCTTGTCTGATTTGTCTGCCACTGTCTGTAAACTAGTTTTAGCTTACAGTGTATTTGGTTTATACAGCATGAAAAAAAGTATTAATCTATAAAACACATTCCTTAAGTATACCACACTTGGCAGAATTTAAGGATTATGAAGTGCTTTTTGCATTACAGGGTCCAAAGTGTTTGGTATCCTCTAATTTAAAAAATAATTAAAACATAATAAAACACACACACACAACTTAATAAAGGCACTAAAAATACCAGTTTGTCATTCCCAATGAGACACAGAGAGACTACCTCAAAACCTCACTACCTCAAAACAAACTCTCAAAACCCAAGCCCCCCACACTTGAAGGCAGCATTTTCTTGCCTTTTTTTTTCTCATTACACTCACAGAATCAAATGCTGATGGGTGTTAGACCTGAACACCTTTGAAGATGGAAACCTTGTACCCACAACTGTAACATGAAAAATATGGATGGTTTCACCAGCACCTGCTGGAATCTGCACAGGATCTACAGGAGAGGAGCCTTTTGGAAACTTGAAAAGTATTTTGTCTCTTTTTGCGCAAAATCACATTGTCTAATTATGTAGGGGCTTTCTAGCCTAATGTATTCTTTTTAGGAAGGTTTTTGTGGAATTCTTGGGGGTGATGGCATCCTTACACCACAGAGCTCCAGTGCAGAGTCCCAGGAGGCCTGGCATGCAGGTCTGGGGAGCCTTGTATGAACAGGACTATTAAGTACACGCTCTATTTGAGTGGGCATGCATGCTGAATCTCTTTTCTCTCAACTCATTATTAATGGAGTCTGTGTGTTGGGATGGGGGGACTGACTGAAATTACAAATGAGCTAATTTCCTTTTGCGACTCCACAGCAAGAACAGAGAAGTTTGTAACACTTTTTTTCTTCCCAGGCAGACTCCACATCCCAAGGAGCATTTTTAAGGGTTGCCCCCCTCTCCATGCTCTTTTTGTATCTCTCCTAATTCAAAATTTCAACAGCACTGCTGTGGAGGGAAATACTCGCTAAAATAAAACGTGATGCCTGGAAGAGAAAGAATTATCCAAATCTAATTATTAGACACTGCAAGCATTTTGAGAGTCAGAGATCCTACTGAGATGGCAGAATGCCTCATAAGTAATGCAGCAGGCAGGTCTTATTTCATTTCTAGGAGACTATTCATCTGTGGATACAAAGAATCTTTGGTAAGTATGCCCCTGAAGATAAACCACTATGATTTTGGTGTCACTATCAATTTCCACTTAGCAAATACCACTGATACACCACACTGCACAACATATGAAGTGTACCCAGCTTGTAACTGGTGTAATAAGAGGGTAAATATTGTGCTGATTAGTGCCATGTTGCCAAGTGCATGGAAGATGACAATGGTAGGAAACAGCTTTAACACAAAATTATACATAGATTTTTTCCACAGTTTTTGAGGAGGAGAGAAGCAACATGGTGCAGTAAACTTAGAGGCACTACCCTGCTGATCTTGGTAGTCTCAGATGAGGTTTTTTGAGGCTAGTGATACAAAATCATTGCTGATCATTTTTAATGGGGACAACTGGAATATGACTCACATTCAGGCCCAAAGACGCTAATAAGAATGACCCAAGTTAATATTTTAAAGCAGATCTTTTTAGCCTTTAGTCAATTTTAGATTGACGCTTGCACTATTGATTGATTGATGGGAAGAGAGCATGTAAATGTTCTCATATACAGAAATGTGTAAAGGTTTGTTTGTGTGTGCTGTAATTAATTGATATGGAAATATTTTTTTTTTAATGCTAACAAAAGTTTGCTTGGGCAACTTGTGCCATCTAAACTCAACTATTGCAACCAAGGTGACTTCCATTTATTCTGGTCTGATACTTTATCCATCTCTACCTTCCTTCTGTAGCATTCTTTCAGTATTGGCATTGCATTATTAAGAGAGGCCTTGCCAGTGATATCTGTTCTTATTGCTCTTTCGTGTTTTTGTGTTGTCTTATCTCACCTATGTTAGATTTTTTGATCTCATGGTCTATCCCCACATCCACCTTTTCTGGAAGCCACAGATATAATCTAACAGGACACACTGATTCCTGGCACTTTTACACAAAGGAAAGACTTAATGACTGATGTGGTCTCTTGAGGAAACAAGACAGTAAACTCTAGATGTTATATTCAGTACTCAGTAAACAAATTGCATGGTAATAGAAGACTGGATCTGAGGATTCCATTCTCACAGCCCTCACTCTAGAGGATGCGGCTCAAGCTCACTCCTTCCGAGGCACTGGAAAATGAATGCCCAGCTGCCCTGAATGTTTGCATGGCATGAGACAATGGAATAGCTATCTGTTAGACAGAAATCCACAGGAAACCAGGCCGTATTGGCTCCCAGAACTGCTCATACTGCATCCAGTTGCTGCCTTTAAGACCTTTGGACACCAAGGAGATGATGATGAGAGGTTTTCTGGTGATAGCTTTTCTGATAAGGGCTTTTGGGTTACTGAAGGAGTTTTGGAAGGACGATTGGAACAGTGATAGAGAAGTCTAACAATATACTTCTAGTTCACACTAATACTGATAAATTGAAATATTCAATACAATTTCCTAGCACAACAGTGAGTTAAACTGCTCTCAATAACATAAAAATTGCCAAAGTGCACCTTCACAATACATAATAGTCATAATTTTTCAGTAAATTAAAATGGAAAATGTAAAGGAGAGCAGATTGTTTTCCATATCAACAGTTCACTGAGAAGATTGTTTTAATTACAAGGCTCTTACATCTTTTTATATTAGGTGTCTTGTTGAGGTTGAAAAGCCATTAGTGTCTCAATGTCTTGCAAAGCTTTCTCTACAATTGTATAACAGCTACTTAGCAGTTATATGAAGCATACCATTTAAACAAAATTTAAGTCCACAATTACTCTGTTAATAAAATGTAAATTTAAAAATACATGCAACCATCATGAAGACGGAACATTTAATTCTCACTTAGCTTCCCACAGAATGAAGGGTTACTTTGGTAAAAGAGATAAGAAGACGGCAGTAATTGCTCTTATCTGCGGTTTCGTGGGTGAAAATAACTTCTAAGACTTTAAATTCTGAGGCCTAAATCAAGTGTTCATTTTATCTAGATATAACTTCCCTGGAACATTAGAAGGAACAATTAGCATATATCTACCTGTATATCTTAAGTTATGGTTAATGCATGGGAATGGTATGCTTAATTTTACTGCTTTGAAAATATATCCCCAGGAGAATAAAAGAAAGACTTTGGAGTTTTCAATAACAGTAAAAAATGAAGAACTTGATTTATTTACTTTCTCTTTTGTGATAGACTTGCTCTTTTTGGCACAAATTCTCAGCAATAAGTATTAAAAAAAAAAAAAGAAAACCAACCAAACAAATAAACAACAAAAACATGATAAAGAGGGTTTCTGAATATTCTGGAACTCAGTGGAAATATTGGTCCAGTGTGTCTCAGGCAGAAGATAGTAGAAACACTGGGTTTCTTCTGACAAAGCTGTTCTTTGATGAGTATATTTTGCCATAAGCATTCCTGAGACCATCACTGTAATGAACAGGAGGAATAAATGAGTTGGTCTTGGAGAAGCAGAAATGCCAGTCAGCAATTGACACAAGGAAGGTCTTCTGATGCTGGAGCAGTCAGAGATAGGATTGCAGAAGGCAAGACTAGGTTTACAACCCAAGGATGATAGGTGACATCAACCAGAAAATGAAGGTCCAGCACTGCTAGGAGTAGTTGTTAGCAACCAGTGAAGAATATGAAAAAAGAGGTAGCTTTTACCACTCCTGACCACCACACTGACAATAGGGAACATTCCCCAGTAGGGAGACTGGCATCGAATTTCCAGACAAAAGGAGAAAGAACAGAGAAGGGAATTTGAAGAATTAAGCCTCAGGGAACAAGATCACTCTTGTAACCCAGGATTAGAGGAGCCTAAGGGACTTTCATATCTCGACCCCATCCAATGCCAAGGGTAGTTGGATGAATTCAAGAGTACAAACTTTTTAGCAGCTGTCTGAAAATCTTAGCCATATGTATCTGTTACCTCCCTTCATGGTGGCTGCTTAGAAACTGGTAATTTGAATAGTTGTTTTTATCTTTGTACAACATACAAAAAAAAAAACATAAAAAAGGGGAAGCCATTCCCCTTTTTTTGGGAAAGAACCTTCCCCCCTTATTTCTTTTTGTAGTATCACTCTTTCCTGAAATAATATCTGTTTTACAAGGTGCACAGTCCAGGTCAGAAAAACATTTAGGAACATGTAGGCATCTAACTTATGTCATGCTCTTAAAAAGAATTTAGAAACCTAAGTCATAATTGATTTGGTCCTATATGGTGTGACTGGGAAATGCTGAAGGTGAGTGAGCTATTCATGCAGTGAAGGCATCTTCATTTTACCTCCAGCTCTTTATTTAGTGTTGTCTGATCTTGCCTATGAAGATCAGGTCAGCTATACACATCTTCCAAGGAGCTCACACCTCAAATTTTGAGGAAGAATCTTGTTTTCAGCAACCTACAGGTTGAAATTTTACAATGCAGAACATTTTCTATTATGTTTCCCTGTTGATCAGTAAATTATTAAGTTCTGTCTTCTAACGATCTGTGCTCAAAATATCAATCAAAATATTAATTTTTATGCAGATTGTTTAACTTATCCCCACCAGTTTTAATATTCACCATCCACTCAGAAGGAATTTGCACCTAAAAAATAAAGCTTCTATATTTTTGTGATGTCTTATATTTTTATCACTAACAGATACATCAAAATAATTCTGTAAAAATAATTTTTTTAAAAGTGTTAAACCATATTATTTCCTGTGCTGCCTGTATTATGGATCCTCACCCACAAAAAAAAAAAAAATTAGCCATTGCTACTTATTATGCACCACCATAGCCTATATTCTAGATCAGGGTAAACTCAGTGGTAAGAAAAGAAATGACTGAACACTATATGTGGAAAAAATAGAAACAGTGAAAACAAAAAGTTTACTGCAGTAGCTGGTCTGCAGTAACTTACAAATTACTAACAACTTATGTAAGTTTTACATGCCCATTCCATCTGCTATTCATTAAAAAAACACGTTACCATGGTAACTGCCACATGCCATGGTATTTATGCTGCTTCTGATGTACAAAGCATAGTTTGTGTAGGAGTGTGTGTATGTATATGATGTGGCAGCTGTCGTCTCTGCCATTTTGTTGCTGCTCCAGAAAAAAATAAAGCAAGTAGTGGCTATGAATACTCATTTGAGTAACGATACTCACACCCATTTGACTAAGGGCCCACACAGATCTCCACATGGTTATCATCTGACCAACCCACACACGGGGTGTTCTCACAAGGGGGCAGAGCTGGGTGGGCTACCTTTAAATATAACACTGCTATCTGTCACTGAATTAACAGGCTGGGAGGCAAAAAAGATACCCATATTTTTAGCGACACACAGAAAACAAAGGCTTTCAGAATGACCCTTTTCATCATTCTTTTAAAAATATAAATGGGAAACAGCCCAAATGGCTATGCCCTTTAGAGAAATATAAATTTACCATGTAATAGGAAAAGAGGCAATTCAAAGTACTTCCCAATATTCCTCTTTCTGGTCATGATTTTAAAAAGAGTACTTGCTGAAGATGGACAAGCTGGTAAGAACAAAATAGACACAAAATTTTGTCCAGTACTTAATTGGTACTGAACCTCTCTTGACTATTAATAGTATTATGACATTTTCATTCTGTTTGCTGTGCATTTAAATTTGACATTTCATAAAAAAAAATATCACTCAAAAGTCTACTTGCATACCATTTTGTCTTTATTTATATAAATCAGTGTTTATTAAGAATTTCAAAGACAGAGTCTTATAAGATATCTTGTTTGCTACCTGCCTGAAGAAATTCTTAGTTTCAAATTTGTATTCTACACTCTCATATAGCTATGCAACTTTCCAGCTTAAGCCAACTCCCTTCATTTTTACTGAGCTTGCTTGTCACAAATAATCAGCAAATAGATATTTCAAGTCCCTGAATATGATCTCAGCTCAATGGTGACGGGTTCCAAATGCAAAAATACACCCAAAAAACCCCCTGAACTCCTATAGATTCTGCTTTCTTGTCTAGATTTAAAAAAAAAAAAAAAAATTGGAGAGAAGCTAAGGAAATTGTCTGCATACCCTCGCATACAATATTTTAAGCAGTTCACTACCTAAGAAGAAACTTCTGCTTTGTGGAATATGTGTACTTACATAAAGTCAGACAGCTGAAGAACTACCTATACTGCAAGCCATGGAATAACTTGTTTTCATTAAAACATACCTGCAAACAGATTAATAACATAAGATGGAAGGAAGGGGCAGTATCAGTGACACTGGTGATTAGAGATTAGAGAAGCAGTCTGGCCGTATTTATTAGCCTTCTTGCACACTTCTTGACAATGACAAATCAACAAACCATATCAGAGTCCTGTATTACAGGAAATGAACTGAAGCATCTTGAGCAGAGTCACTGCCTGCACACCTTCAGCTGAATTTCAGGTGTCCCAGATTCATCCATTTAGGAAGAACTCTGTAGAACAGAAATCATGATATACAGCTGTGCAAAGATTACAAGGATGCAAATAGATGGTTTTCTTCAGCAGAGTGTGTTTGCTCCTTACTGAAAATATCTCAAATGTGTATACTGAGCAGAATAAAAAGCAAGAATCACTTATTCATTTGAAGGAGATATCAGGCCTCAGTCTGCATAGCTTTGCACATTGTGGAATCATTTATAGCCTTAATCGTAAGCGCCTATAAAATTCTCTTCCTCATCAGAATTTTCTTTTTATACTTGCATACAGAACTTCAGGCATTTGCACAGGTGTATGACCAAACAGTGGCCTGACAGTGCTTTATGATAAAATATCAGACCCTGAAGTCTTTTTCTCTCACAATTACATATCTTGTAAATATTTGTTCTTAAGAACAGAGGAATAAAAGAGCAAAACTTGGGAACTTCCACAGCCATAGGAAGGAACCAAAGGAACTAATTAAAAGGCCCTCTCTCCCTGCATTAGCGGTACTTGGCGTGTATTACAGCAGCCTGAGTTCCTCTCGTTTTGCCATACATTTGACCCCACAAGGCTGTTCTAGCAGGCAGGGAATTAGTGGAAAGCCAACATGTCGTACTCTGACCCCGAGGCAACAGCCAGAGCAGGTTATCATAGGAGTCATTATAGCTTTAAAAATGGAATCCTCAATTGGCCAGTTAAGCCTGTTTCAAGCTGTCAGAATGATGCAAAGCAGCAGCATCAGGTCAGAGAAGGCGTTTTCAGGTTTTATAGTAAAATAGTGAATAGCAGTCCTTTGATAAAGTATTTTAAGATTCACTAGGCATGGACTCAGTTCTGTGTGCTTTTGGATTTTTGGTAGAGAGCTATAAACATTCATAAATAAATCCATCACATAAACAATAATTCAAAAAAAACCCACCATGTCACCCAATAAACAACCAAACAAAAAAATTGAGTCTTGGGTTTTTCACATTTCTTGTTGGTACTAGCCTCGCATGCAGCTGCTATGCAAGCTTCTCCCAGACCAAAACACACCACTTTATCCAATGCACATCTGCTTTCCACATCATGTCCAGTGCAAGGTATTTTAAGAATCCAGGGGTGGAAATGTTTCATTCCAAAGAAAATAATTACTTTATTTGTTAAACTAGATTAAACTTACAGCACCATGTATATCTAAATAATAGGAAAGGAGCTGGTAGAAGCAATTCTGTATTTCCAGGACGTTGATGACATTAACCACTGTTGTTTGGCCCAGATTGCTCTACATACCTAAATGTTGATCTTTTATGTACCACTGCATTCCTTCTCTCTGTATATTCAGCTGTAATTACCCTATCTTTTAGGATGATACCTCAGGTAGTCGTGACTGTTGAGCTACAAGCAGCAAGGGAAACATCTTCAGCTTTAAAAGCAGCCACAGGTTTTTGCAGGTGTGTTTGAGACTAGCATAGCACAAATGAAGTTATCTAATATGAGAGCTAGACAATATGCACTACATGCACAGAGGGGCAATTAGTACAAACAGGGGAAAAATCTGCGATGTTGGAAAAATAAACAGAGCTTTTCCACATAGAATCTGAAATCCCAATTACGTACCAGAACACAGATGTTAATCCTGTAAAATAAATACAATTGGTACCTTTGGGTTATGAATAAATCCTGCAGGCACTGAACAAAATATACACCTTTTCCCTTTGCAACATATTTTCCTTTTTGTTCAGAAGCAAAAATTCTTTTGCATCCAATTCCTATCCATAGGTATTTATATAAAGAAAATTCACTTTAGTATCATTTGCTCTCAAGCTTATAGCATACAATAATCTTTCTCTCTCTCAAAAGAGGGTTAGCAAAACTGAGATCAATGATTCTGACAATATAATCATACAAGTCAGGATTTCCCAGGAGTTCAATTAGTCTTCCTTGTGTTATTCTCATGTGTAGACTTTATTCCATTGTCCCTGGCTAACTGTGAACCATTTCAACAAAATATGCTTCAGCACAGTCCCTGGAACAAGACCAGCTCCTCAACATGTTTTTGAAGATGTTAAGTGATACTCAAAACTTCTCTGAAAAAGTTTCCTTGATGTATTCCACCTCCAGAAAATGACCGTACAAATAATGAAAGCATTTTAGATCATCATACATACATCTTCATAAAGCGGGTGTTGGGATTCCATTGTAATGGAAACACACTACATAAAATACTGGGGGTCTACTTCACTGTGCATAGAAAATAAGGCACAATATACCTCCTGTTGCAGAGTAATGAGATCTGACCTTATGGGATACTCCACATATGAAGATTTTAAGAAGGAGAATAAGAAATTGTTATGAACTCCAAGGATGAGGCAAAGCATTTGAGACATAACACTAGCAAGAAATCAGATCTTTTTTATTCCTGTCAACCATAGAGCACAAAGACAGAGATAAACAAATGGGTGCAGTGCAGAATTTTTTTTTCTCTTTGTTTTTGTTTGGGGTTTTTTTTGCGGGGGGGGGGGGGGGGNTGAAGTGATTGAAAAGATTTTTAATAGGTTTGGTTTTGATTTGGTTTGGGGCTTTTTGTTTGTTTTGGTTGGGTTTTTTTTATTTCGGGGGCATTTTTCATTTTGTTGGTTTGTTTTTGTGTTGTTTGTTGATTTGTTTTTTGGTTGTAGTGTTTGAGTTTTTTGTGGTTGTTTTTTGTTCTTTAATTTCAATTTTAATTAATATCAACTCTCCCTTCAGTTTCTGGGAATAATTTTCACAGTGGAGTTCCTATTTAGCCCAAGTCTCATAAAACTGATGAGCATTACATCCCTTAGATTTAGTGGGAATACAAGGATTTCTGAAATTCAGATCTTTAATGCAGTGTTTAGGCATCTAAACCACCTGAGAGAACTTCAATTCTCACTTGGAAAGCAAACTCTTTAGCACTGTTAATACAAAGCATTTTTGCACTAACCAGGAGTTTTTGGGACAGGTGGCATGCTTTGTTTCTGTTCTTTGTGAATCTTTAATCTCTAACACTTAAAATTGATCAGATAGCTCCATGGATGAACAGCATTGGCTCCATTCTGCTTGTATAGCATGCAGAATTAGGAGGCTTAGACAGGGAGTCAGCACATCAACCCGTGAAGATCTAAACCACAGACCCCAAAAGATGCAGAAGGTGTTTTATGAGCAGTGCTGCCTGCAGGTGAGGGTTAGGTCCTTCCTTCCCAGTGAAGGTGGTGGTCAATGTGTAAAGCTACTCTCTTAGACAACATCCTGCAAGGAAAAAAGGGAGGCATGTTAAAAAACCCCCACATTTTATGCTCTTTTGCAGTAGGTTCTTGAGACCTTGTGCAACCAAAACCATGATTTTTGGAGATACTAGGACAGGAAGCAAAAGGGCAGTTTGACTCCTTGCATGCAGCAGGATGCACTTCTGGGAAAAGAGAGGTGGAGAATTCAGTTCCTTATCAATAAATTCCATAAAAGAGTATGGGAAAACCCTTCAAGACCCAGGAAAAGCCTTACAGTGAGAGGGAAAAATGAAGATTTCTGTACAGAGCATGGTGCTGCCTCACAGATGATGGGATCTGCAGGCACTAAGTTCTCTGGAGAACAGATCTCCTGGGAACTCTGGGGCTCTCTCAACCATCCCGTGAGC
The DNA here is from genome assembly GCA_013399195.1 of Dicrurus megarhynchus. Taxonomy (NCBI): domain Eukaryota; kingdom Metazoa; phylum Chordata; class Aves; order Passeriformes; family Dicruridae; genus Dicrurus; species Dicrurus megarhynchus. Next base: position 615,379 of record VXAD01005108.1, on the reverse strand, counting down.
AGTTGGCCTGAAGTTCAGGAAGATGATTTTTCTTGGCTTTTTGGATATGTATGCTGGGTAAGGATGGACCTTACTAATTTACCTCAAGGACTTGTGACACAAGGACTTTACAAGTGCAAGAATCAATAGATCTTCATATCAAAGGCAGGAGACAAATATCTTCACCCTGGTACGCTGCATGTACCAAACTGTAGGTCCAGTCCAATCAGCTGTCTTGGTCCACTCTCACTGTTGAGAAGGATCACTACCTAGGATTGGGGATCCATATTCTCCTTCTCATCCTGACAGGATCCTCTTAGAATCACAGAATAGTTTGTGTTGGAAGTGACCTTTTCAAGGTCAACTAATCTAACCGCCTGGCAAGGGCAGAGACATCTTCCACTAGATCAAGTTGCTCAGAGCCCTATCCAACTGGCCTTGAACACTTACAGGTATGGGGCATCCACAGCTTCTCTGGGCAACCTGTGCCAAAGCCTCACCACCTTCATTGTAGAAGATTTCTTCCTTACATCTAATCTAAATTGACAGTGCTTCAGCTGCAAACCTTTTCACTTTATTTTATTGCAATAGACCCTATTAAAATGTTTGTCTTTCATATAGGTGCCCTTTAGACCACATGGACCTCATCTGGGTCCCTCTGAATGGCATCCTGTTCTTCAGGCATGTCAACTACACCACTCAGCTTGGTGTCATCTGCAAATGTGGTGAGAGAACACTCATTCCCTTTGTCCGTGCCATTGACAATGTCATTAAATTAGATAGCTCAGGTTAGGTCTAGACAACAGACAGAGGTCATGAAAGGGTATAGTATTTGGATGTTTGGTCTCCAGGTCCCAAAAGAAGGAGATATGTTATTGAAGAGTTGACTTTGAGATGAGGAAGGAAACTAGTAAGTATGCCCAAAACTTATGGTTGTAGGAACCCAGAGACTTTTTGCCTGAAGCCTATGTTCTTAAGGTGTCTCAATCTGAATTGGATTGGACTGTTTTTCTGAACTGCTGCCCTGCAATATGTGCCTATCCTGTTAATCACCTGCCAGCTGTAATATCTAGACAAGATGGAAACTGTGACTAAGCAGTGGAAAATTAGGGCTTACAACTAACTTTATACCAATAAATTGTAAAAAAATTGCTTATATAAATTACTTATAGTTAATTAAATAACTTATAGTTAATAAATAAGGATGCAAGGCTCTGAGTCATGCACCTGGGTCCCACAAAACTAAGAGTGACAAAAATATGTGACCATCTGACAAGAGCTTGCAGTCTTGTGTTTCTTATTGCCTACTTTATAGAAACAGAGAATCACAGCATCATTTAGGTTGGAAAAGTCCTCAAGATCATTGAATTCAACCACTGGTCCAGCACTGCCAAGCCCACCACTAAACCATGTCCCCAAGTGCCACATCCACATGTCTTTCAAATACCTCCAGGCATGGTGACCCCACTACTGGCCTGGGCAGCTTGTTCCAGGGCTTGATGAGAGTTTTGGCACAGTCTTTTTTCCTAATATCCCATCTAAACTGCTCCTGGCACAACTTGAGTCCATTTCCTCTAGCCATAGAATCACAGAATCGTAGAATGGCTTAGGCTGGAAGGGACCCTTAAGATCATATACTTCCAACAACTCTGCTGTGGGCAGGGACATCTTCCACTAGAATGGGCCCCATCCAAACTGGCCTTAAACAATTCCTATGTTCAGTGGGATTCATGATCAGGCAATCCCATGGGATGTCCTATTGTTTTTTACTTGGGAGAACAGATTGACCCCCACTTGCCTACAACCTTCTGTCAGGTAGTTGTAGACATTAATAAGATGACAGACAAGTTCTGTGGTTTTTTCACCAGCTCTGGCCCTTCTCTGGACTTGCTCCAGCACCTCACTGGCTTTCTTGTTATGAGGGTCCCAAAAGTGAACACAGAATTCAAGGTGTGACCTCCCTATTGCCTTGTATGCACTGGGGGATGGTCACTGCCCTGGTCCTGCTGGCCACAATATTTCTGACCCAAGCCAGGATGCCACTGGCCTCCTTGGTCACCTGGGCCCACTCTGGCCCATATTCAGCCATCTGTCAAGTAGGATCCGCAGGTCCTTTCCTTCCTGGCCTCATTCCAGCCACTCTGCCCCAGCCTGTAACACTGCAGGGGGTTGTGACCCACATGCAGGACCCAGTGCAGAGCCTTGTGGAATCTTATCCCATTGGCCTTGGGCAATTAATCCAGACTGTCCAGATCCCTCTGCAGAGGTTTCTTACCCTCCAGAAGACCACCACGCCCACACAACTTGCTGCTGTCTGCAAGCTGACTGGCACTTGATGCTCTTGTCCAGATAAAGATGTAAATCAGAACTGGATGTATGGTCAATAAAGGGTTCAGAGGAAATTGAGGATTCACAAAATTAGGTCTCTCCAAATATGAAATATTCAGCAATTTGCACTTGTGGTATTTGACCTCCTGTTCTTTCCAATTAATTCACATTCTCTCCAGCCTTCCCTTGTCATTCTCTTGCTGGAGTCTTCAGGCTATTTGATGTTTAATTTTAGCCTTGAGTTTCATTGAGGCTATTCAGGTTCAGGAGCAAATCAACTAATTATCAGCAACGAAGCACATTGTACTGTGAACCAGCAGGCACTTGTTTCCAGAATTTAAACCTTCATGAGAATGATCTGCCTCTCTACCAGTGATGATGCACATATGCTGTGAAGGTCAGGATTCTCCTGCAAAAAACAAAGCCAAAGTGGAGTGCAAAAAGGTAGACCTGACCCTTGACCCACGAAATGAGTACATCAGCACAAAATTATGAAACACAGGTGCTTCTTTTCAATGTGATGCTTTACTGAAAGGTAGAATTACAGTAACCCTCGGACCTTCGTTCCCACCTGTGCAATGATCTGGATTTTACAATCAAGGGAGGCTTGTAGACATTGTAGGAATAATGGTTTTTTGAGATCTCCTGGAGGTTTTCCCTTATGGTGACATCCATGCTTGCATAAGCAGCAAGAAAGGAATGAAGAATCATGATGAGAACCTGTTTTCTTGTTAGCTCTTTCTTTGCTCTTCTTTTGTGAAATATATTCAGAAGAATGACAGGAGCATCATAATAAAAGATCATTACTGAGATATTGTCTTTTATTCACAGTTCCTGGAGTGGAATCAAAAGCATTGGCAGCCTGCACTAGCCTAAAACTGCACAATTGTTTGACAGGTAAATGTTTTATTGAGAAGTTTCATTTTATTCTGCATCATTTACATAAAGAGGGGAAGGGAGAAGGAGATGAGATGAAAGAAAAGCATTTATGCCCAATACAAAAAATCACAACAGCATGGTGGTTTTGTGGGGGAATGCCACACTTCATATACCATTCATTTGAACTTATGGGTTAACAAAATGTCAAGAAAAATAGAATAACAGGTCTATTCCTGTTTCCAGTAGGTCACATGGAAATAAACCAAAGATTAATAAAAGGTAGGAAATGGAATGACAGCTGTAAGTTGGAACAACAACAGAAAAAATTCCACCACATAGATGAAAGAAATTACAATAGAAAATGTATAATATGGAATAGCAAAGGAGACAGGATAATGATTTACCGAAATTTCTCTCTCTTATACTTTGGTATAACAAGGTGATGTTTGGCCAAAAAAAAGTGTATGCCCTTTGCAATGAACCCCTTATTCCCACATCTCAGAATCTGCCTTTGATAGAAGAACTTCAATTCATACATACACAATAAAGGTATGGCTTTAGCTCAGCCACAAATTGGTAGTAAAACTGGATATGTTTAGGAAAAATGGAAAAGGGGACCCATAAGGAGAACAGTCCCTTCCTGAATCTGAATGACACCAAGTCTCAAGTGCCCTATGCTTTTATGCACCTGTAAAGCATAAGTTACATCTAGTTCTTCCCAGTGTCCTTGTCCCCTGATGATACACTACGTCACAGTAGTTTACGTGACAATTACATAACTAAAGCTTGTACCATAAAGGTAATGCTCAAAATGAGATCAGAGATTCTGGGTTTTGGCATTTTCTTGCCTTTTACAAGCTTGACAGCAAAAGTTTGACATTATTCCAAATACACTAAATTTCACATCTTTTCCGATATCATGCAGCAATATTTTTTTAAGTCCTTCCCCTTGAATATAAATACTAATATAAATCTAATGCTTAATAAAATACAGTTCCTTTTTTTTCCAAAGCAAGAAGCATCTCCATTCAGCAAACACCTCAGTCCTTAAGGGAAACATGGTAATTTCAAAAGGGCAGGGAAATAGAGGTAAGGAATTGTGGAATTACTGGAAGTGGAACAGGAAGCAGTAAGAACCAGCATAGGAAGAATGATGTTCAGTGAAAGTGATAAACTGTTGCACTGCTACTTTGCCCATTATCCTACATTTTTGTTTCTCTACCCCCTCTTCCTCCTAAATTTTGGTCATGCCAATGTCTGCAATTAGACACTTAGAGATACTATAAGTAATCTGTGTTTGTTACTCCACACGTCAAATAAGCGATCAACTATAAACTGCACTAAAAGATTAAAAAAAAAAAAATTTGTCCCATATATTCATCTATCTTACAGGGACTCATTGTTCAAATAAACCAGGTTTTTTTCACAGCTACTCTGAAAATCCAGATTCTGTGAAAAGTGAATATGAAAATTACATGATTAGAAAAAAAATCAAAAAGTTGTACTATAATAATTGTCACATTTTGGACCAGGTTCAGTAAATGGATGTCTGCTTTGTTTGCTTGTTTAGTTTTTAAAAATGACATTTCTGTTCATTATAATTTGAAAATCCATACATAGGTAATTCTGGTAGCAATTACTAAATGTTGTGCTTTTGCAGTCATATTTCTAGTATTTATATGCACAAGCCACTGAAGAGTTTTAAATATTATTTCACTGGATTCTGTATTTTCCTGGCTGCTATTCTACTGTAAATATCAGTGCCCCATATCGTTACTAAGACATTGATTTTGACAAATATAAATGCCTATGAATTATGGAAGGTGATATTCTACCAGTAAAAAATGCTTTGAGAACAGATCACCATGAGGCAAAAAATATAGCTAAGAAACTCCCTTCTCCCTCCTCTTGTAAAGAACGGTTTGATGTGTGAATGACTTGAAGGAAGAGTGCCTCCAGTATCGGGCTCCCTGTGGTTTCGTTCCGAGAGCTTTGGTTTAGGTCAAGGCTTGCAGCTGCTGTTTGAGGGATTTTCCCAGATCTGTGTGTATCAGGTGTTGGTTGATGCTTTGAGCACAGAGGCCTGTCATCACACTGACAGGGTGTGACATAAGGGGAAGTTACAAGAAGCAGCAAGGTAGAAACGCGAAAGAAACCTCATGCAGATATCAACGAGCATTTCAAGCAGAAATTGTTTAAAAGGTTTAGAGCTCCCTGAATAAGAGAAAAGCTTTTTGGTCCCAAGCTTGTGATATATTGCTATGCCAACTACTATATAAAACTCCAACTAGGAAAAAAAAAAGATAAAAAAAAGCAATAGAAATTATTTTAGAACTAAGCTGTCATTCTGTGCTACGCCATTAACTCAGGGGTGGCTCTGCCGAGGGGGTTCTTAGTAGTGCATGAGTATTCCAGTCTGAAAAATGAGAAAATTTAATCCTTGTAGAATACATTAATCTTCACCCCAATTCTATGTGACATTGTCAGCAGTTAATTTAACAGCAGAGCTTCACAAATGAAAGATCACTGTATGGAAAGTTCCTCTGAAATCTTGGTTTATGCAATGAATGTTGTCTAAAATCCACAGCCCAGGCAGAAAGGTGTAGGCCATTAGCTAAACCAGGCAACCACTAGAACAAGTAGGGGAAATTGCACATGTTCATGACCAAGTCTCAAAATCATTTTTAAACTTCTTGTTCCCAGAAACACATAGATTTCCATAGAAGGATAATCTGCCCAAACCAGTGATATTTTTACTTCCTGTAATGTGCACCATAACTCCTCCACACTTTTACACACCCAGTGATACCCTAAGTCAGAGCTGAGCCTGAAAAAATAGTTAAAAACCAGCAGCCACAATAATATAAACCCAAAACCTGGATATTAACCTGAATAACTTTTCAAGTTTAGGCTCCAACAACTGAACTGGTACAATGACATTCACAATTTATAAAATTAGATTTTAGAGATAAAGTCCTTAGCCCTGGGTTTATTGGGCACAATAGATGCAGCAGACATGAACAAGAAAGACACCAATGGCAGAACACTTGCACTCATCTTTATTTTTGCTGCTGGCATCCTAAAGAGGATGAAAAAACAACTGTGCAAAAAAATCACCATTCTTACTTCATAAGCTTAAAGCCTTTGAATGATGAAAGACATCTTCCCACTTTCTATACATACCATTATCTTTTCTGTATTATAAAGTACAGCTTAAAATGAAGTTTTGTCACCAAAATCAGCTCCTGGTGATATTCTAGCTGGTTTCTAAAAAAAAGATAACAACTTTATTTATGGTGTCCTGTCCTTTAAAGCAGTTGCTTCACTTACTGGATCTTTCCAAGTCACTCAGCAGGGATTAATGTGGAGCAGCATGAGTATATTTAAAGTTCCCCATGCCACTACACTGCTCCAAGTACACCTCAGCAGGTCTGTAGACTTTTTTTTCTCCTCTGGAAAATTAGAGGATCTAATACAACTTATCATGAAAATAACAACTTTTATATTCAACTGCAAAGTAATAAAGTAGAAAGCATCTTGTGTCAGATATAGTGAAGATGCAGTTAACAGAAGGCTGCAGAGAGGTGGGTATGGTGACTGGAAACCACTTTTCTGCTCCTGATATATCTGGCAAAAATGCCATGGAGGAAATTTGCACACTGGCTTCAGATACTTGCTGTGATTGACTTCCAAAGAGCTGTTTTCTCTAGTGATTTGAACAGACTCAGTTTCTCAGGTATAAATTTGCAGGATTCTGCCTGGTGAGTACTGTGAATTATTCACAGAGCAAAATGTCCACATCCACCATGATCTCACCTCTTAAAAAGACAGAGGCTACTGCAAAACTAATTTTAACAAATGCATAAGTAAGAGTGATGAGAACTTATATTTGTCTTTCAGCAACCCTTGTCTCAGCATAATTAGCATGTATTTTTAGTCTTTCAAATCTTTAATTCCCCTTTTAAAGAAAATTAAAAAAAAATAAAAGTTTTCTCTATCTGATTAATAGTCAATGCTTTCCTTGTATTCAAGCCTTCGTCTGTTGAGAACAGCAAGACAGTTTTCAGATATTGCTGATGATGCAACAGGTAGAAGTAACGTAGGATAAGAACCCATGAACAATTAATTTGTGACATTAATTGTCATGACATTTGTATTAAACAAGGTGGGAAGGACAGCTGTGAGAAATTAGGATGATGTTAAGACTTGCTATGAGAACACATCACTTTGAAAGATTTGCAAAAACTGAAGTGTTTTATTTTTAGTTTGCTTTGATACAATCCATTAAGTGTCCAGCAACAGCTATCACCTGGTAATTATGTGGTGTCCCAAGCCAGATGCCTCGACATTGTCAGCTGAATTTAAATCAAATATTACTCATGATAAAGAATCATCATGGATGGTGATAAATGATAATTACTTCTCCTTTGCAGAGGAGCATCAAAAATATAAGCCAGGTTTAGACCTAAACAGAAAATGGAGAAAGGCTGCTGCATTCTTTTAAGACAGTCATGGAGCAGAACTACTATTCTACATTTTGGGGGTGTTCAGTCTGTACTGAAAACTCATAAAAAAAGATGTATACTAATTATAAGCTGTTTTCTACCTCTTTTTTTCAATAACTGAGCTACTGATTATGGTGTTAAGAGGGAAATTACAACTTCTTGACAAAATCAAATATCATTGCTTGAAAAGGTGTTCTTCCATATATGCTTTATACTTTTAATAAGAAAAGATGGCTGCTGTATCCATAACTAGATTTGATAGCTATATGACATTAACAAAACTATACTTTGTAATTTTCTTATGGGAAAACAAAGGAAAATAAACTGGGGGAAAAAAAAAGAAAAAGGACACTTGAAGCCTGAGAATACAATTTAATAAAGTCCAGACATGAATCATGGTGTTTATTAGTATCCTTGCTCCAAGTAAAACAAAAAGCTGAGCTAATTCAGGTGCTGTACAAATAAAAACCTTCTAGCTCTATTTAGAACAGTCTGACAGAGAGAAAGTCTTAGCTTATATCAGCAAGATGAATGTCTGGCACTATTAGACAAAGATCTACTTGGTACATCAAAAGACTGCAAGAGACATTAAACTACTCCATTTTAATCATTTATTATATATTGCCAGGAAACTGTATTTTTTCTTGACTGAATGACAAAAAAAAAAGATCACACAGCATTCCCTCTGCTTCTTATAGAGAACTTTTTAAAAAATCTACTGAATCAACTCAATCAGCCATTGATGATACAATGTCAATATCAAAATGCTGTATTTGCAAAAACAACCTGTCAGAGAGTCCATCAAGATGATAAAGAGAGCAGTCCCTAGATAGAATATAAAAACATCTTTCCCCCATCAAAATAAGTGTATGAGTTGTGAATAGGGCATGAACAACTGGGCAAACATATCTAGGGGTGTACAGCTCCCAGTCCTGCCTGGCTGCTGATCAAGGTTTGGAAAAGTGTTTTTCAGCCACAGCACATTGCATTTGCAAGCTGAAGCTCTACACATGAAGGGAGGCGAAGAAAGTTTATGAAGAATCTTGCAGCCATGCCCAACTCATGATTCAAACACAGTCTTGGAGGCTTCCCATCATCTTTGCAGTGTGAAAAGAGTGGTGGTATAGCTACAGGCCACATTTTTCCTCTATCAAAACAAGGGTAGGGAGATAAGTAAGAACAAGTACTTCTCACTGATCCTCTTGAATTTTCTTCCACATGTGCCACATGAATTCTAATGTTTGCTGCAAGACATGAAAAAACAGAGAAAATTCAATCTTAATATTTAAATCAACAGCCAAATGATATAAATTGTATTATGATTAGCCTGTAGCAGCTCTTCTATGAGATGCTTAGCTTCCAAAGTCCATCATCTAACTATAGAAACTTTGGTGAAAAGCAAGTCAAGAATAATCAGTCTCTTTTAACAGAATTATAAATATTTCCTGCAATCATATCAGGATAGCAGTTGGCCATATTGCAAAAAAGAGTCTTGTAAATGGAAAAGTTATAAATAAATAGATAAGCCTTTTGGTTGGTTTGCTTCTTAGAAAAAGGGCATGATTTTTTCATCAGGTTAAAGAAAGTTCAATAATGATTTTAGGCACTGAAGTGAAAGAGTAAATTCAAATTAGAAGCAGACAAAGGAAAAAAAAAAAACAACACAAAACACCCCTGATTATCTATTTGACCATGAGAATCAATCAAATGAATGCTGGGGTTGAGATTTTAACTGATTATTGTCTGTGATTACACTGTTTAGGTCCTGATGGAAAACTCTGTGAGGAAAGGAAGCACAGTCATCTCTGTGTTAAGGATGGAGAACTGGTGCATAGACCATCTTTAATGGGCCCTGGTAAAATCCCAGCTTTGTGACCATAAAAATCCAAACTCACAAAACTTTCTATTATCTCCCTAGTTGTCCTGGAAACAGGGGGACAGAGAAGGAGAGCTGCAATGGAATTGAGTTTGGGGTATTTTTTACTAGGCTCCCTTGCATATCATGATGCCACTTTTCAAGTAAAATTTGTTCTGCAGAAAAAGGCATATGCAGAGAGACCTGACACCAAGACTACAGTCCAACTAAAAGGTAGGCATATGATCCTATCAAAGGTTTGTGTACCACTGCATGGCACTGTAGATTTATTCTGTATCTTCAGACCCCAATTTGTTGCTTTTTTCCCCCAACAGTGTTTCATCTCCACATCTATCAGGAACAAAGAGTGAAAGAAATGGCAACAGCTGCTTATTTTCCACAGGAATTCTATCATTCCCCTTGGTTTTCAAGCCTTAAATTACTTTCCCATTTTGTGTTTTTGCTTTCACAGGCAAACTGCTTGTGTCTTCTTTTTTTCAAAGTTCTTTGAAAACTGATTTTTTATGTTTTAATTAGAAATTCATCAAGAATATTTTTCTTTGAAGTTGAAAAATGAGTTTCAGGCAGTGATTAGATCCATTTCCCTAAAATTCTCCACAGTTTTTACAATCAATCAAAAAACCCCAAGTATTGACAATCTAAAATATGAAGAGATATGGTTCCTTTAGCTGCCAGCAAATGTACCAAAATGACAACACAGAGAAGAAAAAAAATTGCATTTTCAAAAATTCTCAGATGAATTAGAACTATATCCTCAGAACCCCAAACCTCCATGTATTCTGAAAAAAGTGAGTTCATATCTTCTCCATGAAATTTCTGTGGAAGTCACAGGAGGGGCAAGACCTCATTTCTGATCAATTTTCCAAGCTCAAAGTGCAGATCTACCCTGACGCTGAGACAGATTTACTTCCAAAGGGGAAGGTTCTAAACAGAAATCCAGGACTTGCAACTTTGGGAGCCAGCATTAGCCAGTCCTTGCACCAGGCTGAACCACAGGGATCAGGTGTCAAATGTCAGTGTTTGAAATTATTCATATCAAGAATGCCAGTTTAGAAATCAGGAAAAATTATCCTCATTTTTTTTAGAGAAAAATGTGAATATATGACATTCTTAACATCTCTTTATTTTTTCTGTTCTAGGTGCTTATTTTTCTATCTGTAATACTGTGTAAAAGGGGACTGGATTAAATACTAACAAAGGAAAAAAAATTACACGTGTATTATTCCTACCCTCACAATACTGTATCTTACTACTTTATTAAAAGAGAGTTTTTAAATTTGGCTTTAAAGGGCCATGACAACTTAAAATATATATGTGTGTGGCAGGGCATATCACCCCTCTCCCCACCACAGGTGGCCAGTGCAGATAGGAGAGATAACCCAGGTGGGCAAGGCCCAGCGGGTGTCATCTCCTGCCACCAAAAGGTCTGCCAGCTTAACAGATGTGGTAAGGGATAAAAAACACAGGTGACCAAAAGGCCTGTTTTACACTATAAAAGTACTACAGTTTATTACAGAGGCAGAAGTCTCTTACACACTCCTTGGGAACATGTGAGACAATTTCTTCCTGAAGCTTGGACGCAACTTCATGGTTACTTTTCTGGAAAATCCTTCCAGAGGGGAAGGATTTCAATGTGTGCCTCTTGGTGGTAAGAAACATTGGATCCTAAATTATACTATTTCTTAGCTAGCTGTAAATTTAATGGTACCTTTAACCCTGCGTGTATATACACTAGTATTTCCTTTTGTCTTACTCCTGTGTAGTAATAGTCTGTTTTAAGTCTTATGTCGGTTAGTTTTGTGTCCATTAATAAATAAATCATTCTGTAATAGACTGAATCAGCCATTACTAAAGAACTTATGAATGAGAGTGGGTCTCGGGGTGCTGGCCACCTCAATAACATGACTGCTTGCTGCCAGAGGCCTGGGCAAAAGGCAGGGGCTTAAACCCGCGTCATCCGCAACAACGTGTTGCATGAACAGGATAAAATCTCATCTTTTTACTTTCCCAGATGATAGTTCTTGTCATCAGAACTACATCATTTGATTGTGATGGATTCAAGCTAAAGGAGGGCACATCAGGGCCGTGAAAATGAAGTCTCTTGAAACATATGAGCTTTGACATCCTTTGACTGTTCAGGCCAGTTAGCCAATGATAAAGTACAAAGGAGGAGAAAGACTGGCAAGCTCTGCCCAAGAGAGGAGGAATGTAAAACCTTTGAAACAATTCTGTTTTTCTGATTGGTAAGTTGGTTGTTTTTGAGTATGCGTTTGTATGTGTGTGTGTGTATCTATATCTAAATCTATAGATATAGTTGATATAGATGTAGATCTATAGATACAGATCAGAGGGACTGGAAAGTACCTCTACTGCATCTTCTGTTTAAATTCTCAAAACTCTGCATATCAAGAAGCAAAATTAAAATTGCATTCTGGCTTTGCCCATGCAGGATAACAGCCTTAAATTTTGCAGGTACAGAGAGAGAGCAATAGTTTGCAATTCTGCCTTACTCTGGAATCACTTAAAATAAATGCCAGGAGCCTTCAAAAGCCTTTGCTGGCAGTAGAATATCTGCATATTAAACTGAAAAACGATTTTGAAAACCTCAGAGAGAAACTGTGGCCCAATTGGATCAATAATTTGGAGCACAGGACTGAATCATTGTGACCACACAACAGAAATAATTGCAATTGATGCTAAAAAAAGTAACATATCTCAACACAGCTGAGATCAGGCTAATGATTCACTTTGTTTTAAATGTGAATTATTGAAAGCAGGAATCAGAAAGTTCAAGGATGGAATTAGCCTCAAAACAAATTAATCTATTTTAAAGTTTTGGAAGAAAAAAAAAAGACAACTTGTACAGTACTGGGAAAAAGAAAATCTACAGAATACAACTCCAAGCTTCCAAGCTCAAAGTTAATCTGATGATATATCTGAATACTGATAACCTGGGCACAGTTCCATCTCCAGAGAGAGATATGCCTGCTATGATTATCTCTCTGGTAGCTGTCAAACAAAGAGATGTCATTCTGTCTACAGTTAAACAACAACAGATGGAACATACCCTCAGCCAAGGTAAGTACCATCACTCCAACGCTTTCAAATGGAGCCTCACCATGGTTTGCACCAGCTGAAGATCTATTCCAGATCTCTATTCCAAGGCGAGGGTTAATCTCATCTGTAATATAAGCTGAGATCACCATCGAAGAAGCTACAGAAGAAGCTGTGTCTTTAAGGCACAACCTTATGACTGTGGTGTAATTATGACACGTACCCTCATCACTTAGGCTTTCTACTTGCTTCAGAGGACACTTAGCATATAAAGCCTCTCCATTTCATAAGTTCATGAGCTGCAAGTCTTCTGCAAAAGCACCAAGGTTTGGGAATAGAAAGTGTCCCATCTTACCTGATTTTGCATATTGCTTCTGGCCAGTTGCCTGAACAGCTTTTACAGCCTCCACTGACAGAAAGAGCAATTTTTAGACAACAACTCTTCAGTTGTAAGGGTATTGCTAAAAATTGGTCAGATGATCCAAGTACCCTGCAAATACACTTCTCCCTCCATTGAGTATAAAGACACAGAAACAATGTGCTGAGTCTGATATCTATTTTGCAGTTGTTTACGTATAGGTTAGAAGTTCTAGGCATTGTGGCAAACCCTTTTTTAGCTTCAAAAATTTCATGCTTTCAGTAATATTATAGATAAATTATGGATCAAAAATTATGAGAAATAAGGTTTCTAATATTTATATGATTATTTGAAGTTATTTATCTTCAAATCAAAATAAACGATGCACCAAAAATAGAGTAAAATATTGTATACACATTTTCATATAAAAATAATTTCTTAGAAAAGAAAGAGGGACAGAAAAAATGTTCCACATATACTAACCTTCATTCCAAAATTCCCATAAGACTAATAACTTTTGTTATCTTGATGCAAGACTATAATGTTTTGGCTAGAATACAATTTGTAAGGAAATTATTTTCTGTTCTCTCATGTGAATTAATCTTGAAATCACCTTAATCCAGTGATATTCATAATGAAATGTATTTCAGTTTGAGCATACACTTGCCAGCTTATTCAGAAATACTGTTGTTTAAGATATATGATTTGGAATTGTGATTCATGGACATTACAAATGGAAAATGTCTTTTAAATGAGCCATTCCTGACAGTATAACCTTGTTCCCCAAAGATTGCTTTCTGATCTCTTGTCCAGTTTAATTTCAAAGTCTATCTGCATGTATAGGTTATGCCATTATGAGCAAGTGTCCAATTTTTATCNGCTCTAATTCTGGAAGAGACCATCCAAAATCCTACTTGTGATGGGACCCACATCAAATGGTATTAATAGTCTGAAGCAACCACAGTAGCTAAGCAAAGATAGACAAATATGCCTCATGAGCTTGTTACAAGTGCGTCTCAGCAAGCTGGAGTTCAAGGCCACCTGAAAACTGCAGTCAGGAAGCTTTATAAGCACACTGATATTGAAACTCACCCTCGGTCCTATACTGCTGCAGGTACCTGACCATCAGTTCAGTGCTCATGCAATTCTCTGAACATAAGTGGCAATGACTACAACATAAAGGTATCTAAAGGAACACGTCACACGATAGAAAAATGTATTATCAGGGAAGACCAGGGACTTAAGAAAACATGGTGGTCAGAAAGAAGAGCTTTTGAAATATCTGTTCAGGCTAGTTCATTATTTTGAGATCACTTATAAGGCTCATGCAGTAAACAGACACATTGCTGTACACTGGAATTAGATTGATTTCTATTTATCCCATATTAGACCAAGAAATGCTTGGAAGGAGAAAGAATGGGCTTCTGTTTTATAGTGTAAGCTAAATTCAGCTCTTTCAATTTGAATGGACAATCCTTCCTTTTTTCATGGTCCCTGCTACTGTGGTATCAAAGGAGCATATGGCACTTAAATTGCACTGTCCTATCTCAAAAGACAGTCACACTGTTACTGTTAGTGCAAGTTATCCCATTATCATTTACAAAACAAAATCTCTGAGACAGAGGAATATAAACATAACTCAGTACCCAGCCCTAATATATAGTTCCCAGAATCAGGCTTTTGACATGAAAAACAAAACTATCTTTTAAAACAGGACTCACAGGCACAAAATGCTGAAGTTGAAAGTTTCCTCAAATCCTGCCTGCTCTACCTAAAGATATCTGTGAGTTTGGTATCTCTGCAGGTTTAGAGCTGCAAATCTGTGGCTAGACTAGGATGCCTGAAGCAAATACTCAGATACAGAACAAGGAATTTTTTAAAAAGGTAGAAGAGGACACAGCGAGATGGTTGCAGGCAAGTATTTGGATCACATCTGCCTGGAAAGAGGAAGGTTTAGACTTTAGGCCCTCTTAAATCTGAAGAATTGAAACTCATGTCTCAGACTTTAAAAAATTTCTTAATTACCAAAGTAACAGTAAAGGAAAAGAGGAAAAGGACATTGTGTAGTATGACCCACCAGGAAAAGGAGCAGGTAAAACAAGATTTGGCTAAACATAGCAAATACAGTCTGTGGTCTTGAGAGGGAAGAAGTGAGGACTCTGGTACACTAACGAGCAATACACATAGCCTAAATATGAACTCCATTCCCAAAGTTCATGTCAGAGAGGAGTAGAGAAGTACAACCAGAAGTACTAACAAGAACTGTGTCTAACCTAAAAAGAATTGTGATAAAATCATCTCTACTAAGGGACCATTTCCCCATGCTGAACTGCAGTGGTTGGGTAAAATGGATAAATACTTTTTTGTGGAAACAGAAAGCAGAACCAAGAGTTCTATCTTCTAACCACAGGCTTTGCTATTGTGTGTCTTATCCATATATAAGTGCAATTTCTCCTTTTGTGAACCTTGACTGCCCTTTCTGCACAACACCACAGCTTTCACAATAAAGACAGCAGTTATCTACTCTTTCCCCAGAACAGATCACGGTAAGAGATAGTAAATTTTAAATGCCACATATGGAAAGGAGCATACAAGGCAAGGAAGAAAGTGATTCTGTGACATAATCCAGTAGGAAGAAACCACTAGTCTGATTAGTGTGATCCTAAGACACTTGGCTATTCATGAACTGAAACATTCAAAATAGTCCCTGTTAGAAAACAAAGGGAAGAACAGGTGAAAGGAAAATGACAGGCACAATGTTTCATTTTCAGTAGTCAAAATGATGCACAGACCATTTCCTTCCACTTACAATATTATATCCACCAGAACGATGTACAAGTGGTGGATGACAGGTTGTTCTTCTTTCAAGCTTGTAAAATATACACATACATGTTGCCAAAACTGCCACGTTTGTGCTGAACTCAAGGCTGTCTGCACATGGCAGGCACTCAGAGGACACCTAGCAGATCAGGATTTTTAGAGACATAACTGAAAATGTCATTTCTAAATAGACTCCAAATGAGCCTACTTCTATTCTCAACTCATCTGAGGACAGTGGTGCTTTTGAATACATTTAAATGATCTTTTATATATTTTCTTTCTCAGACAAAGCCAATGTACATGTCCTCTCAGGCACCTAGGCTGGCTGAGTTCTCACAGAGCACTTCCCTGAATAAGGATGCCTAAATTAAACTTGAGATACACTTTAGGCTCCTAAGTGTTTTTTTGGATGTCAACCAGACTAAGAAACTTGTCCAAGGTCACTTACAAAGTCTATGGCAGAAAAGAAAACTGATCTGGGGTCTCTGAGGTCTCAGGCTAGCACCCACAGCACTAGAACATCTTTCATCTCTGCTGCTCTTATCAAGCCAAAATGACACAAAAGATCAGAAAAGATAATGACAAGAATGAACATGCTGAGGGATCCATTAATTTCATCTAGAAGATTCTGAAACATGATCTATGCTTAATTTTATCCATTTATTACTTTCTTTCCCTCTGCAGATGATTGCAGAAATGCCAAATCCATCTATTTATAAAGCAGTGAAAGAGTCGAGTGTTCTCTAATGCACCATTTCCAAGTGCAAGCAATATATGCTGACCAGCTCGTAACAATCTTGGCAAGGATTCACACACCTGTTAGGATTTTAATTTATCAAAGCTTGGACGCAATATATGTCTGTCTGTGGCTGCATGCTCGCGAAGTAGGAAAGGATGTTAAAACAACACTAGTGCTTCAAGAGCAGCCAGGAAACTCAGTGTTAAGGTTTGTTCCTCTGTCCTTAGCTCACCCGTGCTGTGTACAGCTCTTGTACATGCCTAGAAAAAGCCTATGAGCAGAGATGATAAGAGTCAAAAAAGGCTCTGTAATGTTGTGGCAAAATTAAACAACTTTTAGCAATTGTGAAAAAAAAAAGCTTGAGTTGTGCCTACCATTGTCTAGATTAGGTGCGGTTCAGATTTGGCATCTTTGATTTTTGTTTGGTTAATGAAGGTGATTTTAACAGACTTCCTCATATGAAGATTATTAATATTCTTCATGCATAATAACAATACCCAAGGATCTTGGGGAGTGTTCAGGTACTCCCATGGAGTGCCTGCCGCCCTCTGCAAATGTGGTGCAATTTGCATAGACCTGTTTCTTTCAGACCCATTACATACATAAAAGATACATCCCCATTATCAGCAGATCATTCAAGTCATAGTAATGACTCCTCAGGAGGTAGACAGTACATCAACCTGCTATGGAGTGTGTTTTATAGACCAGGTATAATTCCATAGGAAATGCTGGAAGGCCCTTGACTAAACCAGCACGTAACACTAGCACCATTCCACAGTGACAGTAAGAGGTTAGGCATTGACCTGCCCTGCCCTCAGTCCACAACAGAACTGATGTTCATGGGAGTTGCACACTTGGATTTGGTCATAGTCTCAATATTTATTTTAAAAAATTCTGTTAATTTTTTTTTTTACCCACCAAACTGCCAAGCCACCACTAAACTATGTCCTGAGCTGCCATGTACCAGATGTACTTTTGATGTACCAGACAAGACTGCAAAATATTAGCATAGTTCTAAACTATTATAGGTAATGATACATTACTCCCATTTTTGTGGTGTACTTAATTTCCCTTTTTTAAATAAGAGTTTCATATTGACCATTATGCCATGGAACAAGTTTCTGAATCAACCAGATATATTTTTCTAATATTAATTAGTTGAAGTTTTTAACTGAATCTTCAAGACAAAATAGCACCATTTGTGACAAATAAACACATAACACATTGTAATATCATCTTCACAGTTTTTTAATTAGAAGATTTATTCAAAAAACCCAATTATTAACTGGCAAAACTTGAATTTTATAAACAACACAGTGGGAACAAAAATTAATCCCAGTCTGAGACTTCTATATTTCTATGCAAGTCTTCCAATTTCAATTACTTTTAACTTAAAAAATTTATGTTCTAGGACAGAGTTAGTCTGCTTCCTGCAAAACCTGTAGAGTAGTTCTTGACAACAATGGGAACTTTATAGAACACCTTTAAGTGCACTAAATTTTTACAAACATGTCCCAATACAGATGTAAAACTTGCACACAGTGTATGTAACATGCAGATAATAAGAATAATGAGCTAAATAAAACTACTAGCAACCTCAAAATACAAGTACTGTATGCTGCATCTATCTTATTTCTAATCAGGTTATCAACAGCCACTGATTGTACTTCAGTCATTAAGCAGACAGATCAGAAAGAAATAAAAGGGCAATGATTTGCATATTTTTTCTAAGCCATATCCTTTGCACTAGCCTTATGATTGCATTACCTTACTTGTCTTGCAGTAAGTCAATTTCTAATGCTGTGAAGAAAAAAACAAGTACACATATTACATTAAAATTTGTGAATTTCCTGAACTTCCATATAGCTATCGGTCTAGCTCCTTTGGCACAATCTCAACTGTAAAGCAAAATTTGGCAGTCTGAATTTCAGGAACAGTTCAAGCAGTATACGCTCACAGGAAAATGAATTCTATATTGAAAATATCCCTGCTATCATACAGACTTGGCTCACTTTTTGCTCCAATTCCTTTACTTTCATGATATGTCTCATCTTGGTTTAACTCATTGACAAGTTTATGGCAACTTTAAATTGGTTTACATTGGCTTGAGGGTGGGTTGCCCAGTCAGGATTTAGTCAAAAATGGTTTATGTTGACATGACTCAGGTCTGGGCACTCACTTTCCTTCCTTTTCTTCTTGGTTTATCACACTTTAAAACTCAATGACATATATCCTTGCCTGGAGGCAAAGGGTTTTTTTTCCATAAGCATTTAAAATGTTCAACCATATTTCTGCTTTTACTTTGGTTATGAACTTCAATAGCTTCTTGGGAGAAGGCAAGTACTGACACCAGAAAGCATGTCACAGAACAAGGTTAAAACTTAATGCCCCATAGAAACCCTGTAAAAACATACAATCCAGTGCAATGTACATAAAATGTGTATTTTTAGAAATAACTTTTGGTATTCGGAAAGCATGTTCCAAAATTTAATACAATCAGCAAGCTTGAAATAGCAGCTTTAATAGGTTTTCTTTAGCAGTGACAGGAAAATCCTTCATTACATCAGAGAATAAATAAACTGCTGTCTGACACTAGGGAGGTACTAAAGCCTAAACTGGCCCTACACATATTTGTGTGTGCAAGGCAGGTGCATACTTTTCCATTTTTACCATTATGTAGAGCTCCCACTTAACGTGTTTCTTTGGAAATTTTCTGACATTAAGAGGAAATTGAAAATTCAAACACTTAAACAAATCTAAATAAACAATATATAAATAATGTACTTTTTCTTTTGCCAGTCCTTTTTATATCTTTTGCTTCATGTATATCTTGTTACCCCATTTCTCCTTTACTCGCTACGGTCTCTATTGGCTGTTCCCTGAGCCTCTCTAGATCACATAGAAGAAAGGAGAAAGGAAAGTCTTGCACATATCAGTGTTATCCCTCCACTTCTCTATGATTGCTTTTCTGCAGAAAGCAGGTAGTTCTTCACAAAGAGCTCTACACAGCTTTTCCTGAGTTACTCTGGAAAATTATTTTAGCCATTTCTACAGTCAATAAGAAATAGAAGTGGCATTGACCAACTTATTCATTTTCTATTTTCTAAACTGGAGTAAGATACTGATGAATTTAATTTACATGCTTGATCCAAAGTGACTTTGTAATGAAGAATCACCTGAAAACTCTGAGAAGTCAAAGAGGCAAAAGAAGGTTTTCTAATAATTTGTCTTGTCCTGAAAGCCTGTTTTCCATCCTCCAGAAAATAAAAACTTTTGATTACCTTTATGCCATTTCTAACAAAAGCTCAATTGAAGGTAGACTCAGCTAGTCAGTAATGCAGTGACAGTTTTTGCCTCCATCCAACCCATTAATTTTTAAGGTAAAAAAATGAATTACAGCTGACTGTTACGGTGAATGGTTCAGAGAAATGACGAATGGCTCAGAGAAACCAAGGGTGGCTTTAGAAAAGCACCTAGAAGATTGCAGCCCTCCCATTCATACCTTGGCAAAAGGCATGCTCCAGGTCACATGCCTCGGTGAGCTGCCTTATCACTCAGCCCAGAGATTAAAATCCTTCACCAGTGTGTATTCCCATGTGTAGAACCTGAGGCAACAGTTGGGAAGAATCTGCACCTCATCTGCATCTCAAGCGGTCTAACTTAATTGCCAGCACTTGAAAATTCACCTGTGGTAATCCATTTATTCAATGGTAGATCTCTCTCTCATTCATAAGGAGTACCTTGTGGCCACACCTCCAAATTTAGCTATACCTTGACCTTTCTGACAGCTCAGCTAATGGCAGGGGAGTAGATAGGTTATCCCTGACAGATAATCTCTTGTTCAGGTGTACAGTACAACCCTATCTTTCCATCATGCTTATCAACCCAGCTCACAACTCTTGATTGTGTCTGTAGCCTGTATGTATGTGTTTAGTTCTGGAAAATACTGATGTCTCCATTTTCTACTCTTAAAGGGATTCACATCCTCTTTACTAGCTGAATTAACTTAGTTTATGCATATATAGAAGATGTCTTTACCAAAGATACGCAATGACCCACACATTCTTTATTTGCTGAGCTTTCTTCCTAACTGTACTTGGAGACACATGAGGTTTTTCCCAAAGTAAAAAGCCCTGCCAGCTCTCACAGACATTTCTTATTGGCAGCTGTGGCCATAAGAGAAATGTCTCTTAAGAAATTTTCTTATTCCGTGGAGCCACAGGTGAAGATGACACATTGAGGTTTTCATGGATGATTATGTTGGCCCAAATGGAAAAAGATTCCAAAAATTTAAATTACTCCTGTTGAACCAAATGACTTTAGATACAAGCTTCACATTTTGATATTTTTCATCATTCCAGGGAGAACTAGAAGGTGAAGTACTACTGGCCAGTATGGAAGACTCTAACACCATATGTGAAAATCATCTCATCATAGTGCAAGGTTTGTCATGTCATCCTACAGAAGGTTAAATAATGTCTGGATTTCACATGTTAGTATGTGCTGGCAAAAGTATACCATAGGATACTATCAATGGCAACTTCACCCTTTCTATTCTGAAAAAATACAAAGGGAAAAAATATAAAGGAGAGAAAAGACTAAAATTCTAATATTTTGCTGCGCAGAAAATTGGTCGTTTTGTAATCCTCCAAAGTGAAATCCTATTTATAGCAACAGTGTAATCAAATAATATGCGATCACTTGGAGGTTTGCAACATTTGACAAATTGTAATTTTGTTCTTCACAAACTCCTAAACACTTCCTGCTAAGTGACAACAAGCATCAGCAAGTTTCAACAAACCTTCTGCAGTTTCTTTATCTCACTATAAAGAACAGATGCCGTTTTGGGGCTGCTGTGAGCTCTTCTGTTCTTTGTGTAATGTGCACATGTATATGCGAGTGCACATTGAATGAAAAAGTGATAGCCAAGGCCCATCTCAGATGCTTTTTCTATGGTGCACAGTAAGCAAACAGCTGGTTCCAGGCAAGAATCTTCTGTCAATCATGGCAAAAACGTGATCCACATAAAATTTCATAGCAAAAGTGACAGAATTCTCAGCATTAATAATGAAATTTGGGCTGTTAAAATATACAAAGATGCTCCCACAGTGTTTTCCAGCACGTCTGTGAAAATGATTATCTATTTCTGCCCTTCACCAGTAGCACGTGGGAAGTATCAAAAGTACATGAGTTAAATAGAGCTGATGCTCCCAAAAAGCAATTACTTTCAGGCTATCAGCATGATTTAAACTCTTTCTGCAAAGAACTTTGTAAAACAAAGAGCCCAATGAACTGCAGATCTCAAGATGGTAGGAATTCCATCTCATGAAGTCAGAAAAAATGTCTCCTACATATTAAAACATTGTTGAATGAAATTTTGAGTGTCCCAGCCTTTACCAGTCCCAGCCTTTACATCTTTTTTTTGTTTTCCTTTCTGAGCACCTTTATAACCAGGAGAAAAAAGACAAACATCAGAAGTCTCACTAATTACACATTAAAAATGAGATTCCCTGTAAAAAGAAGGGGCTTGTGTTTGAAAGACTGTAACATTCCTGATGGAAAATGAAAGCAGGGAGACATGCAACTAATGAGGGGCATAACATCAGAGACAGTGCAGGAAATGAAACTGAGCAGTAAAAATGGATCACCTCAGAGACGGGAAAGAAAATTACCAAAGTCAGAGAAAAAAAAACTTAGAGAATGTACAAGGTTACTTTAAAAAAAGATCACATCAAGAAATATATCTTGAGACAGGCAATGTCAATTTACCTTGTTGTTAGCAAGCAGTCAGCTGCATCATTATACAAGTATTGAAAAGGTAGATAACACAGAGGATAGAAGAATATTACGTCTTCCCTGCAGTTGTCTTATGATGGCATTTTTCTCCTCCTGAGTAGTCTTCCAGTTTAAAGTTTTCCATTTGTAACCTTTCATTGGAAAAACGGCAATTAATTCACACCAAAACATGCAGGAGAGAACACGCGTTCTCTCAAGCAAGCATAGACTTCTTGTTCTAGGAAGACTGTATTATACAGATCAGAATAACCAGAGGCACAGCAAAAGGGGCATCTCCTGCAGGGAGAAGACCCATGTTCAGGCTCTGTTCCCCTGGAGTTAGAACTAAGATTTCATCTTCAACCTTTTCCCAGTAAACCCTCAAGGCTATCCATTACTCTTGATGGAACATTTTCAATCTCAACTATTAGAGCAGCTCTATTTTGTATAAATTGTATTAAGTATTCATTGAATTTTGGGTTTCAACACCAGGGGTTAGTGCCCTAATCACCTGGCTATTCTAGGAAGACATGAGGCAGGGCAGAACATGGTAAGAATCATATAATAACACTCAACAGCTTTTATAAATGTCCTCTTTCAAGCTCCACACTTCATCATTGCTGACCTCACTTACAGGAGTTCTGACACTTTTCCAAACTTCCATTACCCAGTGAGATTATGATTATGTCATTGGTAGAATTGGTTGAAATGTCTTTGGCAGACCCTCCTCTTTTTTCCCTAGGAAGATGATAAGGGGCTTGGATCTAATGTGAAAACTCATAGAACAGTCTAGAAATACCAAAACATTTTTGAAAGAACTAATGACTTCCTGAGAAAGTGTAATTCTAAGGATGTACTAAAATAATCCATTTCTTGCTCTACTGAAGAAAATAATTTAAAATAAAACAAAACAAAATATACAAAATAAAACTGGAAAAAAAACAAAAAAAAAATTGCTGAATGCACAGGTCTGGGTGTTTACCTCTACACATAGTTTCTTTTTTGAAGAAGAGATGTAATTCCAAAGTACCTGTAAAGGAAAGTCAATGAAAAGTGGAGATAAGGGCCTTTGTTTTGATAAAGCAAAATTTAACTGTAAAATACTCACATCTGAAATTTAAAATTACATGGGAAAGCTTCACTTTGAAACAACATGGAGAGTTTTTGCTGTTGTCACAAGCTTTCTCTAGAAATTCCTTCGTTAACATCACAATTAATTTTTAATATCACATATGCTGTTACAGTACATTAAATATTTTAGTTAATGATGGCAATAGACAAATGAGAAATATGAGATCTCAGCCCTGTAGAGCATAGACTTTCATGCTTACTGACTTTCATAGGCTTTTTCTACGAAGACTGTTCACTTTCACATAGTTTGTATGAGCCAGACTCTTGACTGTTCATTGATTCATTCACCCTACATGTGTAGCATTCCCTGCAGACACACCAGGTCAAACTCTTAAACGCAGAGCTGGACTTGACCAGAGAAAGGCCTCAGCAGAGTAAAGGCAACCTTTATTCTACCTGAAGGTTTTGCCATGCATGCCAAGCAGGGCAGAGCAAAAGTGTGCAGGACAAGAGGAGTCACCAACTGAGTAGGGAATGGTAAGTTTAAAAAGAAGGGACCATTGCTGCCTTTTTTCCTCTTTTTCCTTGTCCTCATAGGACCAATAGTGTGAAGTACACACTACACAGCTCATGACCAGAAATTGATCATGCCATACTGTGGAGTCCTAATCTACTTGGCAGCTGGAAGAGGGAATGGACTTGGAATTTCACATCATGGCAATAAGCCTTGAAGTACGCAGCAATTCATGCAAGACATGTCCCATCTATGGAATTCCGCATCTTCCCAGTATCTTCAGACCTAACAGGAGCAAGGAAAAGTGCTGGTTCTGCAGAGGGAGGTCTCTCTATAAACCTTTATAGAATCCTAAAATCATAGAAGAGTTCTAATTGAAAGAGACCTTTTCAAGATCATTTAAGTCCAACCCGTTCTGCAATAAGCAGGGACACCTTCCACTAGATCAGGTTGCTCAGAGCCCCATCCAACCCAACCTTGAATATTTCCAGGGATGGGGCATCTACTACCACTGTGCCAGTGTTTTACTATCTTCACTGTAAAATGTTTCTTCCTATCTAATCTAAATCAACCCTCCTTCAGTTTAGAACCATTACATCTTATACTGTCAGAACAGGCCTTGCTAAAAGGTTTATCTCCATCTTTCTTACAGGCTTTAGAGATATTTGTAGGTAATTCTGGAATATATATTATGTCTTGTCAACACAGTACCAAATGCTAAAATTTATCTATCATTTTATAATCAATTTCTAGCTCATATTCTCCTTTCCAATACTCAGAAGGATCTCATCTCATAAAAGATAGAAAAAAATACTGGTCATCTTCCTTAGTAATTTTTAGTCTCTAAATGCTCTTTTTGTGCTTTCATATTTTCAAAAGAGTGTTTTTTTATGCAAATCAATTCTACTTCTCATATGAAGAGTTCATGATAAACCATAAATAAAAAATATATTATAGTTTCCTGAGATTATATAACATGGGGTATATTTCCAAAATCCTTGTTTAAGAAAGACTTTTGAATTTAGTACATAGAGTACATAAGGTCAACCAAAAAAAATAAACACTAAACTTTACCATAAAGTCTTCCCTCTGCCACAAGTAGGTCAACAATTTTGGTCATGATTGATAATTTTTTTTCATTCTTTCTTCATGCAACTAATTCCTACACAGCTGTCACATAGATGATTTGAGATGATAATTTTTGTTATGATATTTACAAACTGTCTGAAGTTATACAAACCAAAAATACCTCTCTTCTTAAATAATTCTCTGACCTCTCTCAATTATCCATAAAATCATAAAATTAAGAATAACTTTGAAAATTGAAACAAACCAAGAGTACTCCTATTACTCAACAAAACTATTTCAATTTTTTATGCTTTCAAGACACTTGTTATATATGACAAACAATGACAGCAGAGCTTCAGTGGATTAAACATAAGGTATATATGATCTCTGTGTGTCATCTCAGTAGAGATTATTGGCCAAAAGTTTTGAAATTCTTGTGCTTCTAAGTGAGTTGTGAACTAATATTTTTTTTGCTTTGAGTTTCAATTTCAAAATTTGTGAAAATAATTAAATAGAAGAAATGTCAAGAGAGAAAATGAACATTCACAGGACCCTGAGAATAAGTGGTACTGTGATTTCAGGTTTTAATTGCCAACAGAGCATGCTGGCTTATCTCACTACTAATGAAGAGGAAAAAAAGGGTGTTTACATAAGAAAATAGAGCACAACAGTCATGACCTATGAAAAGCAAAATACATTTTTTAATCTTTAGAACAAAGAGCATTTTTCCTGTTGTATTCTTGCTTGCATAGACACATTATTAGATATCATGTGGTATGCAAATCCAATTTAGTTCATCTGAAAAACATCCCAGATCAGGAATGTTCTTTTTCTCTCCTAATCATTTTGCTCAATCCCCAAATTAAATGTGATTCAAACCTCTCTATCAATATGCATTCAAAATCAATATTTTCCCATTAGAGTTATCTGCAACTAAGAAATGTATGCCAATTGACACACAAACATGAATGAATCTTCAGAAATCATGAAATCAGCTTCTTGTCTGGTACTGATTTCACCATCTTTCCACCCAAATGTTTTCTTTGCATTTTTTTGTAGCTTTCTTTTGAATGCATATTGCAAAAGCCTGGACAATTTACTCTCAAGGAAAGCTTTTGTGTGTGTGTGCATAACTTGAAGGAATACCAAGAAAAGCTTTTTATTGTGTATGTGTGATCCATATGTAAAATTCTTAGGGCAATATTATATATAAAAGTGCTAATAAAACAGGTATTGCAAAGCTGAGAAATGCAAGCACATACTGAGGTTTACAAAAAAACCCCATGATAACCCACTCATGATCTGATAATTTCATAGGTCTTACTAAGGTTCAGTGCAACATTAAGAAGACTAAACTTATTACTCAGATCTGATGCTTTGAGTCAGAGTGCCTTTGATTGAGGGTCAAACAAAATAGCACTTATCACCATTATGGAGTGACTGATATATTATAATATCTGATTTGAAATTTTAAAATAAAAAGACTGTTATGGGTCTGGAAATTGTTGGATGTGTGTTTTCTAGCTCTAACTCTCTTCAGATTGCTGAGGATATATCTTTATTTCTCCTTCTGTTCTCATTCTGGTGCTCTTTTTTTTTCACTCATTCTCACTTGTTTTTAATCCATCACAGTCTGCCCCAGCTTGCTTCCACTTGCAACTGTAACCTAATACCCTTCCCCAAACTCATTCTATTATTTCCTCTGAGGCAAAACAGAAAACTTCAACTCTCACCCTCGGCATAAGAGAAGAAAGAAGTGAACAGATACATGTTCTCTTCTCGGAGAAATAGAATTCTGAAATGGTCTGAAAAAAATCAGCATCTATTTCATATGTGCTGACTATCAAATATTTGCATGTGACTCGTTTCCTGGCAACAATATATCCTGGCAAGCAATGATGAATTCTTTTCTTTTCATGATTCAATACAAGTTTTTAGTACCTCAAATGAAGCCACTCATTCTTCATAATAAAATATGGAGAAGGGCAATAATAAAACAAAGCAAGATTTAAAGAAGGGGAGGATGATTAATTTTGCCCCATTTGCAAATAAACCCACCATAGGGTGTGTTAAAATTTGATGTGAATATTATTTCTCCTTAAAGTTTACAACTCCAAACTTCCTATTGTTCCCAACACAATGCATTTGAACATAAGGGTATTAGCTATAAAACTGTCTTCTGAAATCATGTTTTAAACTGCAAATATCTGGCTACCTAAAGCCTAGGCTTCTAGGCACAGCTTACAGCTTTGGAAATATTGTTACACCTTTGCCTGTGAATATGCAATGAAAAGATGCCCCAGTCATTTCAAAGTCCACTTCCAAGTAAACAGTTCCAAGTCTGATTCCTATCAGGGGAAAAAGAATCTTAAGACCCCTACTACTCAAATCTTGCATTTTAGGTACTCAGACCAACAAATCACAGATGAGATCTCTCTTGTGTGTGATAGAGTGACCAATTGGAAAGAAAAGTTGTGATCACACTCCCACTTGAGGAAGGAAGTGAATTAGAAAGACAAAGGGACAGAGAAAGAGGCATAGGGGGAGAAAGCAAGGGAAAAAGGGAGGGAAGGAGATAAGGTGTAACAGGAAGCAGAGATAAAGCTAATACACATAACAGCAAAACCATCTAGTCCGTTTTTAGTGTTTGCAACCCTGGGGAGGCCAATTCTGAGAAGATCATATTGGTTCAAACAAGGGGTTGTTCAGCATGTTCATGGGCTGAGAACAGGCCAGCTTGTGGTAGAGAGGAGGCTGGTGAGGGAACAAACATGAGATCTGGAGCAGTAGGCAACTGGGAGGGAGGCCAGCCAGGCATACTCTGTGCCATCAGCCTGACATGTGGCCATGACTGCTTAAAGAGTAAAAATGTGGAGGCTAAGAAGTTAACTAAGGCCATGCCAGAAGATTTAGCTCAGCTAAGATCTGTCACCAGGAAGAAAAACAATTTTGAGGCAGAAGACAGAGTATCTGGATAGGAGCTGCCATTGTGGTGGAGAGAAGATGTGCTTGGAACACAGTCTAAACACCACACTAAAAACAGATAGTAAACATCCCATTCTGGCTGACCCCAAAAAACAGCTCTGGTTTTGATCTCTCTCTTTTAGAAGTTAATTAGGATTTTTTTTTTAGCATTTCTCAGCCTTAATTGTATTCTGTAGTAGTCATAGTACAAAGCTTAAACATGTTAAATTCACTTAAAGGTGTAAAAGTTTAACTACTATGTTGCTCTCATTTTAGGGAATAATTTAAGCCTTTGTCCTCTGTTGAAAATTTTTTTACATGAAAAAGTGACAAGATGGATGTACAAGGTAGAAATAACTACACATTTAGACTCCCAGACCTAGACTGTTAAGCTACAGCTTAACAGTAAACTTACAAGGAAGAAATTTTCTTACTGTTAAAGCTGGTATCAACAAGTTTTGTGGCACTTTAGAACTCAATCATAGAAAGACATGTTATTGCAGAAATAAGGCTACCATTCATTTACCCAAATAAATGTTTTATTGCCCAGGGCTGCTTAAATATCCAAGAAAATACTGCAGATTAGTAGTAGACCTGTAGCATACTCATTGGCTTTGAGGATCCGATGTATGCATTGTATGGATTTCCTGATAGTTGACTTTGAATATGCTGCAATTTTTGGCCACCGCCAAAACAAAATGGAAATTTTGGGTCATGGGTAAAAGATCACACATCACTGTATAGCTTCAGCAGAAAAGGGGTTTGGGGCTCTGTTTTTTAAGGTAGAGGACACGAAAATCTTCCAGGTTACCACTTCTTATGAAAATGTACTGACAGTAGCAGTGAATTACTTAAACATTTATTAAATCACTTCACAACAAATAGTAATTCGTCAAGTGCTCTCTTGCCTTGTAGCAGTCTTACTCTAAGAGGGAAATTACTAGCCAAATGTGTTTTTAAGTATTTAAGATATCAACTTAGTTAATATCTAAAATATAAATTTCTTCAGGGTTTCCCAAGAAGTTCCCTTACTTTGTACAAACATCAGAAAACCATATCTCTGCATATATAAATATTGAAATTAATAAAGGCTTTTTTTGTTGATGAACTACTCAGGTTTCATAAGTGAAGCTCTGTGCAGATCCTCTAGTCTCTTGGGCACTCAGAAAAAAAACCAGAACACAATAGTAGTGTGTTCTGTTAAATTCCTTGAGGGCTCAGATTTAACATACTACATATTAGTTTATGCCATGAATATGGCTGAAGTAGGGACATTCAGTTTATTTTGCAAAAAAAAGGAAAGAAAAGAAAGAAAAATACACACTTAGAGCCATTTTCTCTTTTTCACATTCTTGCAGAAGTTAAAGAGCTATCTATTCGACTCTTTTCCTTCCATTTACTTCACTTTGCTAAAAGCTTTGACAGGACAAATTTTCCCCTTAGATAAATGCTTTCACTTCTTACTCTCCCAACTCCCCACCTACTGTGAGAAAAACTCCTCTATAAACAGTCAGATAGGGTACGAGCGGGGAGATATTTTCATATCTATTTTAACTATAATGTAATTTATGAAAGAAAACCCTGGAAAATATTATAGCTTATTTTAATNTTCCCGCACCTTCCCGCACCTTTCTCTTTTTCACATCCTTGCAGAAGTTAAAGAGCTATCTATTCGACTTCTTTCCTTCCATTTACCTTCCCTCTTTTTTCCTTGATTTCAGACCACCATAAGGCAGCGAGAGTGTGTATTTTGCCAAAGGAATATGTCCATCTTTGTGAGGGGCTGCAAACTGCAGGGGTTGAGAGGAAAAGAGATGATAAATAGAGAAGACCCATGAGGTGGTGAGAGGAGAAACCAGTGAAGTGAGTGAACTCAGACGTTCTGGGCTTCCTTTCTCAAGACGAAAAATACCTGTCAAATGCAATGCAAAAAAACTGTATTTCTTACTTACAATGCAACAAATTTAATTCATTTATTATTTCAGTGATTCAGTGGTATAACCCAAGGACTTCAACACTATCACTAGTGGAAAAACCATGTCAATGAAGCCAAGAGTTAGTATTTTATCATTGTGAATAAGTATTATGGCTAGCATGGGTATAAGGAGTATTAACAGACAACATTGGTAATTCTTCCAAATGCTTGAGTTTATCATCTCAACATCCAGCCTTTTTGTTGTAAACATTGAGAGCATTTTTTTCTTTTTTCTTTTTCTTTTTTTTCTTTTTTCTTTTTCCCTTTTTTTTTTTTCTTTTTTCTTTTTGTTTTTACTTTTTCCTTTTTTTCTTTTTCTTTTTTTCTTTTTCTTTTTCCATTTTTCTTTTTTTTTCTTTTTCTTTTTTCTTTTTCCTTTTTTCTTTATCTTCTTTTTCTTTTTCTTTTTTCTTTTTCTTTTTTCTTTTTCCTTTTTTCTTTTTCTTCTTTTTCTTTTTCTTTTTTTCTTTTTCTTTTTTCCTCTTCCTCTTCCTCCTCTGCTTCCCCTTCCTTTCCCCTTTCTCCTTTCTCCTTTCTCCTTTCTCCTTTCTCCTTTCTCCTTTCTCCTTTCTCCTTTCTCCTTTCTCCTTTCTTTCTCCTTTCTCCTTTTTCTCCTTTCTCCTTTCTCCTTTCTCCTTTCTTTTCCTTTTTATTTTCTTTTTCTCTTTTTTTTTGTCTTTTTAACTTAGCTAACATTTTCCCAATATTAGCAAGCATGCTTGAATACCAAGTCACTATTGGATACTCTCAAATTGCTCACTCACTGTGCACAAAGGAGTTTCCAAACAAATTTGAATAACAAATTTGAAGAACCTGTGATCAGGTTAAAATTCTGCATATATAATTTAGTGTGAAACATCAATTTATATCTTCTGGAAAAGGTATTTAGGGGATAGCAAAAAAAGTAAATTATAAGAAGAGGAGAAAGTACAATTTTGAGACGTACTTAGAAAAGACAACATTTGGGGCTACATATGCATTTCAACAGAATTTCTGTGCTTTGTTTAGCAGAATACTGGTGCACAGATGTTAAATAGTTATTCTGGTTTGGGGCTGAGAGCCCAAGACTCTGTTCTTCCAACTAATTACTTTAATTTTACAATTAGAGCACAATGCTCTCTTCTCCCTCCTCCAAACACTCCATCTCCCCCGCCACTTTTCCCATAAGTAAATCCTACATGCTCAGCTTGATAAGTCTCTTATCCCCTAACTCACTCGCATGCTCCCTTTCTTTCTATCAGGAAAATAATTTTCTCTGGTTTTAGAGAGTGAACATTCTTGAAGGAGAGAAGCACGTAATCTGTTTTTTTTCCCCCAAACAGAGTTCCGATGACAGTGAATTGAGCTTACCAATGCAAGCATTTCTACATTTTGTGGGGAAGAACAGGAAGATTTTAAGAAGAGGGAAGGAAAAATAGAGACAAAGTTATTTTTTTACCATTACAGAGCACACAGCACAGAAGTCTGATCAGACTTTCCAGGCACCTAACAAGACTGTACAGGAGTAGACAAAAAATAGATAAAAATACAGGTCTGTATCCATCTACATATAACATAATTTTATGACAAGATATCAGTCATTTGCAAGGTGTGCCAAAAATATTTCCTATCAAAAATAGCATAGGTATGATACGGTCAGCTTTTCAAAAGGCAATTTTTGTAAAAACACGGGAATTTTTGCTATCAAGCAAACAGATCCCCAGAAAACTTCTAAGAACAGAGTGCATACAGGGCAATAAGTGTGTCTTAAAGTTAAAACCAAACCATTTTTGTCAACAGGTTCTCCTTGTGCCTAACCAGTAGTTTTTAATTATGGGTATTGACAGCTCATTTCTAAAAGTTCCTCTACAACTTTGACAACTAGAGTTTCCACTCTGTTGATATGAAGCTGACTTTTTTGAAGGTAATATAGGTACTGTGTAATACATTAAGATAGATTTGACTCTTTAATATTTATAAGATTAGCATTTATATTAGACCATAATGAGCTTCAATTAGTATCATTCCAATCTAACCTAAGGTCTATAACCCACCTTTCTTACATTTCAGACATCATCTTCAAAGGTAAGATGGAAAGAATTGATCGATTCATGACAACAGTTTTTAGGGTCTTCTGGGAAGAAGAATTGCTTGAATGATTGATCAGCATTTTTTCATCCGTCACTTGAGGTATCTTTAATGAAAAATACTTAATAAAGCTGCGAATTCACTGCTAATAGCAAGTATTTAGGCTTTTTTCTTTTGGTTGTTTAAAAACTAAACATTCCCTTGCTTGTCAAAAAAAATCTTTAACTGAATTGATTTCCCTGTTGAATCTTCTGCACAGGTAGATTGTTAAATCACATGAAACCTGAAGGTGTTGCCAGGTTGGTATCTAAATAAATTCATCCCCCTGATGACACCCTGTGCTCTGCTTTAATCAGCAATGCTGTGACTGATCAGAAAGTGCTTTTTGTAAGATTTTCAGCTTGTATATCCAGCAATGCAATATATTTTGATTGACCCTACTGCACACATTGAGATATGCAAAGTGAAGCCTGAGGGGAGGTGATGGACACACAGAGCTGGTGCTTATGAAGAAGACATGGTGAATGCCTGCTAGAGACAGGGAGATGGCAGATAAAAAGAAAGTATAAGAAGAACACTAAACTCACAAGGATGCCAGAAGGATGAGCCCTGTCTAACTTGAGAAATCAGTAAGCAGGTGCCTATAAATTTGTGAGGATAATCATAAACTATGGGCTTTTTCACCAGATTGGAAGTTTGCACAAGAGTAACTTTCCCTTTATGTATTGCAGTCAAAATAAGGCTAATTTTTTGGGAAGTTTTTCAGCAGAAGAGAGTTGTAAATCAGATACAGCATGGAAACTGTCAGGAGAATAAAAACATGAGAGATATCAGAAATTGATGCATCTGAACAGTGATGATGCAGTAAGATAAGGCTGAGTAAAGATGGAGCTACAAGAGGCCAGTGTTTGTGTGTAAAACCCTCCAACTCCATCATCCATGCTCATCAGCATCTCCTGCCTGTAAACAGGCCCAAAAACATATTCTGTTTCTTCTTCTGAAAAACTACAGAGAAACCATTATTTCCATATCAAAGGAAAGCATATAGTCCCTAACGTTCAGCCTATAAATCACAAGTCATCTACCTATTCACATTCATAACACAGATTTCCGTGCACATAAAGTCCAATTTACATACCTCTCTTCAAGCAAGGTCTCCTCAACCTGTTTTTAAGCACTTTACCTTTACCCAGGGCAGTTCCCTGGTGGTGTACACCAATCCCTTAACAGTCCTATGCTTTTGTACAGATTCTCTGTTTTAGAGTTTAATATATATATAACTTCGTAAACGTAAATAAAACAATGATAAAATCTTTTCTTGGGAGTTATATCAACAGATGCTGCTCTGCCCACAGAAAAGCTACAATAGATGCCAACCATCAATGAAAGCAAAGGTTGAACTAATATTCAAAATGTTACCCTTACTCTACCTTCTGGTAATTTCCATCTTCAATTCAGTCCATGATATCAAGTACCCCTAAACAATTACTCAGGTCAGCTCATAGCTAGTATGTACTGTTCCATCAGTAATGATGGAACATTATCCACCTTGTTTCATATTTCTGTTCTCAGTATGTGCAGAAAACATTAAATGGAAGTATTTTGAAAACAATAATCCTTCATTCTTGTGTTTAATGAAGTAACCTCAGTGACTTCCACCCTCTTGCAGCTTTTTCCCTTTCCAGTAAAACTAGTACCTCTCCATTTCAGCTAGCAATGCATCTTCTTTGCTACCTCAATTTTATACTTTTCTCTGTGCTCAGAAATTGTAAAATCAATTGACTCAGCATGCCACGGAGCAAAGGAAGATTATGCAGAGATATAAGTGAAGGTTCTGAAACAGAGACAGGTTATGTAATTCAAGAATAATATTTCTGTAAACCTTGCCCACTACAGCTTCATGCACACATTGATCCATTGAAATCTTTCCTTGTTTGGCTCACCAGCTTTCAGAGAATTGAGCTCTTTCAATATTTCAAATGGGCTACACAAATTCTCGCAAGTGAAAATCAACAGAGAAATGAGAAAAGATGTTGCTGATAACATACTAAAAAATAAAAAAATAAACCACCACCACCAACAAAGGCCAAAACCCAACACTTACAAGCTAAAAAGAAAATGTGTCGTGACCAGAAATTACCTATATGAAGAAGAAATGGGATGAAGCATTAAATACTCACAGGAATTACGGTTAAACACAGTGCATGCAGGATACTTAAATTCAAGGTGTCGTGGTATTCAGATGCTTGAATTGTTTAGAAGACGCTAATTTATAGTTGCTAAAATGTTTGGGATATCAGTTGTTCCTTCAATGGCATATTTCCCTCCCTATCCTAAACTGATAGAGGTACCCTGAGCTGGCAGTTTTCAGCTCACATTACATGTGAAAAAAAAAAAAGTAAAAAAGGCTAAAAATAAAATAAAAAGCATCTGGATTCTTCTGAATCTGGGAGAGGGTCCAGTGGAGGACTGTGAGGCTGATGAGGGAAACAAAGCACCTTTTCTAGGCAGGTAGAGCTGGGCCTGTTTAGCCTGAGATGGGATCTTAGCAATGCATACAAACATCTTAAGGGCAGGCATCAAGAAGATGGGGCCAGACTCTTTTCAGTGGTGCGTAGTGGCAGGACAAGGGCAATGGGCACAAACTCAAAAGTTCTGTCGGAATATGAGGAAAAGTGTCTTCATTTTGACAGTGATAGAGTGCTGGAGCAGGCTGCTCAGAGAGATTGTGGAGTCTCCTCTGGAGATAATCAAAGCCTATCTGGACTAGATCCTGTGCAACCTGCTCAGGGTGAACCTGCTTGAGCAGGGGATTTTGTACTAGATGATCTCCAGAAGTCCTTTCCAACCCCAGCTATTCTGTGGTTCTGTGATTACAAACACACTTATTGCCATAATGCCTAGGGGCTCTCTCAGAACTACTCCTGATTTCTCAAGGATGTAACAACAGCCAAAAATGCTTGATCCATCTGCATATAATAGTAAGTTTGTGACCATTATTCTCTAAGGCAGACCTCAAAGTTATGTATGAATTTCTGACCAGGAGATTCAGTTGAGTCTCAGGGCTCTCCAGGAACTGCTCTCAGACAGCTCTGATAAGACTCATTGCAGAATATACTTACCAGTGTTGTAGAAGATTTGATAACAAAGGACAACATTATAAACATATAGTAACATAAAAATAACATAAAATAACATAAAAACATTATTTCTCTCTGTCTACAGTACTAAAATGATTGAGGGTAGGACCTAATAACAGGTATTCTCCATGTCAATATTTAGTGAATTTTTATCTATTTCAGTTAGAAAGTGTTTTGCTTTTGAAATGCTTTTTCTTTTCCCTAGGATTTCTAGATTTTTTTTTTTGCTAAAAATGCAAAAGCTGAAATGCATATATGTTATTTAAATACAACAAATGGATTTTTTTGCATCAAGAAGACTTACACTAAAAAAGAAGAGTGCCTTGCTAAGCAAAATACATTTTAAACACCAACTAAGTTCATTTTCCCACTTGAAGCAAAATGCATACCGCTAAGCCATTATCTGTGAGACAACCTATTTTCCAGAACAAGTACGTCTAAATTAAGATAGGTCTTTGGGATCTGCTTTGAAAGCTACTACATGACAAGTTACATGATTTGTGTATTTCTTTGGATCACAAAATCTGCTTAAAGGTACAAAAACCAGTTGTGATTTATCAAGGATTTTGTTTAAAACCAAAATATTTTCTAGAGGTAAAATCATTTATTGATATTTTAAATAAATGGGCAGTGTTCACGATTTCCTAAAGCCCTCTTGGGGTAGTTTGTCCAGGGAAGCATTTCCCAGAGGCTTTTTTCATGTCTGGAAAGTGGGCTTATTCACAGAGTATTATTTATGATTTGCCTTCAAGGTATACTCCATTTTTTTAGACAATGTTTTCTGTGGAAAAACAAATAGTTCAAGACAGAATCTTTTTACTTCAAAACTGTCTAAATTTGTCCTTGCCACATGACAAATAAGTCAATCTACTGTGTTTTACTGTATTTCAAAACATTCAGCAATGATCTGATCGCTGAACTAAGTCAGAGAACTCTGGCTACTGGTGATTTTGGCACTGTACACAACACTTTTACACCATTTTCCAATAAACCCAGGAAATCCTTAATGTCAGGCGCTTGCCTGCCTTAGCTGAAATACAAAATTAAATCTCGATGAGATCTGACATGACTTCAGCAAGTAAATGGAAAGATGTTGACCATGTTTTGCAAACACTTCAGGATTTCTCTCCACCTTCTACTGGGTAATTTATCAGTGTGAATCAGTAGATACATTCCTGAAAGCTAAGATTTTATCACTCAGTCATTTTATATCACATTCCACTTCATGTCCAACACCCTGAAATCCCTTCTTTTATTACTGCAAAGACAAAACAACTAATTCAGAAGAAAATCAGTTACTTTGTTCATCTTAAATCCCCAACCCACATCATCAGGAGCGTCCCACTGTTTTCTGAAATGATCTTCTGGATATTTTTTTTCCTCAAGGACGTTTAACTAAAAGGATATGCAGCTAATGTGTTGTTTCAGAATTTGAGGGATAGCAGTAGTCTACAAACAGAAAACTATATTGCAGCAGGTGGGAAAAGACAGAAGAAAATGGAGACACTGGGGAGGATTAGCTGTGGTTCTGAATTTCTTGCAGGTGTACAGATCACTTGGACCATTGTGCTCTGAAGAGTAAAAAGGCACTCACTGAAAAGTGTGTTACAGGCCAAACTGTTCAATGTAATTCTCACTGTGAAAGCAAAGAGAAATTTGCCCACCATTTTAACATATCCGGTTTTATTTCCCTGAAAGCACAACTGGGAATAATATATGTCCATCCAAATGACTTGCATGAGTTGGTGGCAGTGTAATCACTGTCTTATTTCTATTGACAGGTTATGGGGAAAAAAAGTTTCATAAACTCAGATCCTTTTCCAGCCCAGGAGCTGTATTTCCATTAGTGTAATAATTGAGGATATTTGTGTTGTGTAATGACTGTGCATAAGGCATTCAGTCACCAGGCTGCTTGTACATCTGACTAAGTGCCTTCTAATACCGAATTTAATGTAAGGTTCCATCTCAACAGATTTTTAAAAAAACAATAAAAACCAAACAAAAAGTTTCTTTATAGCAGTAGGACTAAAGGTCTTTTCAATTTTGTATTTTTCAAAATTCAGAGGTGGAGGGATCTCTTCTCAGTTTTCTTTACCAAAAGGCTCCCCAAGCTCATTAACCCAGTTGTGTTTGGTTCCCATAATTTTGTTCTTGTTGAATAAGCACAGATTTCAGGAGCAAATGATCCTAGATGATGAATTTAAGACAAGTTCTTCTTTACATAATGTTGTTTGCTAGCTTAATAATCCAAATATAAGTGCAGGTAGAAATCAGCCAAAACTGTTACTACTTTCTCACAATCTTGATTCATGTCTCTATGAACCTCTTTTGCCTATGAATACGGGAGGAGAAGACAAGGAAAAAAGGATTATTTAAACTGGAGGTTAAAAGATATTTCAGACTGGAGTGCTTTAACAGCTATTCCAAGTAGGAATGTTCACTGCTGTTATCAGTAGAGTTCAGTTTCGTTCTTGACTATTGTGAGTCTTACCAAATATGTAGATAATTTTTAGCTTTTTTATGATTCCAATCTGACTTTCACTGTGAAGAGTACAGTGTAAGAATGGTGAAATCAGCTTGCTAAGGTAAAATTGGTATTTAAAAGGAAAGATTTTAGCACTGACAAAATAATGCAACAAATTAAGCATTTATTGTGAGAAGTCATGAGAATTATTTTGTCAATTGTCAGCAAAACATCGAGTATTTTCATGCTAACTTGGAAATAGCAGTTCCCATTAAGATATCCCAACAGCTGAAATCCTACTATTCTCAAGTAAATAATAAGAAAAAAGCCCTTACTAAACAATATCACTTTGTATTATCTACCAAACCCTATGCATAAGGTCTTCTCTTGAATATCACCCCTTTGTTTCACACTGATGTATTTAATGGCCTCATTTGTGTACTGGTTCACATTTTCATTATATTTTGCCATTTAGCATTCTCCATGATTGTGTCTCATTGAACAGATGCACTACAGTTTCTCTGCAGCAAATTCTATGATCCTTAATTAGATGTCAATATGTTTTCTTGTAATGCTATTGTGAATTAAACACATTTTTAGTTACATGGACATTAATTAAAATCATATGCTGAATTGTTACATCTTTTCAAGCCAGTTGGAGAAAATATTTCTGGTTTACTTGAGTGCTGTAAAACATTCAATTTTATTTTC
The DNA here is from genome assembly GCA_013399195.1 of Dicrurus megarhynchus. Taxonomy (NCBI): domain Eukaryota; kingdom Metazoa; phylum Chordata; class Aves; order Passeriformes; family Dicruridae; genus Dicrurus; species Dicrurus megarhynchus. The sequence goes on along the minus strand of VXAD01005108.1, from coordinate 577,092 downwards.
CATTAGTTACTGTACTGAAGGATCTACCTCATCCTACCCCAAATGACGCAATATCAACGTGCATAAATCCTGCCGTGCGATGCGTGGATCTAAGTGCTAAAGAATGCCTTCAGACATGTTCCCTTAAATGGGAGACGATGACAGCTTCTCTCTCAGGAACTGAGATGTGTATTTATTAAACATGGCAGAGTGAAGGCAAGACTTAGAATGTACCTTCATCTCAGGAGTCACTGTCTATACACGGGGCATATTGGAGAATAAATGTGACTTTAAATCAAGGAAGAACCAGGTCTGTAGTCCCAAAGTAAGTGCTGCAAGAAAATTTTAGAAACTTGACTGTTGTTGACAGATAGGAGGAACAGAGGGAACAAGAGTAGTACCAAGATCTTGCATAATCATTGACATGATTTATATACTAAATGATGTAATTTTTTTTCCCTGTAGGGGAATCAGTTTTGATGGGCAGGAGCTAAAAATTTTTTTTAAAAAATCCATAGCAGTAAGTTTTCAAGGAGATTTCAAGCAGGTCTCAACAGAATGAATGGCATAAGGCTGGCATAAGATGTGTGAAATAACTGTAAACAGCTAGTGGGATGTGAGCTAGTGAGGAAAAGAGCAAAGAACAGCTTAAAATATTAAGGCAAACCAGTGAGAACCAATATTTTTCCCTATTATTGTAGGTGGCATGTCCTTCCAAAAACACCCTTTTGGTTAATATACCATTTATTTCTGCTTCCTACTTAGTGAGAGCAAGTTTTGCCTCTACTTTGTAGTTGCCAAAGTTTCCAAGACAGAAATTATGAGATTCAGAAGGGAAGTTGTGGTTCATACTCTCCTTTTTTTTGGTGGAGGTTCACTCCATGGAAAATATTGCTGCAGACTGCAGAAGGGCAGAGACAGGCAGAAGAGGTACCCAATTAAAAAAAAAAAAAAAAGCAAAAGCAAAACCAAAAACTACAAAACAACCAAAAAACCCAACAAAACAAAACAACAAAAGTACTACATAGATCCTTATTTAAACCCCCAATGTACGGCAAAATAAGGCTGAACTGTTCAAAGCGAGAGTTCTCCACAGCTCCTTTTTATTCCCTTGCTGGGACAGCCCCTTTTGCCCAGTTCCTCTCCAGAGAGTTTAGTTAGTTAGGTGTAAGGTTGCTCCACGAAGAATCAAGCACCTAGAGGAAACCTAAATTCTGCTTTTTCATATGATTCTATCACAGATAGTGCAGTATTTAAGAAACTTTCAACAGAAAGGCCAATGATTTGATTAAGGAAAGTATGCTAGAACATAAAGATTAAAAAGAGATTAATCCAAGCCTCTAAATAAGCCCACAAAGCCCACAGGTGTTTTGCTGAAGTAGGAAGATGTTGCAAACTTGAGTACAAAACCAATATTTTTGCAGCTTTTTTTTGCTCTCTGCCCTCCCTTACCCCTCCCCATTTGCAGCTGTATAAGGAAGATTGTATCTAGAGCTTGCAATGATCCTACAGCATTTTCCAGAAGATGCTAATTAATTAAAATTTGAGTGTTTATAAGATGGGTGTTTGCAAAATGAGACATTCAGAAGGAGAAATGGAAAAATTTTGCTTCATTCCATTTCATTGTTATTTTAGCAAAAATTTCAAGTTTTTAGTTTTCAGAAAATATGGGGGAGACTTATGTGAAAACAACAAAAAAAATTACAGATGACTGTCTTTTTCCAAGTTTCAGCTTGTAAAACTTAGAGAGATTGCAATTTCTCCTCCTGACTTAGCTCTATTTTCAGTGAGAGCACATGCAGTTCTAATGAGTGCCATTAGGTCCATGACAAATTTTCTGTGTATCAAATGGGCTTATTGTAAAACACAGACTTCACAAAATTAAAAATAGAGTATTGAGTTCTTAGGAGATTGAAAGGCAAACATTCTGAACTGTGAATAAGTAATTTTTTTAAAACCTGTAACAAATCTCAAATTTAGAGAGGAGCTCAATTTGCATGCAAGATTTACTGTAAATTTTGAACACAAATGTCATCAAAATGTTCACAGGATTAGGTTACACAAAAGACAGATTCTGACTGAAGACTCTATTATTTGCAAGTATCACACAGACAGATAGCTGGAGCAGTTATGAGCATGAGTTTAAAGTCTGTGGATCAAGGCTTGGATTCTCTGAACACATCAAAAAGTCTCATAGCAGCTCCCAAGGTTCTGCTGATTAACCCAGTAGGATATTAATTAAGGAAACATCTGCCATCCATACTCAGCATTCTCTTTCACCAATTAGGAGAGATCTGGGTAATTCAGACTTCTGAAGCACAGATTTTTTCTTGTTTTCTTTTTTTTTTTTTCTTTTTTTTTCCTTCTTTTTTTTTTTTCTTTTTCCACTGAGAATTACGTCTGTACAGCACTGACTGAAATAAGCCAGTTTACTACTAAAACACACTGCAATGCCTACTGGAAGTAGGAGAACTGAAGGAAAAAGGAGATTATCATTTTAAAAATAGTTCAAGCTACCTGACCCAGTTTTGTGTAGCTGCTGGATTCTCAAGCTGACATCTTTGTGTTCCTGTACTGGAAGAACAAGCGGTTAGCTAGTCCCTTCCCAGAGAAAAAGCTCTTAAGCAAAGCAAAACAACAAAACAGTGCAGAGGAGCTCCACAAAAAAAACCCCAAAAACAGACTAGTTAAGGAGAACAGGAATAATATTTTTTGAAGTTGAATACAAAGAGGTAAAACTTAGAAATATGCTAGTCATTTTCCTTGCAGTGTACTTTCCTCCACATGATCTTGCAGTGCTATAAAACACTGAAGGTGACATTTGTATGACTACAGTCAAAGGTACAGTGCTGCTTCTGTGACACCTATCTTACAGTGTATATACATTTCACTAAAATATACACCAAAGCTCAACAGATTACCAGAACTTTTTATCCTTCTTGACAGAGAATAGCCTTACCAGTTTTACTCCCTTCCTTCTTGACTTCTCTAACCAAAGCCAGGCAAACACTGAAGCCAGCTATGCCTACTTAAAGCTTGTGGAGACCTGTCATTCTCCCAAAGCTACCATGTCATCTTCCTTGCAGTCCATTTAGTTCCCCCTTCTTTAAACTGCTGCTGACTCCAGCACGTGCTCCCACACTGTCCCAGTTATCTCTCCTTGGACTCTATTGAGATGCCAAAATCTCCAGCTGACCAGTGACAGACACTTCCCTTTCACACTCACTCTCTGTGACAGCATAGGGCTGCCTGGAAAATAAAGTACCATTTAATTTTCATGTTTCAAAACTAACCTTAAAAATTCTCCTCTGCCATGATGCTTGAAAAAAATTGTCCATGGTTAAGCAGCTGGTGTGCCAAGACCACTGCCTACTGTGCCAGTCAATTTCCTCTTATTTTTAACACTCCCCTTGCAAGACCAGCCATCTGTTTCTTGTTTTATCCCTTGATTGCAATCTTTTGGGGATGGGTTTATTTCTGTACATTTAGCACCAGCCAGACTGGGGTCAATGAACCCAGGCAGCCCCATTCAGTAGTTTATAAATACATCGAAAAGCCCTTCATGCTATAGTGGTGGGGATTGGGTATATTTTCCTTTGCCATTGGAATGGGAAGCAATCCAGCATTTTCCCCTCAGTTCTTTTTATTTATTTTTAATTAGAATCCAACAAATGCACAGCAACTAATAAAAATATAAAATTCTTCAAGTATTAGAGACCATAAAGTAATAATATTTTAGAATATAATTGATCGCTGAATACCAAATAACTGCAGTGAACCTTTCTCCCCCACATAAGAACACTGAATACTAGAGCTATCTGTGACGCATTAGGTTTGTTGTTTAATTCTTAATTACCACTGAAACAGATTACATGTTGATCTGTGATTAGTTTTACAACAAAAGAAGTGAAAGTAGAGAAGAACTGGAATAAAATGATAAAAATTGGGAGTCTTGAAAGATGTGTCTAAGAGGGCTGAATTTCTGTAGTTGCAGTAAGACCTGCTTTGGATCAGTGGAAGATCTACAAACCAGAATTACAGAACTCACGTAGATTGTGCCCTCTGGATGGTTGTGATACATGAAGGAACACGACCCACCAACAATAGAGATGCAGGTGAATCTAAGGTTTATTCAGAAGCATCAGTATATATATCCTGACTTCTAGGAGCTTTTTTGGTTACAGTTTACAGACGTGATCACAGTCCTACAATAAATCTGTCTTCTTGACATTTTCCATTGTTCTCTCTGAGGCCATGGTAAAGGAGCATGAAGAGTGTGCATAGAGTGAGTCTGTAGAGAGTGCATAGAGCGTGTGTGTAAAGCGTGTGCGTAAAGTGTGTGCATCTTATGTCGACATAGAAGTACAAACTCATTCGTTCAGTTCTATCTCAGGTCCACACTCTGTGAGAGACAACGTCCGCTGGTACTGCTGGTGCTGCTGCTGTTGTTCTCTGTTTAACTCTTTCCTTCTACCAACACCTGTTAACCCAACAGATGGTACAATCCAATGCATTGCTAAATTGCAGGATGCATCAAAGACATGCCAAGTTTTTCCAAACTAGCTGTCATTGATGCCACCAAAGAAATTACTCTTTTTCCCAGCTTGTTTTACAGAGTCTTTGTCCTTCTGTTTTGCAAAGTACGGCCACAGCACGTGGCAGATCATTTTGTGAATAGATGTTCTTATTACAACAGAAAAAAGTGAGACAGGGAATTTCACATGTTCTTTTTGCCTAAGAAAGCTTGAATGTAGTTTCCTACTACTTCCTCTTTAACTATCCAGGAACAGGTAAGTCTATGGTGAAGCTACACCAACTGCTTCCCCCGAAAATTTTGCATTCCTTCGGGCAATACTAAGTAGTTTTACCACAAACTCTACTCCTTTTTGGAGTAGGATTATGTGTGTTGTGCACCAGCTAATACACTTTCCTGCCATTTGTTCATAGTCCAGCATATTTTCTCAGACAGAAAGTGTTGGTATACTTACTTTATAAAGGCCAGAGGGAATTAAACCTGTTGGTGAGTATTTCTTAAAACTGAAAAGTTTTGCTTATTCCCAGCAATGCCCAGAAGACAAAATTTCTTATGAAATTTCTCTTCTGAAAAAGCAGGCTGGAATGGACTTGAGTTTCAGAAGGTTCATGTTGAAGAGATGGATTTAATCATCAGAATTTTGGCCGGAGGTGAAGAATGGTAATTAATCACCTAATCACATAATTTCCAGTATCTACTTATGCATACAATACTCTTCCCTTTCTAAAGTGATCCTGTAGGAAAAATGGCGGTGTGGTACAGCTGGTACCTAGAAACAAAAAAAGATAATGAAGCTAAAAAAAAAAAAAAGAGAGAGAAAGAGAAAAGTCCAAGTTAGTACAGAAGAGAGAAGAAAGATGAAAAAAAAAGACAAACAGCAGTTAGCCTGTCATTTTACCTTGCTGTCATTCCTGATTTATGAAATCCAAGACAAAAACAGTACTTAAATAAAAAATCTGCCCCTTAGATGTTTGCTGGAATTTCAGGTCACACTAAACCTACCTAATTTTAAGAATTTTCAGAGGATTATTCCTCCCCTATCTCTGGGATCTCTTGGCTATCTGTTTTGAATCTGACATTCATGAAAAGGAGAGGTTAATAAAATTGATTTGATCCACCCTTGTGCAATCTGTGACACATCCAAACACAAACAAAAAAACCTCAAAACATAGGCACACAATCCTCCAGGGTTTTCCCCAGTGAAGTCTTCCCTAAAGACAACCCTACAATACCAGTTCATGTTATTTCACAAAAGCACTATGTACAATCCTTCACATCTGCCGTACTCTGGAGCAGAAATGTAAATGTGCCAAGTTATGTGGTACTTGCTGTAATAACAAATGCCTGCTAGGGATTTATAGGGGAAAATTTAGCTTTGGCAAGAGTGATATAAAGGTACTAATGTACTAATACTTCTCCACCTCAAACATTCATCTTTCTGGGGGTAGATACGGACAAAGAAACTTGACCAACAAACTTATCCATTGGTGATCTAAACCAAAGAACGAGCCCAGAGGTGAAACTCATTGTACCAATAAATAATATTTCCTATTCTGGATTCACAGGTTGCAGAATAAAGGATTAAAACTACCATTCATTTTGGCTTGTTCCTAGTGTCCCTGTATGAAAGCAATGGCTGATGAGCAGCTGCATCATCCTAGTTCAAACATAAGGAATTCGACCCAAAATAAAGACAGATCACTTCACTTATTAAGAGAAAATATAAGCAGTCACTAGAAGAGGAGATGATTATTCTACCATATTTTACTATCATCTCAAATGTCTTGATTTTGTTTGATTTTTTCCCCAGGAAGTGCCAGAAAGAGCTGGCTGTCAACAACTTTCAGGTTTCTTTTACAAAGTTATAGATTTTCCAAGACTGTGCACCAAATCAGAATTTGTGATGATTTACACCCACTCATGCTGTATGTGCAGATGGAAATCTTAACAATGAAATAAGGCCCATATATATCCTTCCTTTCATGACCTGCACTGCAGTGCTTTTTACAGAGCACACAAAAGTATGAGTTGTTTTGTATTGAGTACTCTCTACATATTTTTGTAATCCAGAGATTACAAAAATATTACAGCTCACCTCAAAACAAACAAAAAAAAAGAAAGCAGAAAACCCACCAAAACCAAACAACCCTCCCCCTGCCCAAAAAAACCCAAACAAAAAAACAAGCAAAAAAACCTAGTTCCTGACAGTAATAGCCACAAGAATGTTTCTATCCATTTTCTGAGGACCAAGGTGTTTTCCCATGTGCTCCACTGACACAAAGTTTTATTTCTAAACTCTGTGAGGCTTGGGCAATAGAGAAACCCCACCCTATTACCTTCTTGCCCAGATTACATATCAATATAACCCTTTTTACCTATGGTCCACAGTGATGCAAAAAAGCGAAGAAGCAAGTCTACCTTTGCTTACAAGCACCATATTTCATCACCTGGAGAGGGGAGAAGCAGAGCTGAAAGTTTCTTTTCAGAAACCTCTTGGCTCTGGTTTTCATCAATTATCAGTCAATTGATACTCAAAATGACCCACATTGCTAGGCTTTTCCTTCATGTGATGAATGAATGCTGCTAAAGTTAAACTGTGAGTTCACATAGATAAGCCATCAAATCTAGCTATAAATCTAAGTGGATGAGAGCATCCTAGCTGGCTAATGGAGTCATTCAGCACACAACTAGCATAAAAGACTCAAACTTGCCCTCGGAACTTACTTGGGTATTTCTGGATTTCTTGGAAAGAACCCAGAAATTCCTGTGTTTACAGTATTTCATCCTTCCCAGGTGTCTTATACCACTACATAATCAGTACTTGGCAATATCACCATCAATACCAATATCAATTTCTCCATTCAGAATGGTACTTCAAACTATCTAATTTTAGATAACACTTCTGTCTAACACGATAATCAGAAGGATATGTATCATATATATACCTTCTGATATGTAGACTACAAGAAATAGAATTCATCTCACTGGGTTTTTTGGTGAACAGAAATGATTTTCAATATTATTGTATTACTAAGAAATAATAAAATAAAATAAAAAAATCAGGTTAATTATATGTTTTTCTTTGTCTTGGGAATGGTGGGGAGGTTTAAACCTTAATGCAATATCATAATGCTGTCTTATATTACCAGAATTATTGTGATGAGTTGAGTACATTGTATTAAAAACTACCATTACAACTAAAGTGAGCTAAACTTGTAGCTCTGACCAAAAGTGATGTGTAACTCTGTGTGATTTGGGTTGTAAAGAACCTGCTTTCAGACTTTGTGGTATTCAACAAAAAAGGTTACAATTCTTATATTTCCCTTATATTTTCAAACTTTATAATCTTTTAAACTGTATAATCAGCAGGCCATTGCCATTAAGGCATGCATGATGTTAACCTACTCTTGCTTCTGGTGCATTACGTGATACACACCCAGCATACACACCCAGTATAAGGTTTGTCTGTTAGCAGAGGCTGTAGCCAGCCATGAACCACCCATTTCAGATTGTCACAAGATTGATAGATCTCAGGGCCAGCACTGCATATGTTGACAAGGACCACATAAAATTAAGCTAGAAAAAGCCCAGATCCTGAAAATCTCCATATTCATGTTTGGACTTTTGACCATTATTGCATCAGATAGGCTATAAATTGATGCTCTTCACCTACCCCTGGTCAGGAGTGGAAACCTAAACGTTCAGAGAGAAATGACCATGCCTAAGTACTCATTGTTTCCCTATGTCAAGTGAATTTCATGCTTCTGTAAGCTCATTGGGTCAGAAGAAAAAGAAATGTTAAATTCTCAGTGTACCTTGAACTGTGCAACCAACTTATTTGACAGCACCAAAAGCTTCACTTTCTTCTAAAAGTGATGGCTGAACTACATAGCCCCTACAAGTAAAGTCTCTCAGATCTTTCTGGGTAAAATTCCTCCCTCTCCTTTTCTTCCCTTTCATTCGTGTTTCCAAACGCCCACTCGATACTGGAGAAATTTGTCCATGTGAGGAATGCTGCCAGGAAGATTCCATCTCTGCAGCTACACTGCAAGAGGCATCACAGCCCCACTGTGCCTCCTGTGCTGGAGAGGGGTGAGAATCTCAGAGAAACCATCTTCCCTTTCAAAGAACAGACTGCTATGCCCTGCTTACATTATTATTATTTTTGCAGCTCTGCTCAGTCCATCATAATGCTGTAAGGCAACATAAAGTGATTTGAAGTCATGTTATTGCTTTTGTGTGTGCTCAAAGTACTTTTGCATCTGAATGCTTCATTTAACAACCAGGATTGTGTTGGATTTTTTTCTGCAGCTATTTCTTTGTGTCTGACAGACTGCTGTAAATCACATACGTAACAGTATTCTGAACTAAAATAAATTTGTTCAGTTTGAAAAACTGTTATGCTCCCCTACCTTGTCCCTGTGCCTCTTACCACAACTAATTTTCACAGGTTGGTTTTTTGAAGGGTTGTTTGGTGGTTGGTTGTGTTGTTTGTCTTTTTTTTTTTTCATCTAAACACATCTTTCCAAAGCTGTCATTATAAAACAGAAAGGTGTTTTCACCATGTTTTCATTATCTGCTGACATTATCTACTTCCATTGAAAAGAACTTACAGAACCAGAAATTATTATAAAAATGTATATAACAACAGTACTCATAGAATGTAACAGGTAATGCCTCCTAATGTCTCCGTGATTCCTGGGCATGGAAGAAGTTTGTCTATTTTGTGAGTTTAGGCCTTAAGGACCTCATTTAACCAAAAAAATCTATAGCACTCTGATTTATAAACCACGGATTCCTTAAAAGTTTCAACACTCCTATACACCTCAGCTTGCCCAAACAAAGCAAGCTCAAAAGATTCCATGGTCTTGCTTCTTGTTGAAGGTCTTTACCACAAAATATTAATTAAATACATGGTGGAGAAGCAATGCAGAGATCCCACTACTCACAGCCACATGTAAGTTGCAGGGACAAGTTGTAAGTTTCACATTTGGGGGAATTTTTATATGTAATACTGGATGAGAAGGTAAAGGAAGTAACTTGATTTAATTTCACAAGAACCCTGTTTACTAAAATCAAATTTTCCAGTAGTAGTTAGACATCTAGAAGGTGCAACCCATTATTAGCTGTATTGAAATATACGGAAGAATTATCTCCTACACCCCTCTGCTGCTCTTAAAACAGGAGATAGGAACAAGCAGACATCAGCAGGCAGCAAACAGACATCAACTGTCTGCTCTAAAACAGGTCAGCAAGACAGGGTTATTGATCAGAAGAACATCAGGAAAGTTAATGGAGATATTTTTTTGCTATCTTTATCCTTCCTTTCTTTACAGTGTTGAGTATGAGCAATATGTTGCTGAAATCTGCATGATGAGAACAGTAACATCCACTTCATGAGGACTGGACATTTTCACTCAGTCATAAACCTATGCCTTGTGGAGCTCCCAGTAGCTTCATTTAAACAAAAGTTTAAAAAAGGAAAAAATATTTGCCTCAGTTGCTTTTTTTATCCAGCATGATGTAAAGGTATTATTGATCAAATTTGTCTTTTTTTTGTAGATAGGTTAGGTTTCAGTAGAGGATTCCTGTAAAATGAAAATTGGTGATAGTTCTAATTTGGCTTCTGAAAATGTGTAATAAAATACACATTGCACAATGTGAAAAGCAACCACACAGGAGGAAAAGCAGGAGAGGCAACAGGTTTACCATCATGTGAATATGATGAATCAGCTAAACACTGAATTTTTGTGAGGCAGATCATTACTTCCTCAGGCTTACAATAATGAAAAGTTTCATTTAATTCAATGAAAGTGCTTAGGGGAGCCAGAGAAGGTTGCATGTATCTTGTATAGGAGCTCTTGCACATCCTTAACAACCCATTCTCTCTAAAGTTCCTTCTTTTAGGGATATGACTTCCAGTACAAACTGGAAGCAAAGTAGCACACAGGTAAGTGCAGTGGTATGAAAGCATATTTTCTTCTAGGAAGGACCTGTTTCACTGCAATTTATAGTTTACAGTACAGCGATACTGAATAGTAATTGTATTACTACAGTTTGTGATTACTTTAAAGAATAGTGGTGTATCTGAAGACATGGTTTCCCACAAGCCCTTGGCAGAGAGCTTTCTTTCATCAGACATCATCTTTCTGCAAAGGACTGATTTCTCTCCCCTAGTACCTTTACAGGCTGCAGGCCTGTTAGTTACATTTGGCTCCCAGGACTCTAAATTTCTATAAAGAAACAAACTTGACTAATTTGCTTTCCTAGTGCTCTACTATCGAACATCACCATATTTTTGCAAACAGCAATAACAATGTACAACATTTCACATTTCAAACCAGAAACCTCAATTCCAATGCTTTTTCCTTTAAGAAAAGACTTAAACCCCATGTCTGTAGATTATCTTCTATCCAACAAAAAGCCATCCATCATTGAAAGTTCTGTCCATTCCCAGTCTTTAAAATTACTTGAAATGTCAGTAGCAGGGGTATTATCCCATCTACTGTGCCAAATAGAAGCAGCTCTATTCCGCCCACCTATGTTCTTTCTTTAGTTTAATTGAATGGTTTAATTGAAGTGTTTTCATTTCCTACACTAAAATGGTGTGCAACATCCCAGCTCAGACTTATCCACCTTCTTTCAATAAGCAGTGTATTTCTGTGGATGTGTAAACCATTCCATTATTTTATGTGTATAAAATAATTTGTGATCTCAGGTGCTAGAAGACACTGATTAAAGGCATTATTTAGCCTCAATTTAATAGAGTGGGCACGATCATTATCTGGGCTTTATGGCTTGCCAGTGCTCCCAGTGACTCCAGCGAATGAGCCTACTCAAGATAAGAGTTATAAAGAAAGCTTCAACCCTTCACTTATTTAACATCCAAATAAATCAAACAGATACAGAAAATATTGAAAAGGTTTGTGCAGACAAGCAGGAGAGACGGAATTACTCTTGCCAGTCTTTGCCTATCAAAGACATTAGGAAGTTTCTTTATATCTAATATTAGAGAGCAGAATTGCACCTCTAGCTACTGTCTCCAGAAATTCACCCAGCAGGAATGAATGTGGCTCCACATGAGATGACACAAGAGTACATATGTTGTGCCAGGCTATCACTAAGCTTCATATGGGTTATCAGAGATGATGCCAGAAGCTGGATGCTGCTGAGAGCAATGAGTTTTGCCTGTAGAAGGAAGGACGTTAGTCCAATCAAGCATACGCTACAATGCTACCACAATTTTGAAATGGCCCCTTCAGTGTTGCAGGGGCCTTAGAGATGATGGGCCAGGGGCAGAGACAATAGCTTATTAACCATTTCTCTCCAGTGTATACCAAAAAATAGTTTCTAATTGAAAATTATCCCAACTACAGAGAAAATGATCTGAAAATAACTCTTACTTCTTTTACTAACTTCCCCCTTCCCCCCCACCACCACCCCCCATTTCTTCAAATTTCTTGGCTTTAAGACTTTCCACACTCCTCTCTCTGCTTCCCCCTCTCCCACCTCTCACCTCCTCCCTCTCCAATCTGTCTTCCCCGCCTCCCTTGGCAGGCTCTTTAGCTTTAATTCAATAGTTAAAAGGCTGAATCAAAACTTGTATAATCAGCTTGAACCAACTTTTATTCCATGTCAGAAAACAGGAAGAGGCTAAGAACAGCCCAGATGTGATTTTGCATCCATGGGAATGAGCACAGTGACCTACCAATATTTCCCCCTTCACATGGATATATTATTTGCAGGGTGTTAAATGTTACCTGAGTAGTCAAGAACAGCAGTGGGGTATCTGAGTGACATCTATGAAGCACCACAGGGCTGTTCCTTAGGCCCTTCTCATCTGAGACATTTCATTAATGCTGTCATCTGAAACCCAAAACCTAGAAGCTACTTTAGCTTTAGTGGAAGGCAAATTTCAGGGAGAAAAAACCAGAACAAGATAAGGAAATAAGACAGAGGAAGGAACGATAGAAGTATGAAAAAGTGGAGAAAGACTGCCCGGTTTTATTCTTTGTATCCAAAGCAGCTCAATTTCAGCTGAAATAAATGCAGAACATGCAGATAGGCACTATGAGAAGTCTACCATGCAGGGGAGAGCAGAAAATGCCTTGATTAGCCCGATAAAAATGCTGATATGTGCTGTGACTGCTGAATCTAATTGTAAAGAACAAGCACAAGACAGGGAATAAATCTGTCACTGTTAGTAGACAGAATTAACACAAAAACAAGTTATAAACACTCAGTTGGCCAGCTTCAACACCCTGAATAATTCACATTACGCTGAGACCAGTAGCAGAGTCTCTATAACCATGGTAACACCAAAGCCTGATCCAGCAGCTGGCTTGTCATAGGAGGATCACAACCTGATATTGATCAGGACTCAAGTAATTGGGTGTAATGAGGTTCAGGTATCAGGATAATGCAAACAGGAACCAACAAGTGAAGGGAGAGTAATGTCTGAAACTGTTGAAAATGTATTAGATAGCAATGTGTCTGGTGTTATTTGTGTCCTTGCTATAAACCAGTATGAATATGAGGAAGAAGCTCTTTATTCTGCTAGTGGCTTTGCACTGGAACAGATTGCCCAGAGAGGTTGTGGAGTCTCCCTCAGTGGAGATATTAAAGAACCGTCTGGACACAATTTGGTGCCATGTGCTCTACAATGACTCTTCTTGAGGCAGGGAGGTTGGATCAGATGGATAGCTGTAGTTCTTTCCAACCTGAACCATTCTGTGATTCAGAAGATTTTGGTTAGAAAAACGGAGAAACAAGTTTTACTTTGTTGGGGGACTAGAGTTGACTTTAGCTTAAAAATTAAAAAAGTAAATAAATCATGCTTCTTTATACAGCTAATAAAAGGAACAAAACCACTACACATAGATTTTTCACCATGTCATGGAGAGAAGAATCAGGCTGATTTTTTCTCAAAGGTCAGCATTGCACCATTTGAGTTCCATGTCATCTAAAAAAAAAGTTATCTATTATACACATTGGAGCCCAGGTACTGGTTCTCTTTAAATTGTTTCCTTTAAGGTAAATGGTAAAATTACAAATACTGACTATATGAATTTATTCTGGTTGTTCTTGGCTTTGTTTTTTTTTCCCCAGCAATTTAAGGGTTTAAAAATAAATCAGCCATACTGCATTGCTTGAGAAAAAAACTTAGATCTCTGATATAACTTCTAAAGGGAAATTTTAATTTTTTTTTAAAATTAATCCTAGCATTTTAAAACCTGCAAAGCATATGGGGAGTGCACACATATCTTCACATGCACTGAAGCCTGACACTTGTACAAGGGCTAAATTTTAGCTGTGAGATGACAAGGATCTTCCCTCCTGTGGGAAATGGGGCACACACACACAGCAGCAATGCCACACATCTCCCAGATCCTCACCACACACAGCCACATGTTTTGCATCCAAAATATTCAAATTACACATACTTTACAAAGCAGATTTAGGATTTTACAAAGTTACAATCAATGTTACAACTATTGCATATTTAGACTTTTCTTTTTGTTTGGATTCTTCCACCAATCCATCCTTGCTGTGTGTAGTGACAACATACAAAACAAACCCGTTATTTCTTGGTGATCTAGGGGAAAATAAACAACTACAGAAATCAGAAAACACTTACAATTACATTAGCTGTCATCACCCAAAGAACAATACTAATTTTTTTTGAGGCAGATATTTAGGACACAGTTTCCAACCATTTTTCCCTGATTTCTCTTATGTTTTAAGGAAAAAACCCAAAGTTTTCTGTCAATTTTTAATCACTTACTGACAACTTAGTAAGAAGAAAAGAAAAAGAAACAAAGGAAAGCAAAGACTTTGACTACATCCTGTTTTTACAAGGGGTTTTTTAGTGCAAAGGAAAAGCCAAAAGTTGCATTCATTTAATCTCTTCTCCTACATTTTCAGCTCCCCTTGTACACATCCAACCTACACACAGTGATTTTATACGGGGCATTGGAATTAATATTGTCTCAGTGTGGAAGCTTTCATGTGTGATACTTTGCAGAGCTGCCAGCAGAGTGTCAGTCTCCTTACCATAATACAAAGACCATTCTTCATCTATTCAGCTCACTTCCAATAGTCTTATATCAGTGTCACAAAGAAGGTTGTGCATCCCAAAAGAAGGACTTGCACCCTTGAGGTCTAGTTCTCTCTCCCAGAGTACCGAATGTCAGTTCTGAAGCTTTTTAGAATTTTCATCAGATGAAATGAAGGGTTAAATTCAATGAAATTAAGAGAAGGGATAACAAACAGGCCAAAGTAAAATGAGGAGATAAGTTAGAATTCATGCTCCTACTACATTGTTTCCAAAGGGGAGAACTTGATATCTGTAACACGGCATTTTTTGTAGCAGTGAAGTTGGGACTTCCTCTTTGAACATATAAAGAATATTGCACTTTGAATTCAAATGTACAGATTGCAGCAGTTAAACTTTAGCTGCTTTCTCCTGAAAAATTCATTGCAATATACTGTTCTATGAGATAGATTTGTTGCATTTAAAACTATAAATGGTGCTACATATGGACACCAGAAGACCATGAGAAATACATCAGAAGCTAACACATTCCTTAGAACCTGTGTCTCCATTCTGGTACCAGTGCCTATGGCAAGCATAATTTTCCTTTGTGTGGGTTTGCAGATCCAAGGAGAGAAGGTGCCACATAATTTTCAAAACATATTCTTGCTGAGGTTACAGGACCACAGTGCTAGGTGTTATAGAAAAGAAAAGCCATCTGGAAGATTTACAACAGAGAGAGACCAAATAGGATGGATAAGTAACTTCCTGTAATGATATAGCCATATAGTGGTAGAGACAAGAACAAAGCAAAGGTCCTCAATCCTAGTCTAGCAGTTCCCTCCTCCCCACTCCATTCCCCACCATACTATTTCTGTACTTTTAAGTACTAATTTTTAAGGCTGTATTACCTGTAAGTGTGGGAACATTTTGTGTGGAGGAGTGCTGCTAAAAGGCTATTTAAAAGAACAAAAATACCATATGCTTCCCAGATTAATTTTGAAACCTCATTAAGGTCAACATAAAAGACTCAGATACACTAGTGATTTGGCATGTACTTTCACTTGATCAGAGAGGGGTGGTATTTTTGTAAACAAAGTTACTAATTTAACCCAGTCCTGCATAAACTTGTGTGTAAATATCCTAAGCTGCAATATTGTTGTACCTTGGGAGCAGAACTGCCAAGTAGATGCTGAGTTTACTAATCCTAAATAATGACGCCACTTTATTTATGAAAACAACAGAGAATAAAGAAAATTCATATTATCTAGCAACTTCTAAGCAGTTTCCTACCAAACTAGCAGCCAGCTCTACAAACTGACACAGGGGCTGTGTCAGAAAGGGTGTGTAAGGTTGTGCCTGTTAATAGCAAATCATGTATTAAATAAGGTTAACACCTTCAAATACTTCATTTTATTTTTACTGCTAGCTATAAAATACATATGAGAAGCAAAGTCTGAGAATCTACCCTCAAATATTTCAGTGATACCAAATTTAGTCCCAATATCCATGAATATATATTTTTTAAAAAGTAGTATATTAACTACATCCATACAAAATTGAAATGCATGATTATACCCCTGTATTGGTTCTGTAAATAGAATAGTTTTGGTGTTAGTGAACACATACTAAATTTTTTCAGACTGGAAAAAAGAAAAATATTTACTTTCAAATTGCCAGGCAAAGAACTAAGATTCCATTCTAAAAGCTCTGACATTTATTTTCATGTTAACATAGCATTTTTTTATTTCAGTCAACTATCAATGGGAAAAAGAGTAAGAAAAATCATAATTTCTAATCTGACAGAGTGAACTGTGTTGCATAACCTTACCCTGAAACAAATAGCATTCATTATCTGAAGAACAACTTCTGCAGAAATTTCATTTAATCCTACAGATCACAGAATCCTATTTGATGCAAAGAGAGAAGTAAGGAAGGGCACATTTGATCAATGCAAAAGAACTTATTCCTCTTTAACTCTGTTCAATGAAAGCTTGCATTCATATTTTGATTTTTAGTAGGCAATTGAATTCAACCAATCTTAATTTTAAATCATCTTTAAAATGTACATTTTCAAGGTAATAATTACAACACTAAAGGGCAAAGGCTGGCAGGTAATATAAAAAAATTTAATATTACGGGAATAATCAGATTGAAAAAATAGTAAATACAGTTGTTCAGCTCTTCCAACTTTCAAGTTTATGCCTTTATTTACTTTTTTTTTATGAACACCTTTCCTTAAAAAAGAAAAAAAAATCCAAAAATCCATGCAAATCCCGCTTTACAGTCCTAAACCAGACCCTACTTTCAGTCTAAAGAATGTTGAGTGACAAAAATCTTTAACTGAAAAAAACCAGTTAATAACAAATGTGAAACCTTCCCAAGGGATATCTTGATTTCTTACATTGTTTGTAAGACCTTCTTCTTTACTTTTAAATTTTTCTGTATTTTTGCCACATCTAATTACTTCAACTGATGTTAATCTAGTATAATTCCATTTGCTGCCAGAATTGGTACCCACATGTCAAAGCTATGCTACTTTAGTCACAGAAGAATAATTATTCCCCTGTAAGATGTTTAGGTGAAAATCACTGTGTAAGTGAATTCCACTTAAACCCAAGAAGGAGATCTGAATGTTGACAGGCCCTCAGGAAAATACTTCAACAGACCTACCCCATTGACTACATGCTCTGATCTATTACGTCCCTCTAAAATCTCCTAAGATACAATTCAGAGTGTATTAAGACACCTGCTTTGGAGGAATTCTCAACCACTATGAAAAATACCTCCATTAGGCTGAGTTTAAAACATCTGAGTACAGCAATGTCAAGTCAGTGTCAGCTATGTAGTTTGCTATTATGAATGTAATAGCAGTAGGAGCTGTGGCAGGTCAATCATTCCATGCCAGCAAAAGCCCAATTCTCCCTGATCACACCTGGCACTTGTGTCAGATTTCCCACCTAAAGGTCTTCGATGA
This sequence comes from Dicrurus megarhynchus, assembly GCA_013399195.1. Taxonomy (NCBI): domain Eukaryota; kingdom Metazoa; phylum Chordata; class Aves; order Passeriformes; family Dicruridae; genus Dicrurus; species Dicrurus megarhynchus. Next base: position 559,569 of record VXAD01005108.1, on the reverse strand, counting down.
AAGATGCCGCCTGGAAGACCACAATATTTTTTCCAGTATTTCTCTTTTCTGCTATCCCAGTCCTAGAAAAAGAGTTAAAATCTTTTACAGTTTAAATGCTTACTTTTTTATCTGCTCTTTGGGCACAGGGAAAATTTGTCACCCTTCTCACTGCAAAATTGATGTCTTATTAAACCCTTTGTTACCACAAACTTGTTCAAAGCTACATATGCCAAAACACTTGGTCCTTCCTAGTAGATCATATTTTCTGGATCTCAAATCATTGTTTCACAAGCAGCCATACTAAAAGCCATGAATCCAGACCTTCACAGAGGAAGGCACAAATAATTGGACTTTTCTTCAACTATAATATCATCAGATATAATAAAATGCTTTCCTTCTCTCTTATAGACAAGTTTTGTTTCAGTAGAGATTTGCATTTTTTGTTCTTTTTTCTTCCTTTTTCTGTAACAGAATAATGCAGGCAACTCATTCCTGCTGCAAATGATTCCACAACCTGTATCATCCAGACAGAAGGCGTGTACAGATATTTAGCCTTGCCTAAATATATGTGTTTACACTTGTTCTTGTTGCTTTGCATCAACTGTAGCATTGGCATCATCACAAACTTGCCAAGACACTTTTTGTTTCTGAATCCTGCAGGACTTCAACCTCCCATGCTATGCATAAAGCTAAAAAGACCACAATGTGTGGTCATGCAGGATTTCAGAGTTTGCATTAATAACAGATCAAGAGTGATCCTGACAGAAACTTGATTTGACAGAAATCCTGTGAAACAGCTTTGAGTGTCATTTTGCAAATAGAGTTTTCCTTTTTGTCTTTATGCTTTAATTTAAATCGATTGTAAGGAACCGTCAAAAGCCTTACTATGTTAATAATATACATCTATGACAATTAACATGACTCTAAGTGCCATTCCTCTAAACAAATAATTGGCTACCTTATTATGGAACAGACAATCAGGGAAAAAAAACTGATTCCAAACTATTTGTTAAATTAACAATCTGAAACTAAAATACTCTTCTTATAAATCTGAAGAGAAACAAATTTTAAGAAGAAAAAAATTATTTCCAATAATTTGTACACTCTTTTAGTACCAAGTATTACTGTGGTCTCTGCAATTTTGAGGAACCAGAAAAGTGCTGATGACATCACCACAAGAAGGGATATGCAAAAGAAACACTCAAAATGTACATGAAAATGTACAGAACAGATTTAAAAAGAGAATGAGGGTTTCTAATTGAGCATGTTCCAACAAATGTAGGACAAGCTCATGGTAATGGGAGGTTGGCAGGAGGGAAAAGAGAGGTGAGCAAACAGTTTAAAGGCTGTACATCAAAGAAAAGCAGAATACACCAATACAGTATGAATAGGCAATGCCTCACAGGAATGCTTATTTTTCTGTATGTACCTAAGACAAAGAATAAATACATGCAGAATAAAACAATAATAATTTCAATGCTAAAAACAAAAAGAAAAAAGAGAAAAGCACAACGTAACTTGTAACAGTCTGAGGACCTGATCAGTCAGTACAGTAGCAAAAGAAAAATAAATTCATTTAAAAATTTGGTAGAAATGCAAACAAAAAATTATATTTAAAATACAATTAACACCCCTTAGGGTACTGCTTTCATATTTCTTTTTTGATGAAAAGTAAGCAAACATGAGGCAAGGACTAATTACTTGTTCTTTTTAGGCAAATCCCAAAGCCATTATCAGTTCTTGTTGATTTAATTTTCATCACCCTTTAAAAGAGTGGGTGAGAATACTGTGTTTCCCACCCACATACCTGCCCAGCAGCACAGGAAATCACTGGGCACACTTAGCCATTACGTACATACAGTATCTCCTATAGTAACAGAATAAAGAATAAAGAGTAGGCAAAGTCTTGACTACATTTTGACTGCAATAGCAGAGCTTCATCAGTGAACAGCAAGAGTCCTATCAACATTTTTTACAGGAACCCACAGTTTTACCCTTCCATCCTCTGCTCAATGTAAACCATACTACTTTAATGACAGTGTGGATCTTAATAGCCCTTTGGACATTGACCTGCAATTTTTGCAAGAAAGTCTTTGCAATTCTCTGGAGCTATATGAATAATTGACAGCAATTATCTACTGCTACACCTGCCCAAAAACTGAAGACAGTGATCACCAGAAGTGGAAAATTACTGAAGGCTATCCTTCAGCCAAGCTCTCCAAAAGGATGTGCTCGTATTCCTTTCTGTTGTGGTTTTTTCGTTTGTGAAATATATATATATTAAATGGTACTTTCTGCAGCAAAAAAAAATTCATCCATTTTCAGAGATTTTCAGAGGTACAAGCAGCAGCTAGGGTGCCAATATCATTATGCTGCTGTTCATAATTCCTGCTTTTTACCATCAGCACAGTTCAGAGTTTGGAATGATGCTTCTTTTTTAGGTCATCGGTTGGACTTGATGATGTCAAAGGTCTTTTCCAACCTCGTTCATTCTGTGATTCTGTGATTCTCTGATTCTTATTTTACTTACAAGGAGTGCCAAGTCTAAAGACAGCACAGCATCTCACGTTCATTCTCACAATCCCATTCTAGACATGGGCATTTTTTAAACTGGAGACCAAGTGCAGCCTCTTACCAGCAAGAACTTTTCCTCTATGTTTGCATAGTCTAATGCAAGGAAATGCTATCTACAATTCCCTCTTGCCACAACATGACGTAAGTCATACTTGGTTAGAACAAGAGCTGAGTTGTGGTTAGGAAAAACAATCCAACACTCTGTGCTGAAAGAATAAACCAGCATCTATAGGTGGTCAAAATTCCAATTTCCTGAGCCTCTTGCCTTTCTTGTCAACTCCTGACCAGACAGATCTTATAAGCACAGGTACAGCTGGCATGCCATTCAGGGCAACTGAAGCTTGTGATTGAAGAATTTCAAGTTTTCTTAGTAATTTAGACACAAAAAATATGTGTTATCACCACAAATACAACAGAAGAAAAATGTGAGACTCTCCTGAACTATTTTCCATACATTAATTTTGAGAGATGTTTGCAATCCTCCAGTACTAAAGATAAACAAAAGATAGATACAAGGTTATTTTAATTGCTAGGAATGGAGAAAAAAGCCCTTTGATTTCTTTGAGGGTTGGGTGCTGTTTTTTCTTTTTTTTTTCTTAAGCAAAATTTCTGCGTTGGTGTAAGGCAGATTTTCCAGGCTTCAACAAACCAGATGGCCATCCAAAAATGCGATATGAAATTTTTATAGGAAGCTAAGAGCTGAACCCATCTAAGGGAGAGATTTTTCAGAGATTCCAAACTTTTAAAAATAAATATTACTGCAAGATCTTATGTATCTACATTTGAACTGCAATGAGTCAATAAATAACCACAGTGATAATTACCTAAATTCTATATTTAGAAGGAACAGAACACATGCAATAAACAATAGCACATTGTGATATTAATGAAGCACTTGCTTCCTCTAAATGTAGAAATTCAGCAATTATCACCAGAATTGGCATGTATAAAGGTGCTGGTGACAATTTTAAAAAGGCATATTGCTTATATGATAGACCAGAATGCATGCTTTGGACCCAGTGCATTTTGTTATGAAGGATTCAGTGACACAGTCCCACACTGAGCCAAGCTTATGCTCAGCACAGCATCGGCTCTGGTGGAGAGGAAGAGGTGATTGCAAGCCTTCCTTCTGCTTGCCCCAACTTTGAGTTGGCCAGAGGCCAACTCAGCCATCAGCACAAATTAGAACTGCTATAAAGTTGTTCTACTTTACACCAACAGGTTTGGACCCCTGAGGAGTGCACCGCTCAGGCATGTATTGAACTGCAGACCTTTCCCATCAAACCTCTGTCAGACTCCTTTCCTGCTAAAAGGTGTCTCCTTTTGCTCTCAGACATTTCTCCCACACTTTAAAGCCTGTCAGAAAAGCTGGCAGGGCTGGGCACACCAAGCTGAAACATCTCTCAGTAACAGGACTTGCCCTCTTGAGCTTTAGGGTCGCTCTTAGTAATTATTCTTTGTGGCCAAAGATATGGCCTGAAGACCTGCTGTCAAAGAAATACTTCCAGGCAGCTTGCTTTTCAGACCTGCATCCCTGGCCCCACATGCATCCAGAGACAAGCTCCTCTGCTGCGTGCACACCGTGCCATGCCTCTCCAGCCCACCTTTTTGTCCTTAATTCTATCCATCTTTTTTCCCTGGGTGAAAAATATCCTGCTTCCATTTTTCCTTAAACTTCTTCATGCAGTCTAGTTTCCTACAACCCTATTTTAATTCTGTCACAGAAAGAAAATAAAGTTAGCAGAACATAGGAAAGTGATCATTTATCACCTGGCTGACTGCAGGGTTTGAGTTTTGGCTTTCCACCCTATTACACACCAACAAAAGTCAGCCACAGGGCAGAGAACTCAGTGGGTGGATGAATTCTTTAATTCTCTGAGCAATGAAGGCTTCATACTCATGCCTCTCCTTGACATTATACTTGCTGTTCAGAAAGCACTGCTGAACTCCTAGGAAAAATTTCTTTACTGGGCATTACCTGGCCAAGGAATCTGCAGCACAGACTGCAGTGATCAGAAAGCTCTCCTTGTGTTTGGGAACTTGGCATAGATCATACAAGAAAATTAATTACTGAAAGAGAAGAATAGTCATGTTTCCAAACTACAGAATTTGGTTGTTTGGTTCATTCACCAGCATTCCGAATGTGTATATTCCACAATACAGGTGTAAGTGGTTACTGTGACTCTGCTCCTGTCAGTGCTTCCTGAAAGATGAGCAACTGCTCCAGCACTCCTGCTGGAGCTCTGCACACCCCTTGCACTCATCCAGATGTGTGAAGTAACTGTATGTAGTCCTGATGGAGAGCACCAGAAGTCAGTCATACTCCTTCACACTCCGTCTCTGCCTCAGGAAGTATCTCCAGAAATTGACTCATATCGCTTCAGGGACGCATTCGCAGACAGACACTCCCAGTCTCAGGGAGATAACAACCATTGCCAGGATGGGAAGACAACTGGAATATTTTGGAGCATTATGGCAATGAACATACACAAGATCACATGGAGAAGATAACACGCAAGGAAGAATTCATACACCAGCCATGTCAAAAAAGGAGATGACTAAAAGGACTGCAGCTCATGCTTTCCTTTTCTGAGAGGTAATGCTTGCAGAGAACACAGGGTGCACAAAGCTCTCCACAGTAATCTAGAGAGTGTCATGGTTTAACCCCAGCCAGCAACCAAGTCCCACACTGCTGCACTTTCACTCTTTCACCAGGGATAAAAATGGGAAGGGTAAAAGCCAGAAAACTCATGGATTGAGATAAAGACCATTCAATAGGGAAAGCGAAACCCACATACACAAACAAAGTAAAACCAGGAATTCACTGTTTCCCAGGGGAAGGCAGGTGTTCAACCATCTCCAAGAGAGCAGGGCCCCATTACATGTAATGGTTACTTGGGAACACGAACACCATCACTCCAAACGTCCTCCCCAGTTCTTTCTTCCTAATCTCACTTTATATACTGAGCATGATGTCACACGGTCTGGAATATCCCTTTGGGCAGCTGGGGTCATCATCTGATGAGAGAGATCAGCCACATCTCATCCCAGCCTGCCAGGGTCCCCCAGCCTCCTAAGCAGCGTGGCAAGTGTATGAAAAGCAGAAAAGGCCTTGGCTCTGTACAAGCCCTGATCAGCAATAACAAAAACATCTCTATATTATCAACCCTGTGTTCAGCACAAATCCAAAACACAGCCCCCATATCAGCCACTGTGAAGAAAATTAACCCCACCCCAGCTGAAACCAGTACAAGAGACAGCCTAACCAGATTTTTAAGAGGAATAATTGCACTTTTTCTACAGAAACTTGCAGAGATGATAGCATGCATGACTACATTCACGTCACTGAGACTCCAGATACAGGGATCTAAAGGTCTGTTGGCATAAACTGCTTACAACTGATCCCAGAGAATCAGATCTCAGAAGCTTGCAAGGTCAGTATCCTGATTTATTTGGCCATTGTGCTGACTCTTACATCTCTACTACCACCATATAATGTCTCCCTCCACAAAGGGCCAAAGACATGATGATGCAATAAATGCCACAAGAACCACAGAATCATTAAGATTGGAAAAGAGTTTCAAAATTATCAGGTCCAACCTTCAACCGAATACCACCATGCCCACTAAACCATATCAAGTCTATTCACCAGGGATGGTGACTCCCCTGGGGACCCTGTTTCAATGCTGACCTTTCCGTGTAGAAATTTTTCCTGATACCCAACCTCAACCCCTTGCAACTTGTCCTATCACTTGTTGCCTAGGAAAAGAGATTGAACCCCACTTCGCCACAACCTCCTTTAAGGTAGTTGTAGAGAGCAATAAGGTCTCCTCTAAGCCTTCTTTTTTCCAGGTTAAAAAACCCTGTCTGCAAGGACAGGAGAGACAATACCTCTCAGCCACCTGACCCCTGCATGTCTTTCTGACTTGGAAAAAGTAGTTGAAGTTCACAAACACTGAGCTGGGAGCTCTTATCATGGCAACCAGAAAGGGACTGCTCCTTTCAAACTAGGATGAGTCTCTCCATCTGTTTCTAAATAAAACCTGCTTTCTCTATTCCCATCAGTTATGTGAACTCTTGAAGGCCACGTACTGTGAGGCATTTTGGTCAAATAACCTAATAAACACAGGAATTACTGTGTCTAAGAAAACATATTCTTCCCCTGTACCTGTCTGTGCTGGGCTGTAATGACAAAATACCTGCTGCAGGGGCACATATCCCAACTGTGACCATTTTGGAATATATTGAATATGCATAGGGACCACTAAGCAAGTGTGCAATCCAACTGCTCCACTCTGCTCTTCTCAAGATGCTCTTTGCTCACGCAAGCCCTTGTTGTGTTTTCCACTTAGCAGCCTGATGACTGTCTACAAAAACATGTAGTTATAAATGAGCACACCAACTGGTTCTCAACACGGAACAGAACAATCCGATGGTGGAATGCACTGGGAAATTCCCTGTTCTGCACCTTTTGTTCCAAGGCTGCTAATGTATTTTCCATGAGAATTTCTTCTGCAATGGAAAAAAATATGTTAGACAAACAACTTATTTATTATTAGAATGAAAGGCAGAAAGGGGAGCTTAACAGAGCTTTAAACAGAGACTTATTTTGTAGGAAATATATTTTTTAAATGCAGAAATACGTTTCAAGAATAGTCATATTTGATAAGAACTGACACTTCAAGGCCTCACAGTCAAAATCTTCTGAACTGCCATTCAAATTAGCTGAACCACAGTCTGCAGCACTGTTATGTGCCTGTACAAAGTTGCAGAATCAAATCTCTATTACTGGCTATGGGACTAAACCATCTCAAGGATTTGTTTCACAAGCAAACCCACTGTTCCTATGAAGATGGAGCCATACACCTAGATGGAGCCAATGGACACTACACCTCCTAACATACTAGGCTACATTTAGCGTGCAATCTTCCATAAGCTTGTTGATGTTGGCCCTCTGAGGTAATCTAGTGGATGGATGGTGTTGGGATTTTAGGAGTTCTCCTTTTGTTTGCTTTTTCTCTTAAAGAATTTTCCCCATACATGTTGCCAGGGGGACAAATTACTGGGTGCTTAAGAAAAACAAAAGACCTGGCCACAGAGGGAGGGGTCCAACTAGCTGCTCCCTCTTCCCCTAGGGTTTTCTTGTGTAGGGTGGGGGATGCCTCGAGATTTGAACTGGGAAAAAAGGGTTGCGTACAGCCCCTGGGGGTCTGGTTTTCTCTGGCCCTTTGGAGGGGGAGAGGCTGCCATCGTTGTGGAGGGAGTTCGTCGGCGCTGGAGGCTTCTGTTTTCGTCTTTCCTTCTACTGTGAGTGGAGCTTGCTCACTGGAGCGGCCCTTGCACTGGGACCTTAACACCGNAACTGCACCCAAGGGGAAAGGGCCTGGAGCCGAGAGAGGCTGGCACTGAGTTTCTGATTCTGTTTGTTGTTACTGCCATACTTATTGTTATATATACTAGTAACGAACTGTTATTCCTATTTCTCATATCTTTGCCTGAAAGCCCCTTAATTTCAAAATTGTAATAATCCATAGGGAAGGGGTTTGCATTTTCCATTTCAAAGGAGGCTCCTGCCTTCCGTGGCAGACACCTGTCTTTCAAACCAAGACAGATGGACACAAAGATGAGGTACCCACCTCTGGAGTAAAGTCCTGAAGCAGACCTCCAAGAATTGTCTAACTGTTGTCCAGCACCCTACCTCTGAAAATGAAGCACAGGATGCAAGCAGGAAAAAAAAAAAAGGAGAGTTGATGAAATAAAAGGAGTAATTATGCAGCTGAAATGAAACAGAGGAGGAGGGGATGAAATGGAGAAGAACACATGCATAAAAGGAGAAGTGCTCAGAACTAATTCTGCAGTTAAAGTACTACCATTCCATGTGTTTTTCAAAACAGCACTCCTGTAGCAGGTAATCCATGACATTTGTCTCTTAATCCTCTCAGCATGCCTAAGAAGAACCACAGTCTATTGACTGAATTGCTGCAGCATTGACCATAATTACAATATCAACATCCTGCTACCTACAGCAGCCATAACCTCTGTAAAATAAAGTCCACACACATAATAATATGCACAGGACAATTACATTTTAAACAGCAACAGTTCTGTAAACATGCTATGTGTTTACACATAGCTTTTAAACACATATCTTGTCTGCAAGGAGTGCATAACTGAGGGCTACAAAACATCTTTTAGCCTTTTCTCAGTATTTGTGATGTAGTTTTTTCCTCTGGCTATTTTCCTAAGGCACAATCTGTTTTTAGGCTATGCAAACAACAACAGTTTTTGCCTTTTCGTTCAAGGGAAGCAAGGCGTATCATGGCTGGAAAGGCACCTGAAGTGACCATCATCGGGCCCATCTCTTCTCCAGTGGCATTGTGGTTTTGCTACCACATTTGGGTCAGCCAAATGAAATAATTGCATTAATAAATACAGCCCTATGTAACGCTCATTCTCAACATGCGATTTAGGAGTGAAAATAAAAGGAGTGTACACTGCCCATAATTGCTATTATTACCCCAACCACATATCCTTCTGCAGCAATCTTGTGTCTTGTAGTTGTTTATCAAGCAGATTCAGCAAACATATACGTAGCCAAAGTCTTGTGCAAAACTTGATTTATGGTCACCAAATTCAGTTTTAATGAAAACTTTCCCAAAATATCAAGTGTGTTTTGATTTTCCAAGAGAAGTTTCCAAGAAAAAAAAAAAAAAAAAAAAGCCTCTTGCTCCTTTGGAATGTCACAAATGCTATGCTTTCCTCCAAATTTGGACATTAGAGCTTACAGCATCAGCTTACACTAGTGTATGAAAAAGGCTACCTGTATCTTTAGCACAGCTACAGCCTCAGAAAAATCACTTCATTTTTCCAGCTGCAGGTCAGGCAGGTAGGTTTTAAGGGTGAAAGGATAAGAGAGGTACAAATAAAGAGTCAATGGCTAATAAACTGCTGTCTTGCAGGGTGAGTAACCTGCCAAAGACTGGAGAAGCTAGTTACTTGCCATTGCCTAAGATCAAAAAAAAAAAAAAATCACACAGCATTTAAAATTTTGATTAAATAATGTAGCAAATGCTGAACAGCAGCTCTTTTCTGCTGTGTTGCAATGCTCATGGTCACAACAGCCATGGATAGTACATTGAGGTCCAGTCACGATCTTGCTTTCTTGTGGTCTTAAGACCTTGCTTTCTCCCGAAGAAGTCCAAATATAGATGAAGACTAAAGTTAATGAGATTTTTTCCCCCACCAAAGCTAGCTTTTCCATAGCAAAAATCCCATCTTTTCTTTCTGATTATGTTTCTTATGTAGAGTATCACTAATTTTTGGGGGGTGGTGGGGGAGAGGAAGGAAGGGTATAGAAAAAAACCACAAACAGTAATTCCACAGGTTCCATAAAATTCAGGTTGGTTATACCATCTTCCAGGCAGCACAGTTGTCTGTTCTGAAAAGGAAGTGTCTTCTCTCTTCCTCTCTCCTCTATCCTATTATCACTGCCCCGCCCCTCTTTTTTCTGACCTGAGCCTTTATCTGAGCAAATTCAGCTCACAAAAGTTGCAGAAAGTAATCATTCTGCATTTTGCCAGCCTGAGGAATTTAGCAAGTCCCTGGATTGAGATGATGCTGGGGAAGGTGGTAACACGAAGCTCCAGGATGGGGGACTTGGGGATTTCTTTCAACAGCAGTGTTCAAGCTGAGCACCATCTCTCATTGTCACACCCCCATCCATCCCCAAAAAAAGAATTTTGAGATTTTATTTTTTGGTCAGTTATATTTGCTCAGATGGAAAATCTCTTTACAGAAGCCATCAAGAGGAGTGTGTCCTCACCCCCAAAAGGGCTCCATTGAAGAAAGGGAGGGAACTGAACCTATCCAAGCTACCCAGGTCCTTTCACTAACAAATTTTGTTAAAACTTGGAGCACCTCGGGTGACTTCTGAAGCCCCAGGAGTTCACTGGCTATCAAACACATTGTGCTGGGTAAGATCAGGGAGCAGCATGTATCCCTGGTCCTCACCACATAACCACTGTGAGGGTGTCACACAATACACTGCAGACAACACCTTGGATCAGAAAACAAAATCCTCTTCAGCTGCTAAGACAGACTCAGATGTCAGGCTAAGGAATTGCATGGCAAACTCATCTCATGGAAGAGGAAGTGTGGCTTTTCTTACAGCTTCCCTGCAACCATATGCAGGTTTGCCCATTGCCCTTCATTCAGCAAGGACTAAATTATTCCCTAATTAGACAAATCCCTAGTCCTTACATGTTTACCTTCAAACAGCAAACAGAGAAAACAAACCCAGAAGTTAGAAAGGGGCCAGGAAGAGATCCTTCAAAATGATATTATTTTTCTCCTATCTATAGTAGAGTTATAGAGGCAACAGAGATAAAAAGCAGCAAAAGACTTAGCAATAATTATCACATGTAAGATGTGACTATGTTTCATTCAGGAAAAGTGCAACAACTTTGGTTTGTAAAGCACAGAAACAAGTTTGCACAGAATTAAAATTATCTCCAGTATGAATGATAAAGGAGTTAAAGGGAGGAAAACCTAAACTTACCAGCTGCATTTGAACCATAAATTAGTATTTTAAATATATTTAAAAGAAAAATGAACTCAAATCTAGAAAATCTACAGAATTTTGAAACAGGTGTTTTAGTGGAGAATCAAACACCCAGGAATTGCAGACCATCATTGTACCAAAGGGGATTATCAAAGGATCCATTCCTTTGGAGAATGGGATGCTTCTCATGCATGGGGAAAACAGCATGCCATCTTTTAGCATCCACTCTAAGGCATGTCCTGTAGTCATCTGCAGCTTTTTCTTCAAAGGCAAGGATGAGACACCAAAAAGCAGAAAAGCACAGGAAAAAAATTATTCCATTGGGATAGTTGTTTCCAGAACTGGCAGGATGACCTTGCCTGAAAGAAACGAGGATTAAAGAGAGAAGCAACATACATCTTCCTTCTATCTCAGTCCCTGTATTTTTTATTTTTCATGTTTCTTCTTCCTGTTGACTTGAATTTCTCATATTTTCCTTTTTCTCTAATTTGTTTACTTGCTTGTTCTGTTAGATGCCTAACAACCTGTGTGCTGATATTATGGCATTTAAAACAGACACTTCAGTATTTTTTGAATACCTAGTCTCTTTTCTGATGCACAGAAGTTTTGCATTTGTTTGATGTGTTGGAACTTAGATTGTTTGTTTTAAAACAAATCGTAAATGTTTAATAAATAATACAATTCAAAATAATTTAGCACAGAAAAGTATTTGTAAATAAATTTTAGTAATATTAGCTTAGGTAGAAACAAACATTTGGGGGTGGTTTTTTTATTGTGTAATGCCAGTTTTGTAATTGCAGACAGCTTTTGCCATTGATGTCCTCTCCCCTTCTGCTGTATAGAACACAAAAGCAATATTTAATTTTCTTAGACCTGGTGATCTAGGCAATACAGTAAAGATTTGTGACAGCCTGGCTGGGATTAAAGAACTTCACCCTTGTCTTTGCAATCGCTTAAATGCTTGTATGTAACACTAGCAAGCTAGGACATACCAGGTTTGTTCTGAACCATTGCCTGAAGCAGTTACCCAGGTCTCTTGACCCCTACTTCTGACTTCAAGTTCATTAGTTCAGCAAATTTTGAGGATCCCCATCCAAGCCCTGCTCACTCATGATGAAACGAATGTCCAAGCCTACCTTTCTCTAATCAGCTGTTGCTGTTTCATTCTCCAGCTAAACTGTTAAACTGAATTAGCACAAATGGTGGGCATCAATAGGCTGTGAATGAGACAAAGAAACAAAAACCCACAAAAACTCAAGCAAGCAAGCAAACACAAAACCCACCAAAACCACCACAAAACCCCCCAAAACATTGAAACCCTTTTGGAAAGTATTACCATCTGAACCCAGTTTAAATTTTTCAGTTTCTTGACCAAATACTAAAGCAGGTGTGAAAAAAAAAAAGGGTTTCTGAAAGACAGGTACCCTACTTTTCACCAGCACCATGAAGAATAAAACAGAAAAATTTTATTCAGTTTGTCTTAGTTTAATTTAAGGTATTTTTTTTTCTTTTAAAGTATTTGCAAACCAGGACTCTATCCAGTCTTTTATCCAGTCTATTGTCTCTATGGGTAAGGATTAATTATAGCATTCAGATTAAACTTCAGAGGTAGCATGAAATGTCTTTCTATGCAGAAACCTTCATTAAAATAAGGAAGTTACACCAGCAGTTAAATTGTGTCTTCAGTGCTTTTGAGCCAGCTCTTTTGCTGAAGGCCCTATTCTATTTTCATTCAGGAATGCCAGAAAGTTACATGTAAAATGAGAAATGATTGCAACACCCAGAAACCCATGTGCTGTTTACTTTCAAAGAGACTCTCAAATGCACCATGCCTGGACTACTTTTGAAAGTGGAAGCAGGTCATTCAGATCCTGACTCTCAGATGTATTTAAGAAAATATACATGTTTAAATATTTTGGCTGTCAGGGCCTCTGAGCCTTTCTCCAGTGCTACAATGTACATCCAACTCATGATGCTAAAACTGCAGTAGTATTACAGAGCCGGGAAAATCATGTGTGGGGCTGAGATCTTAACCTTCTCCTGTGATTTACCTCAGTTTTATACAGGGAAGCATGTGTTATTCTGGACATGGTTTCTATATTTTTTTATACAAAAGCAAAAAACTATTCCACATTAAGAGGAAAAAATTAAACAAAAAAAAAACCTGACACATTTGAATTGCAGAGACAGTGAGATCAAAATATCTTTCTGGTGCTAGTGATTACCAGCTTTGTCGTTCATACAGTCCTCCTCTCCTCTTTTGTCTTTTTTTTATTATAAAATAGTAATAATGGCAGTCCATCTCCTGTACTGACAAGACTGAGATGGTTTACTTTCCTTCCCCTTGGAAGCTGCTTTCCCATGGGCTGTCCTTCTGCTGGGGTGACAGCAGAAATGAAGCACCCAAAGGGTTTATCTCTCTGTCCCAGTTAGACCCATGCAGCTCCCTAGGACAGCGTAATTAACTCTGTCCCATTAAAGCATTGCAGCAGCCCGTCAACCCTGGTACTTGATACATCTGTCCTAGTTACTCACAGCACTGCCCATTCTGTTTTGAGGAACAATTACAGTAAAGCCTGAAAATTATATCATTTAAATCCATGACTACTGAAGAATAAACTGTACATCTTAAATTTAAAATCAAAATGCCAATGATACTCATTACTTAAAGATAGAAGCTGCAACTTTCCAGCAAGATGGTATTTGTTTGTCTCCAAGTTTCTATCTGCAATATCATGCAGGAGATAAGGGATAGGGGGAATACTATTGAGAAAGATTTCTCTTAAAAGTCATTTGACCAAAAAGCTCTGACTTATCTCAATATGTAATATAAAATACTAAAAGCCTGACTGTGCTGCAATATTTTCCAACTAGCAGGCAATGTTATACAAAACACAACATTCTGCTAAACCAATTTTAAGGTGAAAACTCCAACAATTATCCTCCTCCCTACACTTAATTTTACAAATTAGCCTTTTAAAATTTTGCTATTTCTAAAGGACATAGAGCAAAACTAAAAACTTGGAAATGCATTTGGTTTTGAACATGAAATGTAACCTGTTTAACAACAGGCAATCTTTAATTTTTGGGATTCAAGATATGCACAGATTGTAGTGTCACCTCCCAACATTCCCCACTGTGAACCTCAAGTTCATGGGAATGACCAATACTAATGATCCCTGAACTGTTTCCCACAGCGAAATGACAGCTGCAATTCTTTAGCCCCAGCTCTCCTCCTTAGAGCTGATTCAGTGGTAAATTTATGGCACTTCCTCTGAAGTGTCCCATGCTGGTTTGGACATTTATCACCCAACCTTAGCATCAGAAGATGCATTTTCCTCATAACTTCTAGTCAAGTGCCTACTTCACAAGACCATGGGTAGTAGGAAAAGGCAGGTCTGCGTGTATTCTGGGAGATGACCAAGGCATTTATCTTATTACCATCTTTCTTCAGTGGAAGAGGAATAATGGACCTTCATGCAAAACATGGAGGAACTGTGTCTAAAACAATGGGTTCAAAGAAGCTTTGGGCATTTCTGAGCAAAGATACTCTGCTGAATCTATTTCAGGTTTGAGACTTCTATACCACTCACCCTAGAACTCATAAGAAATATCTATATCAAAGAGTATCTGCTGGCATGGAACAAGTGAAGTGCTGTACAAGCTAAAAAGGAATTATTCAGGTGTCATTACTCAAATCTGTGGCAGTTAATCAACACATCTACAAGCAAATCCACAGTAGATCTAACATTTTCTATTATTTTCCTTTTCATTCTATTATAAAGCAAATAACACTAAGAACTTGGTCTTTCCACCTGTAAAAATGATCCTTAAAGCCAGGACGTATTTCTAAGTTTACTACTCAATTTATTATAGCCCGTGTGAAAAAAAAATCTGCACCAGATAAGCAATATTCCCTCCAGAAAGAAGACTTCAATACCTAGCAAGTGAAATGGAGCTCCTCTGTCTAGCTGTAGCTGAAAGCAAAATCAGTGTGAAATGCTGACCAGAAAGGGACTGCACAAAACCCTAATATTGTTCTGATTGTGGCTAGCTCTTGCAAACTAGGGTGATGTTTTTCTACTGCAGGTTTTTCACTTGGGTAGAGAGAAAGGTTCTGATAGGAGAAATGGATTCCAGATTAAGATGTGGATTTCAAACCTCTTCTTTTTTCTCCCCAATCTCAGCTTTCCCAAGCAGTATTTTATTTTTAAATGAGGGCAAAACCCAGTGTCTTTAACTTCATAACTTTTTGCTCAGAAACTCTAGCAGTGTGTGATAGTCTGGTTAAGAACTGTTTATCCTGCAGCCATGCCAGCAAAGCAGTGCACCCTTGATCTTTCCATATGAGCTGTTACACAGAGAGCAGGTTTCACAGCAGGTTCCATGGCACAAAAGACATCACGATGCAGAAATAATGCTCCAAACAGCCAGACACATTCTCACTTCTACAAATGTCTGAGCAAACATCCGCATCTGGTATCCTAATTTTTTTGTTGTTGTTGTTTCAAAGAATGTAAAATTATGAGTATTAACTCTTGTACTTTGCCATTTAGAAGTGATTCCAGTGTGTCAAAGAAAGAGTTCTTGCTTTGGATCTGGCTGGAATTTGATCACTGTATCAGGAGCACATCTGCAGCCTGTTCTGTGCAGAATACATTTGAAATGCAAGGGCTATTTTTTCATCACAATAGAAACAGCTAAGGATAAGCTTTTCAAAGATGGCTATCAAAAAGCCAGCATGTTTTTCAAAGTTCTGTGTAGCTGCATATTCAAACACCATTTTAAATTATACCAATAAAAATGATTTTCGTCCATTTTGAAATATCACCAAAATTCTCATTCAAAGTGTTGTTATTCCATCTGGGTAGTCAAAATAGACAAGTAAATCCTGAGCAAACAAATCATACTTTTGCACCTCACTCTGTAAAGACAAATATTAAAATTGCAAACAGAAGATAAATAGAAACATTCTAAAATGCAAATTAATTGTTACCAGCAATGTAAGGCCAAGACAGTAAAGCGATCTCATTAAGAAGCTTTATGGAGGCCATAGATTTAATTATCAGGGGCAGTTGTACAGCTCGTTCTGACCTCCTAGCAGCATTTTTGGTTTGCACAGATGGGCCATAGTGCTGTCTCTTTCCTTCATCTATCTTTTCTCCTCCCCACAACAGGCAAATTGCTGAAATCTGTAAGTATTCTGCTCAGCAAAGCTCTCACCCTTGCTTGTCAGTCTTGAATGCAGCAAGCTTTCTGCTGGCAGTAGAGGTGGAGACAATTTTCAAGTCTGTGAAAATCTTGTAAGTTTCATTCCTTAATAATTATTATTCTGCAGTTGGCAAAGATTAAATGCAGCCTGTTCTCCCTGCTCGTTTTCTGCTAGCAGCAGTAAGTGTCCTACATACTTAAACCATGTCTCATGGATGTACAGGGTGGAGGACAAAGACAAAGCTTACACAGTTGGCTTAGTAAATAAGGGGTTTCTACTGTTTAACCAAGGGTGTATAACTCTTTTCACTCACTATGAAATAATGAAGTTTGGGTGCTGGTAAAGGACATATACCGTACTTGGCCACGTTAGTTGTACAAAGAGGGGCAAGGACTTGTGAGAAGATTGGACTTGTTTCCCTGAGAGGAAAAGTGAAACTGTCCACAGAACACACACACACAAAACAAAACCAAAGCCAAACAAAAACCAACCAAACAAAAAACCCAAACAAACAAACAAAAACCAAACATATCCAAAACAAAACCAAAACCAAACCGAACAAAAAACCCACCACAAACTGAAAAAAACCCCAACCAAAAAAAAGAAAACAAAAAAAACCAAACCAAGCCAAAACAAAAAAACAAAACCACCCAACAACAGAGTGTTTCAAATTCCAAAAAATAAGTCCCTGGAAATTTCTTCTATATAATTGTTTCTTGACAGAAATAAATTAACCCTGTTTGCTGGAAGAATGTCATCTGTGCTCTGACCCAGGAATCCCTGCTCCTATTAGTCTTTGAGTAATCGGTTTTCTGTAACCTGTATTTCTGTTCTCTCACCAAGTAAATACATTTAAAGTATCTGTTGGCATTCAATCCTTGTAATGCTTGCCTTTCAAATTTTGGGCATGTCAGCACTGTCAGAAAATATTTTCCATTCTGCACCTCTGCCAAAAAAAAAAA